>CAVLJG010000004.1:106599266-106680355 GCA_963669975.1 Acanthoscelides obtectus | reverse complement strand
AAATACCATTGTCATTTGGTTATTAGCTTGAATTTGATTACGAGTATAGAGGTACAGGTAACAACATATAAATACATTAGATATGAAAATTTAAAAGTACGGATGCATCTCTGACTAAAATTTTGAACTAAAATGGAATTAAAACATTTTCAGTAATGGACTTCTGTAAATAATGTTTAAATGCTAGATTGACAAATACGGTAATCGTTGGCCTCTGAATAACTCGGGAAGTGCTGGCCGCGCTTTCATAACATCTTTACGAAAAATTACTAATACGGCGAAGTTTTAGAGGTTTTGAAAATCAGTACAGTGATGGCTGCGTTATAAACAAAGCTTGAGGCGGTACGACCACACTTTATTTTTCGGCGTTTTTTAACCGTCTGATCAGCTAAAGCCATAGACTAAGAAAATCTTTAGGAAAACAAGAAATTTAGATATTTCTCATAATAAATCAACCACCATTGATGCTCAGAATGTTTGTGTACCTGAAACTTGGATAGATCTAATTCATATAACGACCAAAATTTAAAAAAATCGTTGATAGTAATGAACATTCGATGGTATTACCCATCAAGGATTATTAGAAACCTTAGGATTTCGTGGAGCCACTTATCAACTCATGAAGGAAGGAAACAACGTGTGAACATTAACAGTACGCTAAGTGAAAATATGGCAATTAGATGCGGAGTTCCACAAGGAACCGTATTAGGACCAATGCTGCTTAGTTTGTATATTAATGACCTTTTTAAGTTAAAAAGCGATAGAAATTGGTTTGTTGTATTCATATAAATTAATATAGGCTAAAACCCAAGAACAAGTGTACACTTTTTTGGGTATCCTGTACTTATTAGACTACCGTCATTATTTATAAGAAAACTTTGTAAATGGACCAATAAATATTATTATTATTTTCTTGTTCTTCTCAGTGTAACACTGGTTCTTGAGGACAATGCGACATGTTTCGAGCGCTACCGATTTTTGTACTCTTCTGCTAATGGTACGTATTTGGATATCTTTTCTCTTTCAGATTTATCGATATTCTGATCCATGGGATGAGCTATGTCTATTATTATTATTGCACGAAAAGTTCGGAGTCAAACTCCTTGACTTCAGTTCTTTATTGCATATTGTACAAATTCTGCTGCTGATGTGAAAGTATTAATCTGTTATCACAAATATGAATTCCTTAATAGCAACTCATCCATACCGTGTCTGTTTCATTTACAGTCCTTGTTTATCGCGCCGGTGAACATCTCTCGGATGCCAGCAGCGGTACGCGACGACGCTTAATTGAAAAATCGTAATTGCTTTTTAAACAAGTCTGAGATCTTTCCGCTAGCGCTTCATCCATTAAAACGGAGATTAAAGTTAATCTTCTATTCGGAAGGCTCAGTCGTCGGCGCGGCTAGCTGCCAGAACTTGTGTAACTACTTCTGAAAAACTATAAAATAAAGAGATAGACGATGCGGCTACAGTGTCGGATGTGCGAGGTTCTTCAATCAAGGAGGACGGACTCGGCACGATCATCTTGTACAATCGAATCTACTAGCGCAAAATCCAATAATTTGATATTTTCAGGAGAAAATAAAAATTATATAATAAACGACTTCATTTCAGGCGAATTTCACCACTTAACCCTTGAAAGTAATAAGAAATATTCTTAAAAAAATTACACATTAAATGCAACGTAGATACGCATGATAGTACAAAAAAAAAGTATAAACGATTTATGTTAGATGCAGAAATATGGCTGAACTATATACTGGGGGTTTCACATTTCAACATTCATGATAATTTGTTCAATTTGCTTTTAGAAATTATTGAAATCAAGTTGTTTAGCAGTCGATGGTAAGGCATTATATAGACTGATGGCATTCAAGCATTTTTGTGAAGAGACATAGTTAAAGTGTCAGTGAATCGAATGTTCCTTGAATGGATATATTCACGAGACACCAATTTATTTTTCAAAAATGAAGTATGTAGGAGTTTGTGAACATAGCACAATGAATAAAACTTATACAACTTTGCAACATTCAACCAGATCAGCTGTTCGAAATCTGAACTAATATGAACATATTTTTTTAAGTTACTATACTAAGTGACATATAAATCCGAACACCCAGTTTAAATGGTTTTATTTTAATAAAAGTTGGTGAATGTATTTATCTTTACTGTAAATAACAAGTGAAAAAATTTTCAGTCTTATCAGTTGGACATTCCGGTTTTTATACTGCTTTTTTTTAATTCACTAACTAATGAATATTTCAGCCGCAGTAAAGAATGCCTAGAGTACGGAGACCTGTACGATTTCGTCAACTTAGCGAGTTTGATAGGGGCCGTATAGTGGGACTTCGGGAAGCTGGACTTTCTTTTCAGGCAATTGCAGTTAGAGTGCAAAGAAGTGTAGACACTGTGGTTAGGTGTTGTCAGGCATGGCTTCGAGAAGGCCGTACGCAAAGAGCAAGGGGCACTGGACGCCGCCGTAGAACAACAGACCGTGAAGATCGCCGCCTAAGATTATTGCCTTAAGGGACCGTTTCTCCACTACCAGGTCCATTGCAAATGAATGGTTTGCAGAACACGGAAGACTTATTGGCATGCGAAGTGTTTACCGACGAATGAGAAGTTTTGGCTTGTTTTCATACCGGCCACACTGGGTCCTCCCTTTAACTCGAGAACACCGACGTAATCGCCTTGAGTGGTGCAGACAACGGTCACTCTGGGATCAGGAATGGAACAGTATTGTCTTTAGTGACGAGTCTCGATTTTGTTTAGGCATGCACGATGGTCGTGCCAGGGTTAGAAGGCGACGTGGTGAAAGGAGGAATCCACAGTTTTTTGTTGAAAGACATGTTCATCACACTGTTGGAGTTATGGTTTGGGGTGCTATAGCTTATGGTTCCAGGTCACCTTTAATCTTCATCAGAGGTAACATGAACGCGCAGCGTTATATCCACGAAGTTCTAGAACCCCATGTGTTACCCTATCTTGACACCCTGGCAGATCCAACTTTCCAACAAGATAATGCCCGACCACATGTTGCAAGAGTCACAATAGACTTCTTTCAACATAATGATGTCACATTGTTACCATGGCCACCAAGATCTCCCGACTTATCCCCAATTGAGCACGTGTGGGATATGATGGGTAGGAGATTGCTCAATGTGCAACGTCCTCCTCAGACTCTAGAAGCACTTCGAGAGGAGTTGGTGGTTGCCTGGAATGAGATACCACAGGAGGACATTGACCACCTGATCATAAGCATGCCTAGGCGCGTTGGAGCCTGTGTAGCACATCAGGGTGCATCCACACATTATTAAAGGTCAAAGGGCTTTAAAGCAGTGCAATCATTTTGAAATTTTTATGATTTACTTGTTATGCTTCATTAAGTACTTATACAAAATTTTATTAAAATAAAACCATTTAAACTGGGTGTTCGGATTTATATGTCACTTAGTATACATGAATTTTGAATTTTTATAGACATTTAGCTGAAGCTGAATCTAGAAATGGATAGTATACTAAATCACAATATGTGTTTTTTGATATTATTAAAGATTCACATTTTTTTTTAAATCTAAAATCAAGTATTTATTTAAGTACAGATGGCGTAAAACAGTAATGCAAATTTTAGTTACATTATTTACATGAGAAATAAATTTGAGATTTTCATCTATAAACAAACCTAAGTTTTTAACTGATTTTTGTATAACTTTCAAAAGAATTTAAGCCCTCTACTATTCGTGCTTTCGAAATTTCTAAATTTCCATGATTGGAGCTATGTTATAATAATTAAAAAAACTGAATACTACAAAATTTCACAACCCTATTTATACCTGCTATACACAAAATAAAGAGAAGTGGTCCAAGAACTGCTCCTTGAGGCACTCATGAGAAAATCAGAATTCTGAATCAACGACTGCCGTTTGGGAACTCGACAAATTATTGCAACGTGTGCTCTTTTAACTTGATTCCCAAGTTTTCGATAGTATATGCTATCATTATCAGGAGCTAAAAAACAAATTTGAAAATAGCAACCACAATAAATTATTTTAACTTGTGTTACAGAGTTCGTGAGACTGGTGCTAGTTGTTCTTAAAAAATATGGATTGGGCACCTAGTGAAACGATGAAAAGCTGGATTCATGTGGTGTTTTTTAAAAAAAATTAAAAACGCATAGCTATGTTTTACAAAAAATTCAAACGGATTTAAAAAAGGTATAAATTATTAATTTTTAATAATTATAAGAAAATATTAATCCGCTTGGATAACGGCGCCCTCTCCATACGTAGTCAGATAAGTCTGGCTTCAGTTCGATGGGCGTTCACTCGGTGTTCTTTTATTCTACTTGGTAGAAGTCCCATTTCCAAACATATCCTGCACTCACAAGGTAGTCTACAGTCCTTGATGTATTGATCTTAGTCCTGAGGCTTGGTTTTCGCAAAAGTAATGTGAATCCATGGATAGATAGTATTCGTTTTTACTTCTCGAGAAATATCAAAAATCACGAAATGTCACTCATTTCTGTTGGTTTATCTGTTCGCTATAACTTCGAAATTACCGGTCGAATGTTGATGAAGTTTCCACATGATATAACTATATAACAAATATTTATATCAAGGACAAAGAAGCTTCACATTTTTTAAAATAAGTCCAGTGACGGCGTCGTAAAGAACGAAAACGAAAAAAATTGCAATCGCTCAAATTTCGTCTTTTGACGTTTCAGAAAAAAAAGGTAATCAGGTAAATTTACATAGGTTCGAGAAGGAAATAAATATTTACAGACGCGACACGCGGTCGTTCGGGACGATAACACCCTTCATATGCCAAACTCTGTGTGCGACTGATTGCATCGCTGGCGCTCTCGATCTCGAGTTAAAGTATCATGGCTGGCGCTTACGGGAAGGCTGACTGGTGTGGTTTTGCACCGTTGTCAGTTGCTCGTTACTTAGGGCAGGGAAGAGACTAGCGTTAGCGTTCTCAAATAGGCGGGGACTATGAAGTAGTGACTGATTTAATTACTTGTTATACATGTTTGTAGCTAGCTTGTGACGAACGTAATTGGTTTTCTCTTATGATATACATTTTGTAACAATTCCTGTGATGAAGTCTAATACTGAAATGCAGATGTTTGTGCTTTGATCCTTGTGGTTGCAGGGTGATTTGTAATGTAAATCGCTCCATTTGGCTGTCTACGTAAGCACACCTTAAGAATGAATGCGGTAGTATTAAGACAATACGATTTCCTCCATAAAAATTATACAATAAAACACATACCGCATTTTCATGTTTTATGTATATTACTATTTATAACTTGCCCTGAGACCATATACGCCAAACAATGGGTTGTAACTGGCAATTATTTGTTATAACGATCACGTCAAATCGCATGAAAATAATACAGGAAACAATAAGGCGGCACGTTGTTAGCTGAAAAACGCTTAGACCGTGAACTAACCATTAGCAAGCGTTTTTTCGTGCTCTTCTCCTGGGGCAAACTAATATCTATTCAAACCTCATTTAATTCCCGTCGTAATAAACATGACTACCCGATCGTCACTGTTATTCGCCTGTCGATGTCAGCCCAGGTATTTATAGCCCACTGGCCATTAGGAGCGCGAGCATTTGAACGTCGCTGGTATTTGTTTTTATGGGGCGTAAACGAAATTGGATGCATACACCTTCACTACTACTTCTTTATGGAAGAATACAACCAGTTCAATTAATATCATTGATTAACGTATTAAACCTGATGTAGTGTATTTCGGCGTCCAAAAAATCAGATACCCTGGCGTCATGTATGAAAAATTGTCACAGCTATACGGCCGTACCTGGGAAAAGACAGTGAAGTGTAAAAATCTAAGAAAGTTTGGTAAAAAATTCTGAATTTTTTCGAACTAGATAAGCATTGTTACGACTCAACAAAAGTGAATGATATTGTAAAGTTACATGACTTTATACAGAATCATTTAAATGTGATTTCGGATCAGAATTGTCGAGGCCTGAAATAAATGATATCCTGTTTTTAATTATGGTCGTACTGGTTTTGTACAAATTTAGTGCATTCTTTTATTGGTATTCATAAATAATTTATATTATCTTTTCAAAGGAACAACGCAGTATTGCGGTATTTTGTTATATTTTAATATAATTCATTCATATTGATGCTCACACAAATAGCACAAAAGTAAATATTTTCAACATATAATAAATCAATTTTGCATTTACATTCAACAAAAATAATTATACAAATAAACTAAAACCTGCATATTCTCTTATATGTTATAAATTACGAAAAAACTTATTTTGTGCCATTATCGTCAATTGTATAATGTATAATCTCCTGAAAATATTATCAGGGAATGCTTCAAAAGAAATAAAAACAAAGAAATCATTAAATATTTAGGAATCTATTTGGACCATAAAATGGAATGTGCATATAGATTATTTGGTCAGGAAACTCACATTTTTTGTTTATAAAATAAGACATCTAAAGCAGTAGTCAAGACAACAGCTCCCCAAACATGTGAACAGTAGTCGAGGCTAGGTCTTATCTGGGCTCGTACAGAGTGTTAGCTCTAAACAAATAGCAGGTTATTGGGTAAAATGGTCCAAGTATCGGGTACAACCGAGTACTCGGTACATCCCTATATAATGAAACTGCTGACGTTTTTGCCTTCACAGCACTCTTCTTCAGGTTACAAGACCAATGAATAAAATAAAATTAGAAGTTGGACACTAGGTTCTACTTACTTGTGATACTGGGCTTGTAGAAAATTAAATTCTTCTTTTATCCTATCACATGATTCACCGACTGTAAATTTGAACGGTTGACCCGGTTGTGGCGGACCCTGTAACAAAAATTTCAATTTACTTCCCGAGTAGTAGCAGAATTCTCAACTAGGACTTCAAATGCAAGTTTCAAATATCTTGGATGTTTCGTTTGTCTTGCAAGTTTGCGTCACAAGATAAAGATTTGTAGCATTTCTGCAGTGCAATCTAAAATTATTGTCTTATTTTCTCGAAAACTCTGAATCGCTTACGAAGAGAATGAAACCTAGGACAGGAACTCCTTCACCAAGATAAATATCTCAACTCCAAAAGATATCAGGTTTTTCGCAAAGATAACATCTTAAAAACTTAACATGCCACCTGGCATCCTTGATAAATTTGCCGACCCAGAGAACGATAATCATCTTCTACTCGGTTGCATATAATCGGAAACCATTTTTTAATAACATTCATATGGAATTACAAAACATACGGTACGAGGTAGTCGTGATAGCACGGAAGGCTGACGGACGTTACATCCTCTTGTGGCCAACAGAGACCATTGACGGCGGAAGTACCGACCATCGATAAAACGACAAAGTACAAAAATATCCCTGGATCAGAGTGAGTCATTGGTGAAATCATGAACAAGATATATTTTCTAAAAATATTCTTTTCTAACTATATCTTATCTAACAGCACTTGTCTGCAAAAATATATTTTTCCCTTATTAATATTATGCTTGCTCATATATTTGATACTTCTGAATACAGTTTTAATAATTTATATATAGGTGAAAAATAAAGCCTCCGCCTTTAGTTGGGTACTTCGACAAAATTCAAGCAATGAGGACTCTTTATACTTTATTAGTCTCTAGCTTTCAATGGACTATGCCATCATCATCAGGAGCTGCAACAACATTAAGAAGAAATAGCAACTATTGTGCAAAATGATTTTAAATTACTTACAATAGTATGTGAGTAAATTACTTACAATAGTATGTGAGATTGTTGCTAAATGTTATTAAAGGTTAAGTTGAGGGAAACATTTAGTAACCTGGTGAAAGCTGGATCCATGGTACATTCGTTAAATACACACATCTGTATGTCAGGAACACATCAAAACGGATTAAAAATATTTGGAACGAAAGTTAAAATTATTATATGTTACATATTGAAACTACCTGATGCTGCAAAAAATGGTGTGGCACACAGGATCATAAGTAGAATGAAACATTTGACAGATGACAGAAGGCTGGTAGTATCAGTGTCGAACGAAAATTTATAAAAATGTGTTACTTGAGATGGTGTGATTTATCAAGATATGTTAAATAAAAACTTGTCAACAGACCAGAGACAGTTGAACAAACTATATTGTTAATGAGGTGGACAATTGAATTAAACAATTGTTATTTTATTATAAGAAAAAACATTAATTATTCAAATTTGAATGGGATGGAATTTAACAGATTCCATTTATGGTTGTGAAAAATTTGGAGATACAGTTGTTATTCATGAAAATGTGGGACTTCCTTTTAGAGATCTGGAAGTCTGATCTATGTATGTATATTTGGTTGCAATTATTACAATTGATGGAGTAAACTATGTTGGTAAGCCAAGCAATGGGACTGTCTTTCGTCTTTGAAAAAATACAGTTTATAGTGAGGACGGATTTGCAAGCAATTCTACAGTTCAACGAGCATATAGTCTGATCAGCTTAGGGGTCAGTTTTTTGATGTAGGGTAGAACAACAAAACCAGATCTGGAATATGGGATGGCGGTTATATTGTTACTGGAATTGGTGTTGTTGTTGGGAATTCTATCAGTTCTATTATTAGGTGTTGTGAGAATATTATTTGGATTATTAGTATTTGGTAAAATACTGGAAGGAGAGCTAAACAAGATCTTGTTAATCAAACACTCTGGATAACCATTGTTGAGGAACAGTTTTGATATTTTCCCTAAATTTGAAGTATGGAAAGTATTGTCAGAGATGCTAATTACCCTTGTTTTCATCTACTTCGCCTAGTTGATTTTAATCCTTAGTTTATGGTAGGACCTGAAATTATGGAAATGGCCTGAAGACATGGGTTTCTGGTAGCAGTTCACCAATAAACTATTATTGTGCCGATGAGTCTTGTGTCTAGAAAAGGGACAGACAGGTTCTCATCTTCTTTTTCAACGGTAAATTGGATGTAGGGGTCATAGCTGTTGAAATCTTCGACAATACTATCTAAACCTCTGGAGGGAAAGGACAAAATAATGTCATCTACGTATTTTAGAGGAGGTTATATCGTAGTGTCGGAATAACAGTATCAAGCAGATCATCCATAACATATTCTGCCAAATTTGGTGATAGAACAGATCTCATAGGACAACCATATGTCTGAGAATATATTTTGTTGTTGAAATAAAACTAGTTATTATGAAAGAGAAATGTTATAATGTTGGTGAAAGATTTTAGAGACATGTTGCAGTATTGACTTATCTCATCCCAATGTCTATTTATAGTTCTAGTACATACCTTCAGATAGATATTACTAGTAATATATATATAATAAAAAATTTTGTAACCGAATTTGCTTTGATTCTAAATCGTAACTTTAATAACTGGGAAAATATTAGATCTTGTTGTTAGAGCATTTCAATTTATAGTGTTCCGTTTCATTTTTTACATAAGAGTTCCACGGAGAATCGACCACAAAGTGCATCGCAAAACAAAATTGCTAAAATTAAGAATACACTGTTTCACTCTAAACAAAATGCGGTGTTCATTTTGAATATGGAAGAAGAGTGGGTGAATTTAGTTTTATTGTTTTGTAACCAGAGTCTCTGCACTTTTAAAGAAAGCTGAAGAAATGGGTTTACTGAAGAAAATGTCGTAAAATTGAGTAGATTTAACAATGGGTTTTAATACCCACATTAGGAGGGTCTTCAAAACTACTTAAAACCACAACGTCACATTCTAGAACGCAATAAAACAAAACAGCCGGAAGTTCTTTGTTCTGCAGTTAATTGAGACTAAATCATTGTAAAACTACAATAACGAAAATAAACTTTTAAGATTAATTGACCTATTTAATAATCTCATTAGTACCAGGATTAAACGCAAAATAGTTTTCTTAATTCTAACCGTATATCTACAAGGTAGCTTTAAAACCATTATCTTGCTATCTACCACAATAAAACCGTTGTAATCTTCAAATAATTCTAAAATGCTTTTACGGTGTTAGTATTGATATCTTGAAATGTTTCACTGAGCTCTTCTGGTACAATGATCAAAATTGCGGGAAAACATTTGAAAGGATCCAAAAACTGAAATTAAAGAGACATGTTGGATTTTACAGGATTCTAGAACCAAGGAAAAAAGAAAAAATGTGAACAAAGTTTTCATACTGCATGTGATTTTGTTTTACTCTTTATTTGACAATAAACATTAGCTTTCGCTACATAGTTTCGAATCATGGTGATAGATTCAGAACAGACCAATACGTATGGTATAAAAACAAAAACAATGGTGACAATATCGTTGTCTGTTTCTATCAGTATCGGTTTTGTGTATAAAAGCAAAAATACAAGCAATGGAAGCAGGAATACAAGGAATATTGAGCTCTTCATATACATTATATTTTTACTGAAATCATTTAGGTGCACAGTTTAATCTTCCATTCAAAAAAACACAGAGCACGCAAAAAGTTGCAGCCCTCGTATCAAGTAACTACTTTTATGATCTAGGATCAGAACGCTTCTTTGTTTGGAGGGCATATTTGACTGTGCTCTTGTTTGTATAACTTAAGTGATAAATAGAACAGGGGGATGTTTGCATACAACTGATGCTATATTTTATCCCTAGATAAAGCTGCATTTTTAATAGCTGGGACAGATTGCTTACGTTCATTTTTTTACCCTTGTTTTCAACTTGTGTGTAGTTCAAAACGTATTTGAAATTCGTATATATTCTCTGTAGCCATTTCCTATCGAAAAAATCATTTAATATGCACTAATTTTAATTCCGAACTTGACTGTACAAATTAAATCTCAAACTGTAAGTATTAGAGATTATTTTACTTGCATTGGACGTCTTACCTCCATGGACACATTTTTCATTGAAGGGTGTGGACATTTTTTTGATTCACTTTGAGATATACTCTATATTGTATGTATTTTTTAGATGCATATATTGATATTTGAACAGAATAAAACTTTTGGAGGATAAGAATACTCCATTTGAAAAATAGTTTTAAATTATCTTTGCAGTGCAGAATGCAAAGAATGGTCTATAAAGAATACTGGAGCGCCAGACTCGCCGGGTGGTCTTCTTCTTAGCCATCAGGCCTGGCCAGAAATTTGCTTTTGTGTCGATAAACTGCAGATTATGACAAAAAAGGCAACACTTGAAAATTGTCGGTCTATATTAGTTTTCATAATTGTATCTCGAACCCGGTAGGCAGTCGATTACCCGCCACTGGAGCCCCTATCCAGTTGCAATATCACATCAGGCATCTGCTGCTGCTTTAGTTGCTGTCCGTTCTGATTCTCAGCGGATAAGACGTGGTAGCTGCAGGGATCACGATTCGAAGGTAAATGTTTTATTAAAATGTGAATTATTTTCTCTTTATTCCCAGATTAACATCACATTCCTAACGGCACATAATATGCATTCTCAATAAATGCAATTATTATGGCATTATCTCGATAAAGGATGATTATGACTATTAAATTGAAATTAAGCATGCCTCGAAACAATGTGACGGAAAAACTGGATATGTTTGGAAAATTTTTATGATACAAAGCTGGGTTCAAAAACCAGTAGAAATATTTATGATGCAGAAAGTGGTTCCTAAAATAAAGAGGTTCCATAATTATGGATACTTATACTTCTGATACAATTTTCCGTGTAGTCCAATGACACCAAAAAAACGTACGTTTGTCAGAACCAGTGATGCACTATATAAGCTTTTCATGAAAAAATGCCTGGGTGCACAAGTCTCATGTATACTATATTATGTCATGAAATCGAATAACCTCATGAATTACACTCCAAGCATAACGCTTATTCGTTGTGTCTGAAAAGTTCCGGAATCGCACGATAATTTGTAGGAAAAACGAAACCCCGAGATTGATAATAATTTTTCACAGCTATCCAATTAAGACCTTGAATTTGACCTTGTCTATGACATTCAAGGTCGTTTCGTCAATTCCACTTTTTTAAACGGAAATCCTCATGTTGACCCGGTAAATGAAAAGAGAGGAAAATTTTACGTTAAAATATGACCTTGACTATACCTAAATTTTTTCATGGTCAAGGTCAAACTCAGGTACGGTGACATAACTTGAAAGCCAGTAGTCGTACAGGGTAACTGCACAGACAATATCTTCCTGATTTTTCCCGGACATACAATGTGACCTTGAATCTGACCTCGACCATGACTTTCGAGAAGATCATTTGTTTAATGGAACCCTATACTTTTGGCCGCGAAAATCTGGGCGAAAATATAGAAATGGTAAAATTTAATGTCCTTGATCATATTTAGAACTTGACCTTGGAACTTGACCATCAAGGACAAACACACGTTCAGCCTTAATTCCCTGATAATTCAAAAAACTGTATTCCTCGGCTCCACTGCCCTTTCAGGGTTGTTCCCTAGCTAAAAAATCGACCTGAAATTCATATGACCTTGAAGGTGATCACGGTTAAAGTCAAAGTCATTGCATATCTGGGGAAAATCATGAAAGGTAGCTTCCGTGTACGTATACTGGATTTCAAGATATATCATAGTACCTATATTTGACCATGACCATAACCTCCTAAGGTCAAAATTTAAGAGTGTTCATGACCATATGAATGCAAAATTTTCCACTCTTTTCATTTACGGGGTCAAAAACGAAAGGTTCCATTCAAAAAAATCGATTTGACCTTCAAATTGCCTTGAAGGTCAAATCCAAGGTCACTATTGAATAGTTGGGTAAGACTCCTAACAATCGCGTGACCTAGTTTTTTCATACCGTTATAGTTCCAAATTATAGTGGGCTTCCAGAACTTTTCAGACTCGCTGTATGTATATTTATAGACAACATCGCGCCCACCTTGTATGTTGCCGCACCGCTAGCTATTATATCCACTCGGGTAGAATATTAAAGATGCAATATTTATTAATAGGCCCATGGTGCACTGCAAGTGCGACCGATAGGAGAAAATATTTTTTGTTTCAAGGGCAAATCTGGATGTGGAAGGTCTAATAGGTGTGCTGAGTTGCCGGTGTCATAAGTATATTGGTATTCTGATATAAAGGAATTGAGATATACTCGCAATACCCCCATCGCCCTCCAATTATTCACCTCTAAAAATATTTTCAAAAATTTTCAGGAGCCGCTGAAAACTCAAAAAAGAAGTTTATATTTTTTTAGTTATTGGCCTTTTTCTACGTATAACAACTGAATTGATATTCAACCAATAGTGAGGCGGATTATGCTGAGCAAGCTATAGGAGAATAACAATAGACCAAGGAACCAATAGTAGGTTCCTATTTGCTCGATTGTAACATTTATGTACATAGGTACGAATATTATGTATATAGTCAACGCCAAACAAAGTGGCGTGCACGTCATCACGATAAAAATTCCCCGACCTAATGCCTAGGTTTCTATCACAAACAATTGCTCTATTGCAGTTTCATATTAATGTGATATATAAATTGTAAAATGGTCATTACTCTCTTATTATGGTTAATAGTCATATAAACATTGTTATTAAAATATCACATAAGTTGCTTTCTGATAAATTTAGACGCATTATGCGAAATAAAATGTTTTGCAAACGCTCCAATCACTTATCGACATGTAAACGCACTAAACCGATTTCGCAGCGTTGACACATTGTCACCTTGAAACTTATTTAAACTGGGAACTGACATTTGTATTAATTTTGACACTGAATCAATTTGTGGCATTTCAAATCTTTATAAATCCTTTGGCCCCGCATACTGTAAATCAGCAACTGTTTGTTTCAAAACAAAATTATTCATTTTACGAGTAGATAAAGGCAATTTTGGTATATAAAGATGCCCAAACAGTTAAATAGTCGGTGTAAGGAACTCGTGGCCTCGTTAATGCACTACTTTGAGCAAGAAAGGGACAACAACGGGCCTTTGTTGCCTTTAAATGCTGTTCAAGAGGTAGGTTACTAATAATTATATGTAATGTATATTAATAATAGTGAAATTTTATTTCATTTTTTGTAGCGTGTTGCTGCTGCTTTAAAAATTAGTTTAAGGACAGTTAGTCGTATTTCCGAGGGTGTGAAAAGTGATGCAAATTTAGAATCGCCCAAGAAAAAGCCGAGTTATATTAAACGTGTAACCAACACAGCGACATTGGATACAAGTGCCATTCGAGAAGTGATCTATAATATGTATCACAAAAGTAAGATCTTATTATAATAACTTATCAGAAATTTGCATTAATTTGTTAACTAAATTATAATGTCATATTACACATGGTTTCAGAAGAACAAGTTACGATACAAACTTTATGGTCTCGATTAAGAGATAGGGCATTATTTGATGGTAGTGCCACGTCTTTAAGGCGGTTGCTTAGAGATCTTGGATTTAAGTGGCTTAAGGACAATCCGCGACGAGGGCTCATGGAACTACCAAGTATAGCTTTGAAAAGGGTGGAATTTCTAAGGCAATACAATCAAGCCAAGGTTGAGGCCTTATACCAGTTTGTCTTCCTCGATGAAACTTGGATATTTCAAAATGGGACCATAGGTCGCTCTTGGCAAAATGGAAACAAAAAAAGCGTGAAAGCTATTAAAACAGATGGTAAAAGGTATGTACTTTTACACAATTTGCACTATAAAATTTAAAACTAATATATTTTAGATACATTATATTACATGCTGGAAATGAAAATGGGTTTATTGAGGGTAGTGAAGCGATATTTTCTTCGAAAACAAAATTGAGCGATTACCATGGAGAGATGAACCAGGACATTTTTTTAAATGGTTTCAACATCAGTTATTAGAAAAATTGGAGAGTCCATCTATGATTATACTGGATAACGCCCCTTATCACAGCATGATATTGAACAAAGTGCCCAACAATGCATGGACAAAAAAAAATATCCAAGACTGGTTGACAAATCAAAACATACCATTTTTAAACACAATGTTTAAAACAGAGCTATTGAGTATTGTTGCTCGGTACATAATGCTTCTTAATTATATATATTTTGGTCGACAGTTTATATTTCTTTTGTTTATTCCTATTCTTAAAATAACTGCTTTTTTAGAAACAAACCACCTAAAATATACGTGATTGATGAATTGGCGGAACAACATGGGCACAAAGTTCTTCGTCTGCCTCCTTACCATTGTATATTTAACCCTATTGAGTTAATTTGGGGCATAGCAAAAGGTTACTATAACAGACATATTGGTAGAGATGGTAACAGTGAAAAAGACTGTTTGGATATGTGGAACGAGGCTCTACAAACGGTTACCCCAGACATGTGGAAAAATAGTGTTCGACATACTGAGCAAGAAATTTTTAAATGGTATGAAAGAGAACGAATTTTTGATCGACCAGACATCGAACCTTTAATAATCAACTTTGAGAGTGATGAAGATATCCAGATTCAGACAGCGCTGAAGAAAGAAACTTTATTGTACAGAAAAAGCTTACACCAGTAGCTTACCTAATTTTAGAATGCATTTTTCTGTATGAGTTCTGTAAAATAAATACCATGCATAAAATTTGGAGGACCCCATTTGGATTTTTATTCAGTACCTTTAAGCTATCAATTAAATATGGTAGTTTCATAGTGTCATCTGATCAATAATTGTCATACTTAATGATTATGCAAGTACAGATCTATAATTTTATTATACTATTATTTTTGTTCTCATTTGAGGTTAATATTGCTTATAAACCTAGATATGTAAATAATAAATTTTATTATTTTACAAAAAGTTTGGCAACAATGTAAATTTTTCAACACACCCACCTTGATGACGTGCACGCCACTTTGTTTGGCGTTGACTTATATGTATGATGGAGAGTAGATGACTAATACATTTGGTATGAAAACCTAGCTATGCAGGAATGCTGCAAGCATTACGGTGGTGACAGAAGTTGCGAACGAATGAGGTGATTTAGAAGAAAGGCCGGCAGGCAATACTGTCGAACTTTTCTGCCTGAAATTATCTTTACAAGGTTTCCCTGTCTAAAAAAAGGAGGTATGTTGCCAAATCTTATAAAAGTTCAAAAGGTACCAATATTCTCAACTGACATGTTTACTTGTAGCAACTTTTGGACCCACTACCAATAGAGGCATTAATCGCAAGGAAAAGCAAATCAGCTAATCATCATACTACTCCACGCATGAATTAGTATAAAACGTCTCGGCATTTCTCTGTAAATAAACGACTGGTTATCACGCTCGCCCCGATATATTCTCCTGATGTTTATGTGAGCGTTACGGTGGCTTTCATTGTTTCTGGCAATTCTCGAGTAGAAACACGCAACGCTACGCAATCGCTCGGTATCGCCCTGTCACGCGACCCTGTATTATCACCTACTCCACTGATAAGCCAGGACTAATGCGGACTGATGACTTTATTTTTGTCACACGCTAACTCTCGCATAAAATACGTATGGCGAGCGATTCAACCTGATAGTCAAAAACCAAAACCGTGGACGATTATTCGTGTCGGTATTTTACACTAGATGGACTGAGTAACTATGTCTTCATAAGCAACACATTCAGAAAATGTATATGGCTTGTAGTCCAAATTTTCCTCAAATATCCCAGTAAAGACCTTGAGTTTATCATATGTTAATGACATTATTATAAAATTGCAAGCATTATAACCATCTTGCATTTAGTATCATATTTCTGAAACGGGCTGGCTCTGATTCTTCCAGCTTTAGATCTAAATCCCGTGCGTTACGAGCAGCAATTAATGTTAAAGAAAGTCGTCTGCTACGTTGCATACTACTGTTAGTTGTAACTAGGTGTAATCTAATTAATGTTTCGAACTAACAGCAGGCGTTTGAACCACCTACATGTCACATATCAGGCCAATATTGATCAATGACATAACTACCACAAATCCTGAAAAGTACAAACTGTATTTCATTCAGCTTAATATAAATGTAGCAGTTTGTGAACACTTGTACAAGTAATTCCCATACCAAAAAAGAGCAACCCTGAAGATGTGGGCGACCTTCGACCCATCAGCATCCTATGTACTCCATCAAAGGTCTTCGATATGATTTTGAATGCTAGAATGAGGGACTTTGTTGCTAAAAATGACATTCTTCCAGAAAACCAATCAGGGTTCAGATGAGGTCACAGCTGCACAACAGCCTTGCTCAAAGTAACAGATGATATCCGCAAATACATTGATGATGGCAACCTATGCATCTTAATCTTATTAGATTTTTCGAAGGCTTTTGATAAGCTAAACCATGATCTACTGATTGCTGTTCTTCACTACTTGGGTTTTTCGAAAAGTGCGGTTCATTTATTAAGAAATTACCTCAAAGATCGGACACAAGTTGTCAAATGCTTTGGTGAAACATCCGAATTGTCTAAAGTTTGTCGAGGTGTACCTCAAGGATCTGTTGTAGGTCCACTCTTGTACACTCTGTATACCTCTCAGTTGCACAAAAGTTTTTAACACGTCTCATATCACTATTACGCCGATGACACTCAATTATATATTGCTTTTAATGAATCATATATAAACCGAACTTTAACTAACATAAATGCCTTCAGGTTCTTTATCAGCTAACAAAAAAATATTGTCTCTCCGTCAACGCCACTAAATCTAAGGCTCTACTATTTGGTAAAAACAAGAATCGTGAAGTATACTCCAATAATTTAGACATTTATTTCGGACAAGACAAAATAACTTTTACAAACTCCGCTAAAAATTTAGGGGTTATTATGGATACAGATCTACGCTTTTCCCAGCATGTCTCTCTTATAACCAAAAGGGCATTTTCATCATTGAAACTGCTATACAATAGCAGAAGCATAATGACCAAGACAAGAAAAATAATATTGTGCGAGTCTTTAGTTCTTTCTCACCTCAGCTATGCAGACTGCGCGTACGGCCCGTCATTGCTACATCGAGATAAGGCGCGCCTTCAGCGTATTCAAAATTCTTATGTCAGGTTTGTTAGTGGTATTAGAAGGTGGCAGCCGATATCTCTTCACTTAAAGAACTTAGGTTGGCTCAATATAGAGAAAAGAAGGTTCCTTCATCGATCCGTACTATACCACAAGATACTCAATACTGAATCACCATCCTATCTTTACAAGAAGACCAAGACCCTTACAGAAGTGCATAGTCGTAACACGAGGTTTAAACATCATCTCTCACTACCTAAATTTAAAACTTCAAATTATAAGTGCTCTTTTTCATGACATTGTTAAGGTTTACAACTCGCTGCCCTATCAATTTTGAGATTTAAGCGAGAAGTGAAGACTATGTTGAGACTTGAGATGACTTAAATTTAACACTGCACGCTGATTTGCCAATTATTCTTCTGTATGTCTTTTTCGTTTGATCTTTGACATTTTCCCTTCATAAGATATTAGCTACAACTTCTAGCAATCTCATTCAAGCATCAACTCGTTTTATATTATAGGTTTTACCAAGGTGCCTGCAACAGTTATATGTCATCTATGGATGTATAATATAATTACTAAATCAAACGAACTTACCTGTAATGAAGTTCGATTGTAATTATATGAAGTCCTCGTGAAGTAAATAAGAACAAACGTAGTCTCTCTATTCCACACCGTACATCACGAATTTTTAAAGTAAACAAACCGCCCCGTCCGCTACCCCGCTACCCGGCCACGTAGGTGGTACCGTCGTGTGCATGTCTCATTATTCAAAGATCTGTCTGCAGTTGATGCAATTAATAATAGGGAAAAATAAAACGGGGAGGGAGGGACTTATTTACTTCACGAGGACTTCATATAATTACAATCGAACTTCATTACAGGTAAGTTCGTTTGATTTAGTAATTATATTTCGTCCTCGTTCCGTAAATAAGAACAAACGTAGATGTTTAAAGCAAATAATTGTGCAACTGCAGACGAAACAAAAAATTTTAGGCTCTATAAGAGGAAAATAAGAAGTTCCAAAATCTTATTTTAACGAATATAATTCGAATAAGAAACACATTCGAAATACTGGTATGAATTCAACAGCGGAAGAACAACATTAACATTATATAATAGTAAACATAAAACATAACATTATAACATCAAACAACATTAAACTAGGGAATAACCCTAAGGTATTTAAGAAAACAGAGTAACTAGTTAAATATTTAGCTAGTTCCTAAACTCAGAAATAGTTTACAACACTGGCATAATTTATCATAAGGAATAACTAAGGAATACTATTGTTAAGTGAAAATAATAATTAGTTATGTAGCTGGTTGATCTAATATGACCCTCGCATAAGCATAAGAATCACAAACCGGTCTCTTATAGAAGTTTGCAAATGTTTTTGAATGTCCGGTCCAACCAGCAGCTGACCTAATTATATCTATTGATACACCTCTACGATCCGCTAAGGAAGTAGATGCATGTCTTGTTGAATGAGATGCAAATTTAGAGGTATCAATACCAGCTTTAATTAAAACATTTCGAATCCAACGTGAAAGTGTTTGTGATGAGGCATTATGGTACGGTCTTTTAGAGGTGATTAAGAGCCTGTTACATACAGCATTTCTTACATCCTTCGTTTTTTCTATATAAAATAGGAGAGTGCTGGCGACACAAATATTTTCATCGCTTCTGAAAAAGGGTAAAGAAATAACAGGCTGGGCTTTACCTGGCCCAGAGGTTTTTATACGATCGCGAATAAATATCTGAACGCCTTGTGATGAAGATTTTATGTCATCAAGTTGAATAAGAGAAAGCGTTTGAACTCTTTGAGCTGAGGTAAGAGCTAACAATGTTGCTAATTTATATGATATTTGCTCTAGTGTGCAATCTCCATTAGTTAGTGTTCGCAAATAATCTAAGACAAGTGATGGATCCCAGATATTTTGATACTTCGGCAAACTAGGTCTCAAATGAAATACACCTTTAAAAAACCGTTTTACGCGAAAATCTTGTGCTAATGAGGGGCCTAAAACCTGGGCTAAAGCGGATCGATGGGAATTGAGTGTACCATATGACGCTCCCTTATTATATTCTTCCTGCAAAAACTCGAGGACAGTCGCAATTGAAGCAGTGAAGCAACTCTCATTTCTGGATTTACAGAATTGATACCATCGCTTTAAACCGGAATCATATTGTTTAACAGTAGATTCTGTAATTGAAGCAAGGCAGACCTCAATTGCAGACTTCGGCGTTCCTCTTAATTCTAAACCCTGCCGGATAACAGACCTGCAACCAGGATAAGTTGTGGCCATAAGGGATGTGTCTGAGATCTGTCAAAACATAAAAGGACATCTTTACTAGCCGGAAAATAAATTGGTGGCTTTTTAAGAAGAGATGTAAAAATGGGGTACCAAGGCTGTGTAGGCCAATGCGGCACAACTACTATACCTTGGGCCCTGTCTCTAATGATTTTATGCACAACTTTAAGTATTATTGAAAAAGGGGGGAAGGCATAAAAATGATAAGTACCCCAATTGACAGTAAAAGCGTCCACTTTGAATGCAAGAGGATCAGGATGCCACGAAATAAAAATTGGACATTTAGAGTTAATGCGACTAGCGAAAAGATCTATTTCTGGGATTCCAAATCTTGAAACAATTTCTCTGAAATATTTGTCGTTCAACTCCCATTCCGTCTCAGGATGTAACCTACGTGATTCTATGTCTGCAATTATGTTATCCTTACTGTTAATGTAAGACGCATATATAAATAAATTTTTGCTTTCACACCACTGCCAAATCTCACGACACAGTGAATTTAATTTAAAATATTGAATGCCTCCCATTCGATTTATATAGGCAATGGCTGTAGTATTATCAATGCGTAAGAGAATATTTTGGTTAGAAAGATGACCGGCACAACATTTTAAACCAAAAAATGCTGCCTTTAATTCTAAATAATTAATGTGTTCTTTCCTTTCTTCTAAGGACCAAAAACCATGAGATCTAACATTATTACAAAATATTCCCCAGCCCGTTAAGCAGGCATCTGAAAAAATTTCCAATTGGAAAAAATCCAACTTAATAGAGTTGGTACTATCATTTTCTATATGCGATAGCCACCACCTGAGATCGTTATATAACAGTGGAGAAATAGCCATAATTCTATCATAATTTCCATCTGTTCGCTTCAAGGCTAAAAATTTTTCTCTTTCCATTAATTTAGTATACAACCATCCATAACGAACAGCCGGGCATATAGAAATTAATTTTCCGATTATTTTGGCGAAAAAGCGTATCTTACAGCGCGTATTCCTTAAAAGATATCTAACATATCTTAGAAGTGAATCTTTCTTATCCTCCGGTATAGAAATTGACATATCTTGAGAATCATAAGTAAACCCTAGATATCGAACAGTCTTTGACGGAGTTATAACACTCTTTTGATAATTTATAAGAAAGCCCAATTTCTCTAGAAAATTGATAGTTAAGGAAACATTTTTCTGGCATTCAACAAAAGTTCTTCCCAATAATAAAAAATCATCAAGATACAGCACCGAAAGTAAGCCTTGTCCTCTAAGAAATGAAAGGACAGGTTTCATTAATTTGGTGAATACAAGAGGGGCACAATTGAGGCCAAAAGGTATGCAATTATATTCAAATAATTCACCATCAAACCTGAATCTTAAAAACTTCTTATAATGTTTATTAATGGGAACTAAATAGTATGCATGCTTCAAATCCAGGGTGGACATGAAATAATTTTCCTGAATAATATTGCATACTGTTCTTTGGTCTTCAAGCTTAAAATGTTCTGCTTTAATAAAGTTATTAAGAGATTTTAAGTTTAAGATTAAACGCTTTGAACCATCAGTTTTAGGAACTAGGAAAATACTTGATATGTATTCTCCTTTATAATGTGTGACTTTTTGAATAGCGCCAGAGGCTAATAACTCTTGAATTGATTCTCTTAAGGCTGACTTCTCTGAATTTGACCAATGCCTCTCCAAGGGTCGTACCTTTTGGATTGGTCTGGTGACAAAAGGAATTTTCAAACCAGAAATCCATGATAAAATATTTTTATCTTTAGTAATTTCTTGCCACATAGGTAAATAATTACGTAATCGACCAACTGTGCAACCCACCTCGCTCTGATCTATCGATTCTGTTTGTGGTATTGACGTACATCCTGTCGGCGACGACGATCCTGGTCCGAGGTTCTTCTCTGTGTTTGATGAGGCCTTTTTTGGAACGACTGAGAGGGATTTGGGATCTTTATCGGCCGCCCACCTCGAATGTTTCCCCTTTGTGTTCGACGAGGTGGACGGTAAAAGTTTTCCGGAACCTGTTTGGCAGGTTGTTTAAATGAGGTACTAGGTCTAGATACTCTAGTAGGTTTCAGGTCCAAACCAGATTTTTCAATATCCTTGGTAGCTTTTATTCGCTCACCGAGATCCTTGCCGAACAACCATCCGTCAGCAGACACATTAGTCAGAGTTTCTTTGAGATCTTTCCGTAAATTCAGTATCAATAAATCTCTACGGATTACCGAGTATTTGTGATAAAAATCTAAAAGTAATCTACTAGCATCACTAGCTAATTCAACATAAGCCAGGTTCCCCCCCCCCTTCTTCAGACACAACTGCTGATGCTAGTTGACCCAATGCTGACAGTGCAGCTCCTATTTGGTTCTGAAGCCCATTGAGGTTTGAGTCTCTACGAGCTACTTGTTCATTAATCGCTGAGGCAACTTCTGGATTTATACGGGGGCATTTTAAAAGTGGGCAGTTTTCAGGAGGGGGATATTTTTTGAGCAAGGTATTGACGGAGGCCTCGCTTAACCCGTTGCTTAAAATAAATGACCATCTGCTAGTTAGATCCACATGAATGCTTGGTCCAAGCACGTCTGCAGATGGCTTTTCATCTCCCAGAAGAGCTAGTATACTAGCATCTAGAATTGAACTTCCCCCATCTGTAAGAGAGGAACCATATTATATCATAAACGGTCGTAGATCTAAAATATGCCATAATATTTCAGAAAACTGATAACCAATAATTATGTGAAACAATACCATAATTGTACTGGATTGTCATGGCAATTTTGTGTAAAATATGTCATAATATTTCAGAAAACTGATAACAAATATGTGAAACAATACCATAATTGTACTGGAGTGTCATGGTAATTTTGTGTAAAATATGCCATAATATTTCACAAACAATCAAAGAAGTGCAGGGAAAATACACCATAGTATTTTCGAAAAATTGACAGCACAACTTGTAAAAAATACCATGCAAGGAAAATACACCATAGTATTTTCAAAAAATTGACAACAAATCTTGTAAAAAATACCATAATTATTTACAAGATAAAGTGTCATGATAGGTATTATTTGTAATGTAAAATATGCCATAATATTTTACAAAATTAAATCTAATGATTCGTAGATTCCCATCATGCCAAATTGTTCCAAAATACTCTCAATTCAGTACTAATTTAATTCAAAACAAACCTTCAATTGGAGTGGTGTTGGTTATGCATGAGCCGGCAACCTCGGAATCCACGGCATCAGCATTCCTGGCCGCAAAAGCTGATAACGGCACATCGTCGTCGTCTGAGTGATCGGGCGTGGTAAAAACATCACTCTGGGGGGATGGAGAACGGTTAGACCTTCTGCCCTTTGAATGGTGCTTCTTCAACCGCTTCTTCAATCTTGCAATTTTCCAAATGATATAATCATCACTGTCCGAGTCACTAAAATCAGGTCTCTTGCGCTTTTCTGACATCGCAAACAAAAAACTAGGCGGAGCACTATTATACGAAATTTCGGTCGGCAACGAAACGCGTTGTACGGCACGAAAACAGAGAATGAGACATGCACACGACGGTACCACCGACGTGGCCGGGTAGCGGGGTAGCGGACGGGGCGGTTTGTTTACTTTAAAAATTCGTGATGTACGGTGTGGAATAGAGAGACTACGTTTGTTCTTATTTACGGAACGAGGACGAAATATAATATATAGTTTTAAAACATAATATGTCTATATGTATCTGTGTTAACGTTTAAATTTTCTCTTGCTGTTATTTTATTACTGATATACTACTTTTTTTTTTGGTTAGGTGGAAGAGCGCGGATTGACAACTAATGGTTGTCAATCAAGCGAACCTTGCCGTTTGCTCACTGCATCAGATTTATGTACTTTTTCTTTTTTTGTACTTACATGTGCAATAAAAGCAATTTATTATTATTATTATTACTTTCTGTCAGCTTGGCAACACTGCATCGATGGGTGCCGAGCCAGCGACCATATAGGCGAATTGTTAAAGCAAAGGCAGTTCTTTGACAGACGTCGAGCCATCTCAGCAGATTTTTGCAAAATGCACTGTTTCAGGTTTAATCCTGAATAGAGTTCAGGGATGGTTTTTCCTCATTGACACATGTATAATAACATAAAGGACGCTTAGGTGTTATCTTTAGACGCTAATTTGAAATTTGATCGACACGTCGGTTACCTGTCTCAAAAAACGTTTGACATTTTAAAGTTTAAGATTAGGGAAAGATTAGCTGGAAGCTTGGTCCTGTTATATTATTTGCAATATTATTTAGCTTAATATAAATGTAGCAGTTTCTAAACACTTTCTGTCAGCTTGGCAACACTGCCTCGATGGGTGCCGAGCCAGCGAGCATATAGGCGAATTGTTAAAGCAAGGGCAGTTCTTTGACAGACGTCGAGCCATCTCAGCAGATTTTTGCAAAATGCACTGTTTCAGGTTTAATCCTGAATAGAGTTCAGGGATGGTTTTTCCTCATTGACACATGTATACTAACATAAAGGACGCTTGGGTGTTATCTTTAGACGCTAATTTGAAATTTGATAGACTCGTCGGTTAACTGTCTCAAAAAACGTATGACATTTTGAAGTTTAAGATTAGGGAAAAATTGGCTGGAAGCTTGGTCCTGCCATATTATTTGCAATATTATTTTATTTTGTTCTATTCTGATCTGGATTCGTCGGATCGGCATAGGTTATATAAAATTCCAAAATAACTGCTACAGGTTTGTTTTTGGACTTCGTAAATATAGTCATGTGTCGACGATTCAAGATTTAAATTGCTTGCAGATTGAAGCCTAGTACGTTTATGCTATGAAGTCATTTGTCCATAGAGTAATTCGCTCTAAAAAGCCACCATATACTTGAACTATCCTATCAGCTGTTTCTTAACAAATCTCCTGAAAAGTACTATAGTTTTACCGTGAAATCTTGGATCAACCTGATTGCATGAAAGGTGAAGCATTTTTGGAAAGCGGTAGAGTAGTGGAGTGGCATGGCAAAATTAAGGTCGGAGGTTTCTCTTGGTACTAGCATCGCAGCGATGTGAACTGTTTAAAGTGTGCATCCATTCAATTCACTTGGACTTTATTGTAACACATACATAATTATGTATCCTTACAAATGGCGAAGTCTGGCCAATGGCCATTTATACTTAATCATAAATGTCATGTCAATGCTTATTACTACCTTAAAAATAAAATAAAAAACTGAAAAAGAAAAAGAAGAATAATAGTAAAAGAAGAATTAATAAATATGACATAATGCGTACGATTAGCACAAAAAACATAATACGTACCATTCAAAGAGAAGACAATAACCTAAGAGCTCAACAAGTAGCTCTTATATTTTTTTAGAAAAGTTGCTGATGAAACATTGTTCGAAAGAGTTGATCAATTTCACCGCATTATACGTAAAAGACCGTTGAAATGTTGTGGCATTGTCAGGAGATTAATGTTGCGCGTATTCAAATTGTGAATTAAGTTCCTACGAACAAGCTTTTGCATAAGATAAGCCGGAACAGAAGTTTTTAATATTTTTACGACAAATGTAACAAAGTTGTATTTGAAAAGATCAGAAATTTTCAACCAATTCATTGAGGATATTGAGTGAGAAACATAATCGTACCTTCTTAAATTGTCTATGTAACGACTACATGAGTTTTGAACTTTTGCAGTCTGTATTTTGTGATTTCATCCAGACAAGGATAATAAACTATGTTGCAGTAAGCGATTTTACTGAGTATGAGTGACTCGCATAACATTTTCTTTATTTTTCTATTTAAAACAGTTTTACTTGCATATAGAAGCCTGAGTCTAAAATAACTAGACTTACACACATAGCCAACATGCTCCTGAAATATGAAATTTTCATCCAAGTACAAACCTAAATTTTTTGCAGAATGGGAAAATATTAGGATACTATTATTTAGTGATAAATTTAACTTTGATTTGAGGAAAGTACGTTTTTTCTTGGAGCAAAAAAGTATAGCTGTCGATTTAGACTTAAATTATGTTTTGCAGCATATGTGCATAAGTATTGTAGATCTTGATTGATAAGGTTGTTAGCTAAATGGTAGTTGTTCGGACAGAAATTATGAAAAACCTGCATATCATCAGCATATGATTGACTAGAACAATGTTGAAGGGTGTTAGAAATGTCAAAGGTGTATATAAGGAATAAAAGTGGACCTAATATGGATCCCTGAGGCACGCCGGAACAAATCGGCTTTTTGTCTGAAAGTTTATTTTGTATGACGACATATTGATGTCGTTCATTTAAATAGCAATCTATCCATTCCAGAACGAAGTCGTCACACCCAATGTATTTACATTTAGAAACTAACAGCTTGTGATTCAGGGTGTCAAAAGCCTTGCTGAAATCCAATAAGACTAATGCAGTTGCTTCTTGCCTATCCGCCGCTGTTAGTACATCGTCACAAACCCGTGCCAAAGCGGTAGTGGTGCTGTGACCCATTCTAAAGCCCAAACTATTTTTTCTAGAATTTTTTATAGAGCTGACAGCAAGCTAATAGGTCGGAGATCACCAGGAACCTGGGGATTGGGAATCTTTGGAAGAGGTTGCACTAATGCTTCCTTCCAAGCACTTGAAAAAACACCGCGCTCTAAACAACAATTTATTAAGTGCAAAATGTATATTCCTGCAGCAGGTAGACACAATTTAATCATCTCAATGGTAATGCCACTAGAATTGGACTTGATACTGCGAATAGCATCCAATACTGTAGATATATCGACAAGACGGAACTGAAAATGAAAATCTTGGTTTAATTTGTTATGGCTATAAAATTCGATAGTTTCCGAGCAATCATCGTCACTTTTCTGGAATATACTGGTAAAATGGTTATTTATTTCATTGGGAACTGCTAAATCATCTGTTAAACTAATTTTTTCTCCTGCTTCATAGTACTTTGCATTGTTGGCTCATACCTTCGTATGAGGCTATTGTATACCCTTTATCTTTTCTGTTTCTTATTATTATTCATTGTTGTTTGTGTATGAAAATTATCTTTGTTGGTTTCTCAAATCAAACACATTCTCTTGGTATAACTGCGCTACTCCTATTAAAAACTTTACAAAATACAGAATGAAGCGATTTCCTTCCTATTGAATGTCAATGTTGTCAATTTCGCTTGAATGCTTCCGACCTTCTCGTTCCACTAACGACTTCCAAGCTCCAGTGATCATCAATTCGGTTTCCTATTACCAGGAAAACCAGAGGGCAGCCATTGTTAAAGAAAAACTCAATTACAATTGGAAATTACCGGGCCGGAATACAGCTACAAATATGTAAACATTTCAATTAATCATTATGAAATGTAATTGAGTTTTAGTATTTAATGAGTTTTAATTACAAGTTAAACCAATTAACAGTAGCGTATACCTCGTTGCGATACATTTAACGTGCTGCGGTTATTTATATATATTATAGATCAGGCTGATTAGTCCAAAATTGTTGCAGCAAAAAATATACGGATAGATTTTATAACGGATTGGGAGGTATGAAAAATTATGTCGAAAAAACATATCCTGTATGTCGTCACTGTTTCTTTCCACCCGAACTGGCGATGTGGTATAGAAATCGCGGAAAACTTCGCCGTGGAGAAAAGCAAATTTGCCGCTCGACAAACTGAAATCCGTACGGAAAAGTCACTTTCAGCACGCTGGTAGAAAAACTATTTTTTAAGTTTGGATGGTTCCTATGTCCAGATATCAAAATCATTTAGCAAGGAATTGTACATTAAAAGTAGTATCCCACATGGAACATCTTTAGGCCCATTGTTATTTAATATATATTAAAATATTAAATAACCAAATACAAAATTCGTGGCACAGTAATTTCTCAGCCACATAAATCTATAATGCAGCGGTCATATCTCTATTTAGCGGCAAAATTATACCTAAAGCTTTAAAAGATTTACATTTCGGAAATTATTTCAAAAGAAATTTGAAAAGGTGGCTACATTCTATGTCTAGGACTCAAATCCATACTCATAAATACGAACATAAGTAAATACATAATCAACTGTGACTAGTGTTTGCCCTTTTTGTAATTTGTATTCTACAGTTGCAACTTAAAATTATTGGTCCATGCACAGGCAAAGCCTTCTATTTAGCCTGTTTTTATTCTATATTTATTTGGTCATGTTGTCATCTTTCGTACATTTAGTGACTAAATATTATTATTATTGTTATGAAAGAACTTACCCAGCAACATTTTTATCTTTAGACCAGAAGCCTTTTCAATTACCAGCAACCCTACATAATTCCATAGGAGAATCGGTCTATACAATATTTCTTCTAAAATTCTAGATATCCTGGTCTATTATATGTTTGTATGCAGCTAATATATTTGGCATATGATTAAAATTTTTAGTGTAGCGCGGTTTGAACACTCATTAAAACAGAACGATGATTATACTAATTATATAAACGTACGTATTTATTGTTAAATTATACAAGTATGTACGTACAAATTTCATCATTAAAATAGTATTAGTCTGCTGTTCGAAGCGATGTTATTTGTTATAAACAACTACGTTGTCTAATTTTCATTATAAACGTATATCCGCTTGCATTTTGGGAGGGTGAAAATGACTGAAAGTACTGCATTCTCACAAAAACATGAAACATACAAATATTCTAGAACTAGCTACGCTTGCGGCATGTTGAACTGAATTTCCCAGTAGCTTTGCAGTTTTTGAAAATCGGTCTAGTGGAGGCGCAGAAAAAAAAGAAAAATCGCCCAAACTTCGTTTTTTGACGTTTTAGACAATCCTGATCATTCTTGGAAAATTTTATGTTAGATATTAAAGACTGGGGGTTAGGAGTTACAGGAGGTGGGAGGAGGATATCCCAACTTGATCTTTTATTTTTCTCACAAATCTCTCTGACCTCTGCAGTAAATGGACATGGCCTTCCACTTTTTGGGAGATTCAGACATGGTATTCGCTGCTCGCACTCCGCTATTGTTCGATAAATGGTTCTGAGTGAAATGTTTCTATTCTGGAATATTCGAAAGATTTTAGCTTTGCGTACCCGCCCAATCAACTTGTAGATACTTTTTATTATTTCTAATTTATACGACATATATATATATATATATATATAAATGTCAACTGACAGTAAAGTAACTAAACAAACTTTTGTTTCCAAAGGCAACTTGATATTATTTTGTGTTTGTTAAATTGAAGCCAATGAATTTTGTGCTAAACTTTTAGGACATACGTTCCCTTCTCCTTGCTATGTTATTTCAAATTAATAAATAATAATAATAATAATAATAATAATAATAATGTCTTTATTAATCCCTCCACACTGCGAGGCGAAGTTTAGCCAGTTGGCTACTGTACCACTTAACCTCACAGCGCAGGAACACATACAAAAGGAAAAACATAACAATGCATAGCAATCGACTAAATAATATATACAATAATTAAGCTTAAATAGATTAATCTTAATAATAAACAAAAAAAAACAATAAAGACAAAAAAATAAAAATATCAGCCAGCTTGGCTAGCAGACCCCAGAAGGTGGTTCTTAATGGCTCTCTTGAATGCAAGTATTCCCATCTTTTTGTAATTGTCATTAAGACTATTATACACCTAGACAGCGTTGTAGGTGAAGCTACGATGGAAAATGTTGCTCCTATAACTAGGTATATGGAAGTCAGAGTTATTTCTCAGATTCCTGTAATCGAGATCCCCACGTGGTGCCAGCCTTTTTAGTAGATAAGTATGAGCCTATTGATTTTTATTCGTTGTACTAAAATTAGTAAGTTATATGTGAAAAGCTGGTCAACGCTCAACCATCTAAGCTCATTGATCTTCTTAGACACATGGCTAAACTTTCGCAGACCACAAACGAACCTACAGCAGCTATTTTGAATTTTTTGTACTCGACATCTAGTCACGTAATCAAGACAAGGAAAGTAAACAGCAATTGAATAATTTATTAACGATAGAACCAGAGTCTCAGCCAGTTTTTTGCGAGTCTTGAAATTCAGAATATGGCGATTGGTGTATAATAACTTCAAACGCATGTATGTTACGCGAGATAAATGCGTAACATGTTGTTTAAACCTCAAATCTGAATCTATGGTGATCCCTAAATACTTCGCTTGGTCTACTATAGGAATATGGGTTTCGTTAAGACTAGGAACAATTGCGCCATCTAACCGTTGTACTAACTGTTTTAGGCCAAATAGCATGGTGGAACATTTTGAAGCATTGATCTTCAGACAATGTCTTTTGCAGTACTCTTCAATTTTAACTAGATCCAAGTTCAATTTATACGATGCTTCATGCATGTCCAAAGAATCAAAAGACAGAGTTAGCTGCGTGTCATCTGCATACGTTTGAATATTACAGTGCTGAAGGCAAGTATGTAGATCAAAGGTATAAACTAAATAGAATAATGGTCCCAACACAGAGCCTTGAGGTACGCCAGATGCCACACTCTTTGCCGAAGAAACTCCCTTACGTGTTTTCACCTTCTGGGTACGATTGCGCAAATACGAATCGAAGAGATTGAGGTACGCGAGATGCAACACTCTTTGCCGAAGAAAATCCCTTACGTGTTTTCACCTTCTGGGTACGATTGCGCAAATACGAATCGAAGAAACGTAGTGGCTTGTCAGAGAGACCATAAAATTTGAGCTTACTCAAGAGAATATCATGATGTACCATATCAAAGGCCTTATAGAAGTCTAGCAGAATCAGAGCTGTTCCTATCTGATCATCTACATTTTTGATGATATGATCCGTAATATTTAATAAAGCGTTTGTTGTGCTATGCCCTGTACGGAAACCAGACTGATATTGAGGAATCATATTGTTTGTTCAAAATAGTGGGCCAGCTGTATGTAGACAATTTTCTCTAAAACCTTCGACAAAAAGCACAACATGCTGATGAGCCGTAGTTGAGAATACTCAGAGGGGCTGTTTATCTTTGAATAAATGATACGTTCTCCTCATTTTTTTCCCTGTGGAATATCAAATGACCAATTTGGCTATGACATTTTCCAACAACTACCTCGCTGTTATAAACTATCCGTACAAGTCCGTAACTGTTTACGTGTCACGTATCGTCAGAACAACATAAAATTTTAATTCCGACCATCGCACCGCCTACCTGAGTAGGCTAAATAATTCTATCATACTGGCTGTCCGCTACTTTGTAATTATTCTCCATGTCACGAGAATTAATAATGCAGTTGTTATACACGTCGCCATCAAGTCACATTTTCCACTTTTATAGTAAAATTCAGCGGGTTATTACTCTTATTCATATCACCTTGTCTCTTCCAAAAATCTTTGATTCTCTTGAAACCTCATTTTGAGTTTTTTGATGTTTTGAAGAGAGAAAGTGATAAGAAAAAAGGTAATCACCGGCTCAATTCTTTCATAACAGGGGAATATTCATATACAATTTTAGTGTTGTACCGTTATTTGTTCACTAGTTACGATTGAAGAAAGAATGGATAAAAAATGCACAAAAAATCCATTTTTTAACAGAAAAAACTGTTAACATTGTTTTGAAGTCATCTTAAACAATCAGATGAAAAGTATTGAGAATACTCATCCAGGTAAGTTGTTGAAAAAAGGGACAAATAAGACTATAAAAAAAAATCGGACGCATTTTGGTTCATGGCTAGGTAGATTTCTTTTCTAGTATCGCTCGTATTCTGTCCCGAACCTTTAGGCCAGCTCGTCCATGTTTTTTAAGAAAATATCTACATAAAATGAGTAATGGGATGCAAATTAAATTTCAACGCAACTTTTATTTGTACAGGTAGTATTTCGCTAGCCAGGATGGATTGCACCCAATGACCTTAACTGGAGTATTTCTAGACACTGAATGAAAGTAACGGTCCTAAGATATGAAGATGATGCAGCTAGTCAACCTGTACCTAAAGATATCAATCATGTCTGTTGAAAGAGTTTATCTAAAAACTTGCTTATTCAGGTGCTAGCAAAGTGGAGCTGTAAGTTTTTGGTACAAGAATTCTTAGCTCTCTTTTGTTGTTGCCCGAACACCAAAATGCTGGCTTAATATTGTGTGAAATGCAAATATGCTTCCTGCAACATATCTGTTCTAAAATGAGGTATATAAAACATTACTGTAGCATACTTATACAACACCTTATAAGATAAATTTAGAACTGTTGCACAAACATTTATGCAACTATTTTATACGGTATATTAGCTCGGTAATCAAAATGTGGTATCTATGGTAACGTGTTGTCTCAAGATACTAAAATTAAGCTACGATTCAGTCATTTTAAGTAAGAAGCTTGAATACTTCAGAAAGTGCAGAACAGCTGCATTTGATATTCTGTTGGAATCCGAAGACGGGAGCGAGTGTCTCCATTTATCCAAGAAGTGAATTGGCTGACGATGAGGCAGATGTGGTTGGTTCACATTTTATGCTTGGTTCATAGAATTTTATTGACCAAATATCCTATATACTTAAAGAATAAATTATCCTTGAGAAGTCAGCATCTTGCAGCCAACCTCCGTTTCGTTAGTTAACACGCTCTATCATAGAACCCTTTTTACTAAGAGTTTCTCTTTCGTTGCACCCTATTATCAATTATCAATTATCAATTCTTTATTCATGTCACAATACATAAAATATGTTTACATACGTCAGTAGATCAAATGAGAATTGCATTAGAGTTAAAACAAAGGGAGTGCTAATGATCATAAAAAATTACAAACAAGTACACCAGCACTCATAAAGATATAACGCTATAACATATTAAGATTTATAGTTGAAATGTATGTCTTAAAAATTCTTCAAACGTGTAAAATGAGTTATGAATAAGAATTTTCTTGATTTGAACTTTAAAATCTTTAAACGGAAGCGATTTTAAGCCGTCTGGAAGTACATTAAAAAATATGACCGCCCAATAACCAGGTCCATCTTGACACCTTCTCAGTCGCCAATAAGGAGGTACTAGATTGTTCTTATGCTCATTGTGTTCATGGACGTCCCCATGAGTTACATAGTTAGAGTTTCTTTTAACGAATAGTAGATTTTCAAAAATATATAAACAAGGCACAGTAAGGATTCCCAACTTGACAAAGGTATCTCTGCAATCGTCCCTGTAGCCCAAACGGCTCACAACCCTAACTGCTCTTCTTTGCAAGGCGAACAGTCTACGGACCCCTGAAGAATGCCCCCAAGCCAGAATGGCGTAGGATATCTGTGAATTGCAAATGGCAAAGTAAGCCATTCTCAATATGGCTACAGAAACACAAGAAGACAGACTCTGTAGCACATAATACCTTTGGTGGCCTTTCCAGCAATAATGTCAATGTGAAGGCCCCATTGCAATCTTGGATCCAAAGTAACCCCCAGAAACTTGGCTTCCCCAACCAAATAACTGTCTCCAGGCAGGCTTCGCATGGAGAACACCATTCTCTTTGTCTTATCTTTATTTAGCAACAGCTTATTGTAGCTAAACCACAGCTCAGCCTCATCCTGCGCAGCCAGAGACTGTGCCATTGAGCGCTCAAAACTGTTAGCGGTGTGAGAGACGGTCGTATCATCCGCGAAGAGAGTAAAGTTTGCCATATTGTTATTGAGAGGTAAATCATTTATGTAAATTAAAAAAAGAATTGGGCCCAAGATGGAGCCCTGTGGGACGCCAATATTAACACTTCGCTCCGCTGATGTCACTCCATCACATCTCACCACCTGAGTTCTATTACTAAGGTAAGAGTCAATTAGTTTAACGGAATCATAACTAAAGTTGTAAGCATGGAGCTTTTTTAAAAGGATGTCATGGCTCACACAATCAAATGCCTTACTAAGATCGCAGAAAAGAACCGTGTTATACCCTCCTCCATGGAAAGCATCAATTATAGAAGAAATCAGGTTAAGTACACCCATAACAGTGCTCTTACCCTGGCGAAAACCAAACTGATATTGTGAAAACAATTCATTTGCCTCAAAAAAGATTACCAGTCTCAAAGCCATACATTTTTCAAAGATCTTAGAGATAACTGGAAGAAGGGATATAGGTCTGTAGTTCTCTGGTGAATCAACATTGCCGTTCTTAAAAATAGGTGTGACACTAGCTCTCTTTAGAACAGTTGGAAAAATATTTTCTCTAAGACAAATATTAATCAGTCGTGTTAGAGGGATCAAAATTATGGTCTTTATACATTTTACAATTTTTAAATTGAAACCAAAAATATCTTTACTGCTTTTATTTTTGAGATTATCTATTACATCGCGAACCTCGTTAAATGTGACTTCAGAAAAAGAAAACAGAGGTGGCGGTACCAGGAAATCAATATTATTAACAGGATCTAAATGTACATGTACAGGGATGTGATTTACTATATTACCTGCTATGTTACAAAAAAAATTATTCAAGTCATCAGGTGACAGGTCACTGCTCCCAGGGCACTTATTACTCTTACCTCTTTTTTTGTTAATGATACCCCACACGGTTTTAGCAGGATTACTTGAGCTCTTTACAAGGTTGTCATTAGCATTTATCTTAGCTTATTTTATTTCTATATAGATTTTTGTAGTTTTTATAATACTGGTCACTCACAAAACCATACTGCCCTTTCAGCTCTCTCAAAAACCTCAAATGTTCCCTCATTGCCATGCCTATCGCTATAATATGTTCCCTGCCAGCTTTAAAGTTTTATCTGTTCCACTTTTTAGGCCAAAGGTAAAAAGAATTGTTTTTTAAAATATGTCATAATCCCTTATATTATTTAGTTTTTAACTTATGTAATGGTGTATCTGTTAACTGTCATTCTGTCCGATTTTTTTTAAATTAAAAAAAATGCCTATTCTTCTTATAATAGATTCTTCATTATTGTTATTCAACATTGTTTATATCTCCCCAAATTTTGTATTATAATTTTGTTTGGTCCTGGTTGGTATGAAAAGCAGCTTTTAGCTGACACCCGCCAGGTTAAATAAAGGCTATCATTATTATTATTATTATTATTTATACAACAAACCTGAGCCTTGCTGCTTTGATGTGCAAAATTACGACTTTGGCCAACAAGTTGCTTCCAACGAAAGCATTTATACAGGGTGGACCTAAAGTTCCTTCATAAGTTTTTTACAAGTTGACATATTTGATTTTTTTTCAGATTGACAAAGTAGAGCTCTGGATCTTTTAGAATCGAGAGACTTAATCTAATCCAGAGAACCAAAGTCGTACAATTTTACTATGAACATAATCATTCGATTGTAAACACCAAGATAGCTTATCGAAGATTTTTTAATGTTCGAAACGCCCCATCCACTGGGGCTATCCGCAGCATTATTCGGCGTTTTCAAACCCAGGGTTCTGTATCGGACCTTCCCCGAACTGGACGGCCACGTTTAGCTTTCACTGGAGAAAACATAGAGAGAGTAAAGAAACGTGTTCAGGAGGACCCCGAAACATCGACCAGACTGGTCAACTCAATTAGGCCTTTCCAGGACATCTCTCAGAAGAATTTTGAAACATATGCGGATGTTTCCTTAAAAAATTCAAATGGTTCAGCATTTACGACCACAAGATTATGCACAACGACTAAATTATTCGTTTTCAAGAATTGGTTAGAGAGGAAGAGCATTTTTTAAATCGTCTAATAATGAGTGATGAGGCGCATTTTCATCTAAATGGTTTTGAGAATATGCAAAATGCAAGAATTTGGGGAAGGCAAAATCCAAAGGCTGTACACGAGAGAGAATTACACCCCATTAAATGTACGGTTTAGTGTGGTGCTACCACCCAGGGTATTATTGAGCCTTATTTCTTTCAAAATGACGATGGAACTGCGGTCACTGTTACTGGCGAGAGGTACTTATAGAGCTATACTTTTTTTATTCCAGCGCTTGAAAATAGACCTGATACGTGGTTCCAACAGGATGGAGCCACAGCTCATACAGCTGGAGCCACAATGGCATTGCTAAGAGGCTTCTTTGGAGAACGTCTGATTTCAACCCACGTTCCCCTGATTTAACCGCGCCAGATTCTTATCTATGGGGATATTTGAAAGAAAGAGTTTACCGCAATACACCTCGAACCTTGAGACAACTTATGGACAATATCATAATGGAAATTCGAGCCATAAATCGGGAAACATTGGAGGCAGTTCTGGACAATGTCTTGGAAAGGAATGTTGTGTGTGAAAGAGAAAATGTCCGTCACTTACGCGACATTATTTTTCATACTTAATACAAAAGAAAAATTCCAATAAATATATTTTATTTTTGTAAAAACTACATTAAAAAATATTAAAGTTTAAAATAGGTCAGCTTCTTTTGGCCCACCCTGTACAACTATAGTTCAGTGAAGGCTATACATCTGCAACAACATCACAGCTTTTACAGGTGAAAATGAGTGTTTACTCAGGTTATCTAGCAGTTTGTTTTTAGTGCCTTTTCGACTGGAGTATCGTCTAGCATCGAAATAAAAACACAGACAGCAGCTACCGGAATACCCGTATCGCCAAACTGTCAATAACCGTATAAAAAGGTTACTAATCGACACGTACATCAACTGCCGGATGTGACGTCATACGGCAAGGCTCCGTGTTTATTTGTCGCAAGTAAATATTGGTTCACGTCCATTGAAGTGAGTATACATAAGCTGATGCATATATATCGCTTTCCTTACATACGAACTTTGGTCGGGGCTTTTTCAGGTAAACATTTGCTTAGGAAGTGTGTAGTTTACTTTAGGACAGCAATAAACTATATTTGCTCTTAAATACCTGAATAGAAAAATGCATATTTTCCTTTCTGTATTGTTCACCACCTGAACAGTCCGGTGCGTACGGCACTTTCGGAACAAGGACTCTTTGAACGATCGAAATAAGGAAATGACTGAAACGATGAGAAGAAGATGATCTTAACACGTTCTGAATTCTACAGTTACAGCTGTTTGAATGTCACAAAATGAGTTGATTTTTCAACCTCGGGAAGAGAAAAAAATCACAAGGACCCTAGTAAGGCGAATTCTTTATTCATACCACAATACATAAAATATGTTTACACACGTCAATGGTTGAAATGAGAAATGCATTAGAACTAAAACAGAGAGAGTGCAGGTCTTCACTAAAAATTGCAAACATGAGCCGTATTCATGCACAAGGTAAAAGTATAAGGTCTTGCTTCGGAGAAAAAGGTATAAGTACAAGCATATCCTTGTTTTCATATTCATAATGATTACCTTATACTCGCGAAGATATCCTCCAAGAAGAAGTAAAAGGTTGACTGGTATTTGTATCTTGAGCGACATGTTCTGACTTGTTCCAGCTTGTAGTTGACGTGGGAGTTCGTTCTCTCAGCATCAGTGACAGTTGTACTCCAGAGCTTACACAGACCGTTCCGTACTTTTACTGGAGACAGTTTTTTATCAAATTAATAAGCATGTCATCCTCAAGTGATGAGGACACTATAGATAATAATGGCAACGACCTGCAGTTCATCGCACAAGTTCCAAAAATAAAAATGAGAAAGGACGATGCCTTGAAGAATATGTTGAAAAAATACGAATCAACATTCGGTAAACCATTAGACACTAAACGCTTATTAAAAAAAATCAACAACATGAAATCAAGATTGAAGAAAAAAACTGGTAATAAAGCAATTAAATTAGATTGGGAAAGAAAGTTGCGGAAAGCTAAGGAAGGTGACTATAATCGTACAATTGGGAAAATCAGAGGTGCCATTCAGCTTGGTAGTGTTCAAGAAGAAGGAAGTGATACCGAGCGCAGTGAGCAAACAGGTAGTATTAGAGCGCCAGCAATTCAGAAAACATAGCAACCAAAAAGAGAATTAGCAACAGAAAAATACGAAACTGAGGAAACCAAAGGGTTAACTACAAACGAACTGCAACGTCTAGTGCTATTACAGCAGTACCAAACAAGTATTTTACAACAAGAGTATTATAAAACGAAATTAGAAATTATGCAGCGTCAGAAGCCACCTGTAACTTATGATGTTCACGAAAATGAAACTTATTAAAACTTATAAATACACTTTCATCAGAAAAACTATTTATTATAATACTCAAGTTTCTTCTTATTTGTTGACCTATTTGGCGGAGAGGAAGTTTGACAGTCTCATGATTTCTTTCATCATTCAACTAACTCAAAGTCAGGATCGCCCAAGCTCTTCGCAACATTATGAAGTACAATACAAGCAATAATTATTTTCGGCACATTTTTCAACTTTACGCGGCAAACATACTGTAGGATAGGAACCCGGCGTTTCAGTTGGCCGAAACAGCGTTCAATTATAACTCTTTCTTGTTTTAAAAGCTTATTATACATAGTCATGCCATAAGTTCTGTCCCTCGTTTTCAAACAAGTGTAGACCTGTTAATACTTGTCCGATTGTTTACATTGTGGTGTCAGTTGATTAAGCGCTTTTCGGGTAATTACATATACCTCAGTTTGTATTGATCTCTCGAAGCATAACGGTGGAGTGGGGCAAGGCAGAGAACCGTATTGCAGTGATAGCTTTACATAAGTGTAATCACAGTGCTAGTCAGATTTTTGAACTCTTACGCGGCCTTCAAATATCGCGTAAATTTGTGTCTAGGACCATTCAGCGGTACAATGAGACGTCCTCTGTTGATGACAGGCCAAGAAGCGGAAGACCTCGTCAAGTAAGGACTCCAGCAGCCATCAAAGCCGTAAAAGCCAGGATTCAAAGGAATCCACTCCGGAAGCAGAAGATCCTATCCAGGGAAATGAAGATTCCTGTCCGGACGATGTCGCGCATCATTAAACAAGACCTAGGGCTAGGGGCTTACCGGAGACGTACGGGCCAGCGACTTACGGCCACCTTGCGACACATCAGGGCGACAAGATCCAAGAAGCTCTTGGAGAGGTACGCAGCTGGAGGATTCCGAAAGATTTTGTTCACGGATGAGAAAATCTTCACCATAGAAGAAAAATTCAACCGACAAAATGACAAAGTGTATGCAAGGAGTTCACAGGAAGCTTCGGAGATCATTCCGAGAGTTGAGAGAGGCCACCACCCTGCGTCAGTCATGGTTTGGTGGGGGGTGTCCTACGAAGGGGTCACTCAGCTCCATTTCTGTAAACAGGGCGTGAAAACAAAAGCGGCAAACTATTACAGCGACATACTGGATCCTATCGTCAAGCCTTTAAGTGGTACATTGTTTGCCAACCAACACTGGGTCTACCAGCAGGATTCCGCACCCGCTCACAAGGCTAAGAGTACGCAGCGCTGGCTGGAAAGCAATGTGCCAGAGTTCATTGCTGCGGAAGATTGGCCCTCAGGGAGTCCGGACCTCAATCCTTTAGACTACAAGTTGTGGGACCTGCTAGAGCAGTTGGCCTGCTCCAAAGCCCACCGTAATATCGAGTCCCTGAAAGCGGATTTGATCCGATCAGCGGCAGCTATTCCTTTGGAAGCTGTGCGTGCAGTGATAGATGAGTGGCCCGCGAGATTGAAGCAGTGTGTGAAGGCCAAGGGGGGACATTTTGAATACAACTGTTTGATTATGAATTCTAAAAATGTTGTCGAATAAATAATATCTTTCATATAAATATATCTTATCTTGTTTCATTTTTATCATGAGATTATCATGGGACAGAACTTATGGCACGACTATGTAATTTATTCCTGCACCTGGAGTAGGATTTCTGAAGGGAGTCGTAAGGCATGGCTCATTACCATAACCGTCATCGCCAAGTAGTACAACATTTGCTTTATTTATTAGTTGTGATCTAGTCTGTGAATTTCTCCATATTCTGGAATCATTCACTGATCCAGGCCGACTGACATCAACACTTGTGAACATCTATCTGGCATCACAAGTGGCTTGCACATTTAAAGTTGGTTTCCCTTTTCGGTTGATATACTCATCTCCATGGCGATTTGGTTTCAGGATTCCTATATGTGTACAATCAATTACACCAATTGCTGTCGGAAATTTATACATGTTTTGCCATATCCGCTTGGCCTCCATCAGTTCATGGTTGGTAGGTGGAGAGCTGATCCATCTGTTCGACTATGCAACTATGCTGTTCACAGTTCTATCCACAGTCCGAAATACCATTGCTTGACTAACACCAAGTTCCTGACCGCTACCTTGTTGATATCCAGGGTCACCGAGATAGCGTAGACATATATTCATTTTATTAATACATGAAAGTGCTCCTCCTCGAGTTTCCTCATTCTCAACTAAAAATCTGATATAATTTTTTGAAGTCACGACCAAGTGAAGGTAAACGAGGTTTGTACGTTTTAACATCCCTAACATCCACAATTTCCGCCATCATCGTTTGACCACGTTTCGTTACGAAGTTGAGTCGGCTACTGAATACATTCAGAATTTTTGCAGGATATGTTTCCTATGCCAAGTATAAGGTTAAGATTATGAATATCCTTTTACTTATGTCACTGCTTTGAAGGATATGCTTATACTCAAAAAGCAAAAGCGTTTACTTCAAATTATTATAAATACCATCTGGAGGATTTTCTTCAAAATTTGCAAGTACCTACAAGGATAACCAGATATGAAACGAGTTAAAATTAAAATGACAAAATCGCTAACATAACAATTTATAGTTAAAAATATATGTTCTATTAAAAATTCTTCTGACGTGTAAAATAAGACTTCTTCATTGCATCGTGAAAGAGACAATTTTCCCCTCTCCTTTCAACCGAGTTCATGTCTTCACAGCGAAGAAGAAAAAAAGATATAACTTCTGAGAAGATTCCATTTTGCGCGATGATTACACACGGCGAACTTGTAAAATACGCGATAACCTTTTTTAAACAGCCATTAATTCGTCCGTGCTGGCGGTTACTAATTAATTTTCTTGAATCTTTATAATTAATCACGGCACCGCGGCAGCGGCGGTGCCGCAGGAGCGGCGGATAATTTCGTGCGAACCCGCGGTGTGGCATATTTTTTTTAGCCTCGTTAACTAATGGAGAAGGAGGAATTTGCATTTTTTGGATTATGATCGGGGGTACGATTCAGAGGCGTACCGCACTGCGCTAAGCGCAATCAAGCATTTTTGCTTCCCACGCAACAGCTGCAACTAGTGAGTAACTAGCTGAGTGACAAAAGAAGGTAAGCACTTACAATACCGAGCAAAAGTGGAGAAACATTTTATTTTTTATTAAACTATTAAAGTAAACTAAAAACTCATGTTTTATTATAACTTAATATAACGTGTAATTCAAAGCCAACATGAAAATAAAATTTCTGCTTTAATACAACTATGCTAACAATTCTTATCAGGAAATACAGCGAGCAAAAATAGAGAAACATAATATACAAAGCAATTGTCGTATACAAAGAACCTAATACTTGGTCGCTTAACCTTTATTTTTGATAACTGCTAGACACCTTTTTCTCATAGAACCAATAAGGCTATCTATTGTTTCTTTTGGAATATAATTCCAGGCGACTTCGATTGTTTCAAATAGTACGGCACTATTTTTGAACTTTTCTGGATGCTCAGTCTGAATTTTTTCATCAACTGAATCCCATAGGTTCTCTATGGGGTTAAGGTCTGGACCCTGAGCTGGCCACTTAATGACATTAATATTGTGATCTGCAAAAAATGTTTTTATTATTTTCGCTGTGTGTTTGGTGTCATTGTCGTGCTAGAACCGCCAGCGTAGAGACATGTTTTTTTTTGTCTCTCAGTATATGTAATCTCAGTAACTGCAGCACGGATTATTCTTTATAATTCTTTAATTCCTTGGTATTTCTTATTATATTTCTGACAGTTAGTATAACTTTTTAATTCATTTTGCAGAAGAAGAATGCATGATAACTGGTCAATAACACTTTGTCTTTTAGATTACGAACGAGGTAGATGACTCTAGACAAACCATACACAACATTACGAGCATGTACCTCCGAAGTCACAGTGCACTCAATATGCACCCCTAGCAATTTCACAGACTTTGAAGACTCCAATCATTAAGGCCGAACGTAAAAACGCCTATAAACGATTAAATCGTATTATCTCGGGTAGGCACACAAGATACCTAATAATTTATTTTTGCCCGTGTTAACTCGGGTTGCCGAAAATATGAGAGACGAGCTTACCCGAGATATCCCGGGTAAACACGTTAAGCGGTTAACCAGTCTGCTGAGTATATTATTAGCGTGTATGTCCAGCTTTACATCCACCCTTCAACTGGATAGATACACCCACGCACATGCCGGTATACAATAGTTTTTTTTTGTTTTTGATTTACTGTCTGGAGGCGACCAAGATATCCAAATAAAGGGAAGAAAGGTTACAGGCGGATGGTTCACCTAAATGGGTTCCCTACTTTTAATTTTATTGATTTGAACAGAGTAATGCCTAGTTTGGCATCATGAGTAATTGAGTTTATACAGGGTAATACATATCATTATTTTTTCTGTCTAGACGATATATGATAAATAGCATTTTCTGGAAAATAGGCTTGTAAAATAGAGTGCTTTAGGGTTCCACCGATTGGCGATAACCCACCTGTCGTTCTGGTTTCCTTGACATTGTGCAATATCAGTAACTACTAAACTGATTCTAACAGAGGTTGGAATGGATTAATGTTCGGTCACAAGTTTGAAAACGAGTGTAAGAGCGCTAAACTTAGTAACCAGAAAAGAAAGCAGATTTTCCAAACTGTGTGCAATCACAATCACTTTTTTTTTGTATGTTCGTATTTATTTTTCAGGCAACATGAATAATGTAGACTGAAGAGTATAAAATTAAATAAAGAAATGGAACATCACATCTATTTTCTCGCAATATACTTGAACGATCTACTTTGAAATTGTTTGGCAATAATCATTGACGCAGAATGCAAAACTAAATAACAAATATGTATCGTATTTTCTTCTTTTTGGTACTACCCAGTCATGAATCACAAAAATTTAGTTGTTCAATAAAGAGTTCCAGCACGATGTAACTTTAAACTAACAACTTTTTAGGAGAGCATAAAAGAACGGTGGGCCTTTGGAGTCGCTATCGAATGATCTTATAATCCTCCATGTTTGTATAGGCGCAAATGAAACCTCATAAGCTAATAGTGCCTACTGATGACATTCCGGCATTCACGGTGGCTTTTTTAAGCAAATACATAAGTTATTCTTTGCGTTTAGTGGTGTTACAACTTAAGCGACGATGTCTCAAATTCCAAATATGTTAGAATAACAATAGTCGCCTTTACATCATTAGCGGAGCATCGAAATATTAGCACCCCACTTCCTGCTAGTTTCGCAACGCGTAAAACAATCCGGTGTTTTGCGGTCAACTACCTTCAGGTGACCTTCATTCCTGGATGTTTACATCACAGTTTAACTGCATGTAGCATTTGGTATACCACAATGTAAATTCGAACACCTCGCCAAAAACTGTTTCAACGACAGAGTGACGCTACTCTTCTATAGTCCATATCATTTCGCCACTACTCGCTCAACCACCTTATGCGCTAATGCGACGTTGCAGTTCAGTATTTTGGGAGGCCAGAAGATGAAGGAGGTATGTGCAACTTCGATTGCAGATTTTTGCACATATGAGCTATTCTTGATCAGGTTATTTGGATATACATCATAGCTCACCAAACTGGAGTTATCAGCATATAAAAACAATGCTCTACTGAGTGATAGTTATTTTGATGAGATGAAACTTATGGCAGGACAGCCTGTGATGAAGGTCACTATGAGAGTGCCGCAGGGCTCCGACCTAGAGCCGTTCGTACGTATTCTACGATGGGGTTCTTCGGCTGAAGGGAATTCGCCTGATAGGTTATGCTGACGGCCTGGCGATGATACCGGGTGCGCCATCTTTTATGTCGCTATGTAAAAATGAAATAAGTTTGAAAACGAAAAACTGATTCCTATATATCGGGTATTTTTATTAAATAGGGCCATTTACAACTCATCTATCAAGTGGCCACCTTTATTGGAGATAGGTATACTAGAAAAGCTTTTTGTATATGGAATAATGAGGAAAATGACTTCAAATTAGCTCCTGAGAAGACGGAAGTGGTTATTCTAACAAATTAAATCTTTGTGACCAGGATAAAAAAATCTTCAAAAAAAAATTTAAATAATTCATTAATTTGTTTTTGTTTTCCCAGTATATGTCACTCATACTAATTCATTCCTACTTCTATTATAACTTGAAATCTTATGACCCAACCTTATACCTTTCAAATATAAGAATTTTGTCAAAAAGTTCAACCCCAGGGCGCTATGATGACGACACTGGTCTGCGAAGGAGAAATTAGCATTTCTGGGATTATGACCAGTCCCCGGGCCGTAACAAGACCTTTTTTCTTTTCTTTTCGTCGCTGAGCGGAGAACGGTTCGCAGAATCGAGTTCTTCGGGCTATTTTAAATCGAAATCGACAAGGGTCCCAAATAAAAAGAGAGCCGTAAACATAACAACAAAGAGGCTGCTGCGTCGTCAGATTTGTATTTTTGTCGTATCTTTCTTTGAGGAGATTTCAGCTTCTTGTTTGACGAAAGCCAATGTGTATGCGGAACTGTTATTGTATTTCCCGATTTTATAACAAAGGGCTTAATAAGAAATGTAACAGAAGCTCCTGTATTGTTCGAACACATGCACTGTCAAGGCAGTTGTGCAAAACTTACTACAATGTATAACAGAAAAAAAAACAAAATCATAAGAATATTGGCATCAACATAGTCACAGCTGAGACAAGAAAACATGAACACCGACTATATCATCACCTCAACTTAAAAATGTGTCAACTGGATCACATATACTAAGTGACATATAAATCCGAACATCCAGTTTAAATGGTTTTATTTTAATAAAAGTTGGTGAATGGATTTATCTTACTGTAAATAACAAGTGAAAAAATTTTCAGCCTTATCAGTTGGACATTGGTTTTTATACTGCTTTTTTTTAATTCACTAACGCTCTAAAAATGAATATTTCAGCCGCAGTAAAGAATCAACGTTGGCGGATTTTGGTTCTTGACATCCTTTACGATCGGTTACGATGCCTCCAGTACGGAGACCTGTACGATTTCGTCAACTTAGTGAGTTTGATAGGGGCCGTATAGTGGGACTTCGGGAAGCTGGACTTTCTTTTCGGGCAATTGCAGTTAGAGTGCAAAGAAGTGTAGACACTGTGGTTAGGTGTTGTCAAGCATGGCTTCGAGAAGGCCGTACGCAAAGAGCAAGGGGCACTGGACGCCGCCGTAGAACAACAGACCGTGATGATCGCCGCCTAAGATTTTATTGGCCTGAAGAGACCGTTTCTCCACTACCAGGTCCATTGCAAATGAATGGTTTGCAGAACACGGAAGACCTATTGGCATGCGAAGTGTTTACCGACGAATGAGAAGTTTTGGCTTGTTTTCATACCGGCCACACTGGGTCTTCCCTTTAACTCGGGAACACCGACGTAATCGAATTGAGTGGTGCAGACAACGGTCACTCTGGGATCAGGAATGGAACAGTATTGTCTTTAGTGACGAGTCTCGATTTTGTTTAGGCATGCACGATTGCAGGAATCCACAGTTTTTTTATTTTTTATTAAAATAAAACCGTTTAAACTGGGTGTTCGGATTTATATGTCACTTAGTATATATGTAATGTTTCCGATATTAAGTTTTTTGCTAGCATGGGCGCCCATTAGGGAGGGAAAAGTAAAATATTCTCAATAGGCCACTCATTTCCATGCCCCCGTGGCCCTGAATGTTTCTATATGGACGCTCATGTTTGCTAGTATTATTGGATTCCAATCTGGTAGTTGGAGCAGTCCTGTACACAATGAACATAACCTAACGAACCTTGATTCCCCATAACTCCGATCATCCAGGAAATATCCATCAGCGATAAAATAATAATGAGCCAAACGTTGTGGAACACAATTTAATCAAATAGTCCATATAAAAGTACATCGGATTTCCATTAAGCTCATTGTAGTTTAATGACCACAGAAACGGTGTGTGTATCAGGTGTTGTTAATATCTGTCGGTCCCGCACCGACATCGCGGACACGACACCGACTGCCACTGCTTTATTCGTCAGTCTAACAAAAGTGTACAGATTACGAATAGTAGGCTTACAACGCGGTCAAACTAGCTGAGAGTGGTAGGAGCTTTTAGAGCGGCGTCAACCGATGCACTGGTGGTGGTAGCTGGTATCCCGCCAATTGACTTGCTATCTGCGGAGATATGTGCAGTCTATAAAACGGGCTACGAAGCGTCAAACGACGAAAAAGAGGCGCTTTTGTCGGATGGCACAAGAGATGGGATGCAATTGGTCGCGGTGCATGGACCAGAAGGCTGATCCCAGATATGACTTGCTTGGATTGACAAGGAAGCGGTACGGATAGAGGAGAGGAGGGGATACACTGCTCCTCTTAGGACATGATTGTTTTGACAGCTGCCTCAAGAGGGTATACGAGGGATGTCTTTTAAGTTTTGAATATGGAAATAAAACAACACGGTAGGTAGTTTTAAATGACTTTATTGTTTGTCGAAGTAGTCTCCACGACGGAAAGAAAAAGAAAAAAACAAACAACGAAAAGAGAGTGTCAGTCGCCAGAAAAAATGGTTACTAGGTTTGTTGGTTGTACCGCTCAAGGTACCAAACATGAAATGTTTTACCAAGAGTGATGTTACTTGTGGTAGTCAGCATACTTTCGTTCGGCCTTGTTTCACTTTTATTGTTAACAAAATGTACCGTTTCGTCGATCATTAAACATTCTTTCATTACGCTGTTAATACGGCAGCTGTTCGCTGGGTTCGAGTCAGCTATTAGTTCACGCATTATGCTAATCACAGAAGATTCGTGATGAGCTCTGTAAGTTGACTTACAGGGTGCACATACTTAATGTGGTATGAGATTTCCAAGGAACCTAAAAACTAGTTTTTTAGTTCCATCAAGAAGATAACTCATCACTTCATTTGGAAAAGGTTCATGCCACCGGTGTTCTCCATATTGTCAATACCGCTGCAATAACCAAGGGGGGGGGGGGTGGGGTGAATCTGCAGCCAATCTGAAGCCGAAAAAAATGCGTCCAAAGTTTATTTGCGTACAATGTAAGGTAGGTATAATCATATATATGTAATATAGGTATGTACATAGAAACAAAAAACATTTAGATATTCGATGTTATTAATTATTGTAGCGAGATCTCAGAAAATGGAAGTAGCATTTTGAAAAATTATATAGCGATTTGGATTTCAAGTATTGAGGGACAGCGTTATATATTTTGGAAATGTTATAAGAAAAAGATCTTTCAAATAGAGCAGTATGATGAGCTGGTGGTGTGATCGTGGTTTTAGACCTTATGTTTACATTGTGTGCATCTTGGCGAAGGGTTATTTTATTATATAAACTCGAAGGAGTTTTCATAGTTACAACCTTATGATAAAAGCATGCGCTATTCAGGCCTCGTCTGTCTTTCATATTTAGCCAGCTTGTTTCTGCTAACTTATGTGAAATGCCTTCTCTACGTCGAATTCCATGGATGAGTCGTAAACACGAGAACGTCACAGAAGTTAAAATGTGATAGCACAAGAACATTTGTTAACAAAATTTTGGTATTCATATTCAACAAATCTCTATAGCCACAGATACTTTTCAGGTTGCTGAAAGCCTTTATGATAAAGTTTGTTATGTGATTTTTAAAACGCAGGTCCTCATCAAGAAGTACGCCTAAATTTTTTACTTCAGTTTGCCTATTTATTGTAACGCCATTGATATTAATATTTATTCTGTTCGTAAGAAGATTCCTCATTTTTTCGAGACCAAAAGTAATAAAATTTGACTTATCAGGGTTGAGGTACAAGGAGTGCTGTTTGGAGATACTTTTGAGATCAGAGCATATTCGATGACAACCTTCATCTACTTCATCTGGGCGAAACGAATCGATTTATCTTGAACAACAAGTGGTAAAATGGTCAGGTTTTCTGTTAAGTTTTTGTGTGAATTGTTTGGTGATAAAGAAGCATTCAGTTAATAGCCATGTTCTAGCAGTGATTTTCAAACGGTCTGTAGCCTTCAGATTTAGTTGCCAACGACGGCTAACCATGGACAGCTATTTCGTGCTATTCGTAAACTCATCAGCATTGTCTAGACTTGGCAGGACAACAAACAAAAGCTGAGCAACTCTCCTCTATCCAGCATATATAAGGTATATCGAAACAGGACAGCATATTATCACATACAACAATGTAAAGTACTAAAACATGACATTTGTGCAAATTCGTCAAACAAAATGTTGGATTTGCAAAAAAAACTATTGTATCAATTATGGCCAGCAAACCTTATCAATTAGTAGAGATTATATACTAAGTGACATATAAATCCGAACACCCAGTTTAAATGGTTTTATTTTAATAAAAGTTGGTGAATGTATTTATCTTACTGTAAACAACAAGTGAAAAAATTTTCAGCCTTATCAGTTGGACATTCCGGTTTTTATACTGCTTTTTTTTTAATTCACTAACGCTCTAAAAATGAATATTTCAGCCGCAGTAAAGAATCAACGTTGGCGGATTTTGGTTCTTGACATCCTTTACGATCGGTTACGATGCCTAGAGTACGGAGACCTGTACGATTTCGTCAACTTAGTGAGTTTGATAGGGGCCGTATAGTGGGACTTCGGGAAGCTGGACCTTCTTTTCGGGCAATTGCAGTTAGAGTGCAAAGAAGTGTAGACACTGTGGTTAGGTGTTGTCAGGCATGGCTTCGAGAAGGCCGTACGCAAAGAGCAAGGGGCACTGGACGCCGCCGTAGAACAACAGACCGTGAAGATCGCCGCCTAAGATTATTGGCCTTAAGGGACCGTTTCTCCACTACCAGGTCCATTGCAAATGAATGGTTTACAGAACACGGAAGACCTATTGGCATGCGAAGAGTTTACCGACGAATGAGAAGTTTTGGCTTGTTTTCATACCGGCCACAGTGGGTCCTCCCTTTAACTCGAGAACACCGACGTAATCGCCTTGAGTGGTGCAGACAACGGTCACTCTGGGATCAGGAATGGAACAGTATTGTCTTTAGTGACGAGTCTCGAATTTGTTTAGGCATGCACGATGGTCGTGCCAGGGTTAGAAGGCGACGTGGTGAAAGGAGGAATCCACAGTTTTTTGTTGAAAGACATGTTCATCACACTGTTGGAGTTATGATTTGGGGTGCTATAGCTTATGGTTCCAGGTCACCTTTAATCTTCATCAGAGGTAACATGAACGCGCAGCGTTATATCCATGAAGTTCTAGAACCCCATCTTTTACCCTATCTTGACACCCTGGCAGATCCAACTTTCCAACAAGATAATGCCCGACCACATGTTGCAAGAGTCACAATAGACTTCTTTCAACATAATGATGTCACATTGTTACCATGGCCACCAAGATCTCCCGACTTATCCCCAATTGAGCACGTGTGGGATATGATGGGTAAAAGATTGCTCAATTTGCAACGTCCTCCTCAGACTCTAGAAGCACTTCGAGAGAAGTTGGTGGTTGCCTGGAATGAGATACCACAGGAGGACATTGACACATCCACACATTATTAAAGGTGAAAGGGCTTTAAAGCAGTGCAATCATTTTGAAATTTTTATCATTTACTTATTATGCTTCATTAAGTACTTATACAAAATTTTATAAAAATAAAACCCTTTAAACTGGGTGTTCGGATTTATATGTCACTTAGTATATGTTTAAGTATAAGTTTGAGAGAAATGCTGCTGTCAGCTGCGGTTTACAAATGGTATGACGTCAGAGTACAATAATATGGGCCAAACATGGATGACAGTCTATTTACGCTGTCTAAGAGAATTATACAGGGTGTTCCTTAATGATATGCGAATATTTAAGGGTGTGAAAAATTTACTAACTTTTACTACATACTAAATATCAGTGAAATATCTGCTGCGGTTCTGAAAATATTAATTAATTTCTATTTTTTTCCTAAAACTTCAACAACCCGAGTTTTTGGAAGGAAACATTTTTGGACCATAGTTTATAAAGCAAACTAACATTAATTTTTCATGTAGATTCACACCCTTAAATATTCGGGTAACATACCCTGTATATTTTTAAATCAAAATTTTACGGTCTATTAGGTTTGAGAAAAATATAGAATTTTTTGTTGTAGACCTACTTAAAAAGTGTCAAGTAGCCTATTAGCTTCCCAGACAAGGAAGTAGGTTTACATACGACAAAATACAGGCGAGATGAGAGCAACTCCGTAAATTGCTGAAGCCGAAAACAGCAGAGTGTCCGATCGCCACCGTCGGTGGCTCGAGGCTGGCAACCGAGGGATTTTCAGTTCAAAGAGCAAAGCACTCGACAACCGACACGGCAAACTTCGGTTCATTGGAGCGAAACATCCTGTCGAGTTACCAGCAGGTAATTAAGTGGGAAAACGCCGCTGCTCCTCACGAAGACTTGGCCGGTTGTGTGTAATGATCCTTCCACACACCGGGGACTAATAGGACAAGCATTACTTTATTATACAACATTCTTCTCTAGCTATCGAATGAGTCGGCATACGCTTACAGGGGCGAATAGACGGCATTTAGGTACATCGCTTATTTTGTCTATACTACAACTATTTAAAACTGTAATGACTCATACGCGTGATCAACACGTGATCAGAGCTCGATCCCGGCTTCCTTCCAGTACAGCCGTATAGCGTACGACATATGTCGTTTCTGTGGCTTTGCGGTGGTCCACAACACAGACAGAGATGGAAATAATGGCTGATTGTTCTCCGCCGGTAGAACCAATGACATCAAAGACGCGCCTCAACCGGCAGACTCATAGTCGTCGGCAACGCATTGGAACGTGTTTCGTTGAGCGATCGCATATTGTGTGTTTTTATAAGAATTGTTGTGTGATTGTTATTGTTGTGGTTTCTGTGGTTACTGTTTTGGTTATACTTAACCATGGAGAGTTCAAATGGCACGAGTGGAAGTACTGAAAGCCAGGGAACAAGTAGACGGCTTCGTAAAGCACTGAAGAGGGACGCGAAAGAAATCGTGCTCAACGTGTTCAATTATCTGAACAGAACTATGTCGCAGGGAGATGCACTCGCGCGTTGTGAAAGTATGACAGGCGTTCCAGAGTGGACCATTCGCAGGGTGGTGCATGAAAAGAAGAAAACTGGAGCTACTACTGATCCAAAGTTTAATTTGAAGGGACGAAAGGCCGTTAAATTGGATGACGATAGCAAAATGGCGTTAAGGCGAACCGTACATTCATTCTTCTTTAGGAATGAGATACCAACCCTCAAGGCTGTACATGCAGCGATCAAGGAAAATGAAATTATACCCCAAATGAGCGTCGAGGTAATGAGGAAATCCCTGCACGAAATTAATTTTCGTTACGAAACGCGTAATCGGAAGTCAGTATTGATAGAGAGACCTGAAATAGTTGCCTGGCGTCGAAAATACCTACGCGAAATGATTGAATATAGGCGACAAAGCAGAAAAATCTATTATTTGGACGAGACATGGGTAAATGCAGGTCACACAGTTAAAAAAACCTGGATAGACAAAAACGTAGTGAGTAACCGACAAGCAAGCATTGAAGGTTTGTCAACAGGTCTTCGTGGACCGTCAGGAAAAGGTCAAAGATTGATCGTAACTCATATTGGTAGCGATAGTGGCTTTTTAGAAGAGTGTGACTTGATTTTCGTCTCTAAGAAAGGAGGTGATTACCATGACGAAATGAATGCCAGCTGCTTCGAGAGCTGGTTTCAAGGGGTGCTTCAGCGAGTTGAGCCCAACTCTGTGATCGTCATGGATAATGCTTCCTACCATAGTCGTCGAGCCGAACGTGTACCGACTATGGGATCTCGAAAAAGTGACATGCAGCAATGGTTGCGCGAAAAAGGAATCCCGTTTGACGATTCATGTGTGAAAGCGGAATTGTATGAAAAAATTAAACAGCACAAACCTGCGAACATTAGTTACGTGACTGATGAGATGGTCCGTCAATGTGGTGTCACTGTGCTGCGGTTACCGCCCTACCACTGTGAACTGAACCCAATAGAGCTCATCTGGGCTCAAGTGAAGGGTTATATTGCGCGCCATAACACAACCTTCAAATTACCAGACGTTAAGGTTTTACTTGAGACTTCCATACAGCTAGTAACGCCCGAAGCTTGGCAGAATGCTATCCGTCATGTTGTGAAGGAAGAAACAAAAATGTGGCAGCTTGACCACCACATCGACACCATCACAGAGCCAGTTATAGTCAATTTCAACGAGGAAAGCGATAGCGACAGTTTATCACTGTCAGATGTAAGTGGAAGCGACGATGAATAAAGGTAATTCCCAAATTTTTGACTTACAATATGTTTCAAACCACCCTTTATTAAGCATGTGACAAATCTAGTTCACCCATGTTAAACATTCATGCCCCGCCTATGAACAGCCGACTACTGGTAGTTAAGTGATGTTCACGTGAACATCGATGAGTCATTACAGTTTTAGATAGTTATAGTATAGTCGTCATTGTCTCTCAGAGTGGTTCGTAGAACCTTTGCTCTTGGTTAAAGTATTGTAAATCAGTAGGTATGTCAGGTCTGGTTGTCCAGACACCGGACAAGGTCAGTTAGAAAGAAGAGAAGAAATAAAGGAAGGAGAGCAAAGAAGAAAGCTGTGCGTCAATTTGAGGGGCGCCTTAGCTTTGCTAACTAGTATTCGGCAATTTTTAACTGATCTTAAAATCAGTTTAGAGATAGGTTATTGGAGAAAAATTATAATTTTGGTTAGACCTAAAGTCGCACGATTTAATTTTGTTCTCAGTGCGAGCCGCCGCTTCACATCCAACATGGTTGACAGCTGCTTGTTTATATGACATCGAGAATGTGGATCAATCTACCAGGAGAAACTCACAAGCTGTGTGTGGAGGTTCGGAAATATGTATAATCAGACTTGTTTGCTCATCAAAAACAAACATGACGCCGTCGACTGGAACTTCATGATGAAAGCGTAACGGAATAATAACGATTTATGCGCCTGGAATCAAAATTTGTTTGTACGGAGGATTTTCCGCCTAAGCTTTCCTTCTTCGTATGTTTATAAACGGTACAAACCAATCCCATTTGTTATCTGGAACCCATTCAACGTAATCTGTTCGAGAGTGCTAATGATACAGATTTTCCCGTCTCGCCTTATTCATTAATTTCATGTCTAATACAACCGCTCACGCACGTCTAGAGGAAAAATCTTAATAGCGTGTTACGTCTCTCGTCTTAACGAGATTACTTTAATAGCTTTATCTCTGCTGAACACCCACGCTCCCATTCTCCAGCCCGCCTAACAACAACAAAGTTGACGTCTGACTGTTTATAGTACAGGCAGAGGCTTTCCAGGCATTCCTCTTCGAAGAACTACACACCGATGATGAAAAGGCGTTAGAAGGATCTGTTGCAGTTTTACCAATTGATTAATACTTGATACTCTGACATGGATCCTTTCCAAAAAGGTGTCTTGTTTTAGATAACATTGAATATTCAATTACTGCTACACTCACGGCGTGGTTACTTCGACTATTCTAGAACAATTTTGCCCCCGAAATGCCGCAGCGATTCGGAGGTACAGACCCCTAGCCTAGTGGAAATCTATTTTCCCCAAACAACTTTTGAACAACACTGTATATGAGCCACTTCTTCAGGATACTTATATCAGGAAACAGGGGTAACGTACAGTACCGAGCAAAATAAGAATAGCTAAGATAAATGCTAATGACAACCTTGTAAAGAGCTCAAGTAATCCTACTAAAACCGTGTGGGATATCATTAACAAAAAAAGAGGTAAGAGTAATAAGTGCCCTGGGAGCAGTGACCTGTCACCTGATGACTTTAATAATTTTTTTTGTGACATAGCAGGTAATATAGTAAATCACATCCCTGATGTAAATTTAGATCCTGTAAATAATATTGATTTCCTGGTACCGCCACCTCTGTTTTCTTTTTCTGAAGTCACATTTAACGAGGTTCGCGATGTAATAGATAATCTCAAAAATAAAAACAGTAAAGATATTTTTGGTTTCAATTTAAAAATTGTAAAATGTATAAAGAACATAATTTTGATCCCTCTAACACGACTGATTAATATTTGTCTTAGAGAAAATATTTTTCCAACTGTGTCACACCTATTTTTAAGAACGGCAATGTTGACTCACCAGAGAACTACAGACCTATATCCCTTCTTCCAGTTATCTCTAAGATCCTTGAAAAATGTATGACTTTGAGACTGGTAACCCTTTGTGAGGCAAACGAATTGTTTTCACAATATCAGTTTGGTTTTCGCCAGGGTAAGAGCACTGTTATGGGTGTACTTAACCTGATTTCTTCTATAATTGATGCTTTCCATGGAGGAGGGTATAACACGGTTCTTTTCTGCGATCTTAGTAAGGCATTTGATTGTGTGAGCCATGACATCCTTTTAAAAAGCTCCATGCTTACAACTTTAGTTATGATTCCGTTAAACTAATTGAGTCTTACCTTAGTAATAGAACTCAGGTGGTGAGATGTGATGGAGTGACATCAGCGGAGCGAAGTGTTAATATTGGTGTCCCACAGGCTCCATCTTGGGCCCAATTCTTTTTTTAATTTACATAAATGATTTACCTCTCAATAACAATATGGCAAACTTTACTCTCTTCGCGGATGATACGACCGTCTCTCACACCGCTAACAGTTTTGAGCGCTCAATGGCACAGTCTCTGGCTGCGCAGGATGAGGCTGAGCTGTGGTTTTGCTCCAATAAGCTGTTGCTTAATAAAGATAAGACAAAGAGAATGGTGTTCTCCATGCCTGGAGACAGTGATTTGGTTGGTGAAGCCAAGTTTCTGGGGGTTACTTTGGATCCAAGATTGCAATGGGGCCTTCACATTGACAGTGTTGCTGGAAAGGCCACCAAAGGTATATATGTGTTACGGAGTCTGTCTTCTTGTGTTGCTGTAGCCTTATTGAGAATGGCTTACTTTGCCATTTGCCATTCACATATATCCTACGCCATTCTGGCTTGGGGGCATTCTTCAGGGGTCCATAGACTGTTCGCCTTGCAAAGAAGCCGTTTGGGCTACAGGGACGATTGCAGACATACCTTTGTCAAGTTGGGAATCCTTACTGTACCTTGTTTATATATTTTTGAAAATCTACTATTCGTTAAAAGAAACTCTAACTATGTAACTCATGGGGACCTCCATGAGCACAATACTAGGCATAAAAACAATCTAGTATCTCCTTATTGGTGACTGAGAAGGTGTTAAGATGGACCTGGTTATTGGGCGGTCAAATTTTTTAATGTACTTCCAGACGGCTTAAAATCGCTTCCGTTTAAAGATTTTAAAGTTCAAATCAAGAAAAGTCTTATTAATAACTCATTTTACACGTTTGAAGAGTTTTTAAGACATAAATTTTAACTATAGATCTTAATATGTTATGTTAGCATTATATCTTTATGAGTGCTGGTGTACTTGTTTGTAATTTTTTATGATCATCAGCACTCCCTTTGTTTTAATTCTAATGCAATTCTCATTTGATCTACTGACGTATGTAAACATATTTTATGTATTGTGACATGAATAAAGAATTTCAATTTCAATTTCAATTTCAATTTCAATTTCAAAAGTAGAGAAACAAACACATTACAAATAAAAATCCAGATTTTCTCTAACCCAAAACTGTACATTAAAGTTTTTTATGTACGACTACCTCAAGCTAATGAAATGCTTATCTTTGTATGCATTCTTTTTTTGTTTCAATATAATATGGTCGTTTTTTTGTTCAACGAGCATAAGTAGAGAAATATTTTGTAAATATTTAGTTTATATTTAGTCATTGATTAGAATAGGTGTTATTTTTGAGTGTATTTAGTAAAGTGTAGGTCAAAAACATGGCCATAGGAATTACATTGAATTTACAAATAAAATAAATAATTATTTTAAAATATCGATCAGGCATTAAACAAGCAACCATAGCCAAACATCTGATTTTAAGCCGATCGGTAATTTGCAAAACTATTAAGCTGTTCCGCCTCGGAAAATCGTTGGTAAGCCTTCCTAAGACTGGTAGACCGCGAAAAACCACACCTAGGATTGATAGGAAAATTAAAACACTTGCTCTTAAAAACCCATTTACTACTGGTGTCGACATAAAAGCTCAACTTGAAGAAGTAAAAATTGGGGCAAAAATGTTAGAAGACGTTTAAGGGAGAGTGCTTTACCAGCAGGGGACCATCTAAAAAACCCTTTATTTCTAAGAAAAATCGGACCGCCCGTCTTCAATTTTCTTACGATATTTGAACTGGTCAGAAACAAGGTGGAAGAATTCTTCATTATTTTCTGATGAAAGTAAATTTAATTTATTTTCAGCGGATGGCATTTTATGGGTAAGACGTCCTAAAAACAAGCGATTTGATCCTAAGTGCACTTTGGGCACAATCAAACACGGAGGCGGGAAGGTTCAAGTATGCGGTTGCTTCTGTGGTCTTCAAATGGGACCCATCGTCAAAATTGAAGGAATTATGGACCGGTACAAATACTTGGAAATGTTAACTGATACCATGCTACCTTACGCAGAAGAAAACATGCCTCTACGCTGGCGGTTAAAGCACGACAACGACCCCAAGCACATCGCGAAAATAATATAAACATTTTTTGCAGATCACAATATTAATGTCATTAAGTGGTCAGTTCAGAGTCCAGACCTTAACCCCGTAGAGAATCTATGGGATTTAGTTGATAAAAAAATTCGGACTGAACATTCAGAAAAGTTCACAAATAGTGCCGTACTATTTGAAACAATCGAAGTCGCCTGGAATTCTATTCCAAAAAAAAAACAATAGGTAGCCTAACTGTGTCTATGAGAAAAAGATGTCTAGCAGTTATCAAAAATAAAGGTTATGCAACCAAGTATTAGCTCCTTTGTATACGACAATTGCTTTGTATGTTATGTTTCTCTATTTTTGCTTGCTGTATTTACTAATAATAATTGTTAGCATAGTTCTATTACAGCAGAAATTTTACTTTCATATTGGCTTTGAATTGCGTTACATTAAGTTATAATAAAGCATAAGTGTTTAGTTAACTTTAATAATTTAATAAAATCTTTAAAAAAATAAAATGTTTCTCCACTTTTGCCCGGTACTGTATGTCCTAAAAGTTTTATCACAAGATAATTATAAGATTTTTTAAATGAAGAAATTTATTTAAACACTAACTAGTTATCATAAATAACAACTCAATACTTGACTAAACTATAGTAACGAATTCAGATCAATTTCTCTCAGTTTTTCGTAAAAAAAAAACTAGTCGAAAATTAAAAGACTGGGTTTGTACTATGCACCGAATGACTATAGACTATATAGACTTTGAAGTTGAGTCATTAATTTTCAGATAATGATTGTAGAAGGAAGATAAACCAAAATATGTGTGTAAAAATAAAAACAAAATTAAAAAAAAATGTTACCTTGTTTTATAAAGTATCCTCCCGACAAGTATTTCAGTGCGGACCTGTATTTGATCGTGCGGTCTTGGAGCACCGGCATGCTCTCCCCTGTGAGGTCTTAAGTCACCTGATTCACGAGCCCTTTGTACTACATTAACAAAGGCACGAGGGGTTGGTTGCACTCGATTGGGAAACCGATCCGCATAAATCCGTGATGCCGCGTAAATAAGAATCATGTCCACAAGTTCAGCATTTTCGTAAACATGTGCCATTTTTTATTTCGTTTGAGCCACGCAACAGACACCACTATTCACTCACGCGTTACCGACTGACACTGACTGTATACAACTGAATAAAATAATTGTAAAAACATCGTTCCAAATTCTTTCGCTTTTTTGTTTCCGATGCGATGAACCGATAAGGCGGATTATATGCGTTGTTGCCAAACACGAGCACATAATATTATTATTATTGAGACAGGGCGGTACTCAAACTTCCAAAGGGCTATCACTTTGTTACTTTAATTTTACCAGAAAAATGGTAAAGGAAAAAAACATTTCTTTCGATCAGATCTACTCACTGTTAAAATAAATGACTCAACTTCGACTACATAATTATCTGGGAAACTAAAATTGCATACTTCAAATTACATAAATGCTTTTTAGAATTGCTTATATTTGTTATACGCATTTGGTTTTTGTTATATAGTGAGATATAATCCACACACAGGTGATGCATTCTGTTTTTTTTTTCATATTATATATTATTATTATTATTTCACTTTTCAATCTGTTAAAAGTCAAACAGCATTCAAAACCATTTGTCGGTGCCGCAGCTTTTACTGTCTTCCGAAAAATTCAAATCGTGTATGACGTTTTCAAAATGATCGATTCAGTGATGTCCGATATCGAAACGCACAATAAAATGCATATAATTATTGGTCTATAAATTACTGGAAAAATCGAAGCGGTCTTGTTGAATAGATAATATGATAACAAAACGATAGCGAACCATATAAATAGAGAGAATATTGATTATAATTAAATTCCAATTAAATTTGCATAAACATATTTCTCGTCCTACCAGCTGGCCGGCGGCCATGTCAGTTATTTTACAATGGATAATGTAATTGGAGCACATACTGGAAATAATAATATTTAGTCAATAAATGCAGTGTATAGCGGTGGGTTTATTGCGCATACCAATTTGCATATCGCTCTTTTAATTATCGCTTTTCGGATTAAAACATGTTTTATTTATTATTAGGCAGATTGGATGTACGCATAGATAATACAGCAAATACGTAAATATATAATAGTACGGTCTGTTTATTGGGCATTGACAAACATTGAAGCTGTAATTTCTTGGATCATTGAGACCTCATCAGGAATTTCAAAAATATGATATGTACATAATGAAAAAGGATGTCACTGATTTTGGTCGATCCTTCCGTCTGTCGGTTTGTCTTCTAATCCTTGGCCCATCGACAACTTGGAAAGTACCGCTCGGATTTTGATGAAATGACGAAAAGGCTTTATTTTTGAAAATCGGCGGAGAAAAAAGCCAAAAACAAACAACACAAAAATCGCTCAAACTTTTGACATTTCAGAGGGTCCTAATCATTTTCAAAAAAAAAACCTTTTAGGGGTTGGAATTTGGGAGTTGTAGGCAATGGGAGAGAGTACATAAACATTTTTTGATCTTTGAGTATTTATACGCTTCCAACCTTGGTAACTGTATGCACGTTTTAGCCATAAAACGATACGCTCCCCTCAAGGTTTTTTGCTGATGATACACAAATCTGTAAAAAAATTGATCTCGCTATTGAATTGCGAATTAGCCACCATTGCCAGTTTTTCCAAGCGTAACACTTAATGCCTCTAAATCTAAAACTGTTCACTTTGCACCGAAAAATCATAAATATCAAAAGAAACACGACAGTTCGCATTAATGACGCCTCTCTGATTTATGAGGATCTGGCAAAAGATTTGGGTGTCTCACTTGACAAGGATTTACGTTTTCGTGAACAATCTAAATTAGTTGTACTGAAAACATTGTTCACTAATATGCATTTCATCAATTTCAACTTGAAAAACATCTTTGTGTAAGCATAGTTCTTTCAAAAACTAACTGCTGTTTTATAGTTTTTCTATCCTTACCTAGATCAAGTTTCAGTTCGTAGACTCCAATTGATTCAAAATTAATGCTGTCGCCTTATCTATGGTTTAAGAAAATATACACACTGCAATCGCGTGGTCAGATATTAGTGGTTCTTCTAAATATTTCATGTTAAAATTCATTCATGATTTAAATGTCATTTGTACAACAAATAACTTAGCTGAATCATTAATTTCAACTAGCTCTGTACCTGTTCCGAATTTGTCAGATCATAATGTAGTCAGATGTGACTTCAACATCACACGGCCTAAGAATTTTCAAAAGACTGTCAAATATAGAGACTTTAAACACTGTTGTAAAGATCGTTTTTTGGTGGATTTGTATAAAATCCCATGGGACGATATATATTACATCAGTAACTTAGAGGATAAAGCTACGTTTTTTTCTAATCATATTTTGGATTTGTTTGATGTCCATGCTCCTGTTGTTTCATCACGTATTACTAAACCTTATGCTCCATGGCTCACAGGTGGCACACAATTTTTGATCTTCGAGAGAAATAAAGCCTTTAGAAAATATCAGATTTTAAAAAGTCCAGCTAGTCTCGAATATTACCAGAAATTAAGAAATGATGTCATTTCCGCTATTAGGCGGGAGAAAGCAGCATATCTAAGCTTCAATGAACAACTAAATAGTAACAAGCATCTCTGGAAAGCTGTACATTCATTGAAACTCAAAACTAATGTAGATAGATCTTTACCTACACAGTTGAAGAATGCCGATGAAGTAAACAATTATTTTTCTTCCGTTTTCACGCCTTCGGGCAATTGCAAGGATCTAGTTGATAAATTTAATAGTACCAAAATTAATGAAAGTGCTAGATTTGAATTTAGTTTTGCTACCCCACAAAATGTGCTAGACATTATTCTGTCCCTAAAATCTAATGCAGCAGGTCCGGATGGTATAACAGTCTCAATGCTGAAGGTTTGCTTGCCTCGAGTATTACTACCCCTGACGCATTTATTGAACTGTTGCCTGGAGGCTGGGTATTTCCCTGATGCTTGGAAACTATCTCTTGTCAAGCCCTTGCCTAAATGTAAAAATCCAAAATGTCTCTCAGACTTAAGACCTATAACTTTGATTCCTGTTATATCGAAGATATTGGAGAAATTGATTAAACATCAGGTTTATCATTATTTCTCTAATAATGATTTCTTTCCCAAGTGTCAATCTGGTTTCCGCAGTGGTTTTAGTACAACTTCAGCTTTAGCAAGGGTTTTAGATGACATCATTGCTTCGCTTGATAAGGGAGATGCTTCAGCACTTGTATCATTAGATTATTCTAAGGCGTTCGATAAAATAGATCATGAGCTTTTATGTGCTAAATTGAAGTTTTTTGGTTTTTCAGACATACCTCTAATGTTTTTTATAACATATCTTTCAAATCGTAAACAAGTAGTAGAGATAGACAACACTATATCTAGTCCGATTGATATAACATCAGGTGTCCCTCAGGGTTCAGTTTTAGGGCCCTTGTTGTACTTAATTTATACTATAGACTTGGGTAGCTCTGTGAAAAACTCTTCTGTGATGTGCTATGCCGATGATACACAGATATATAAGAGCTTTAATAGTAACACTTTGCATACTTCAATCAATGAGCTTAATGATGATTTGGAGGCAATAGTAGGATTCTCAAATGGTAACAATCTTAAGCTCAATAAGGATAAGTGCTCAGTGATGCTTTTTTGTCCTGCTGTCAAACGTAACACTATATTGTATTCTCTTGATGTAAAAATTGACAAGGAGCGTCTAGCTGTCGTAAATACTACAAAAAATTTAGGGTTGATTATTGATTATACTTTACGGTTTAAGGAGCATGTTTCGTCTATCTTAAAAAAATGTTATGCAACGTTGAAGTGTTTTTATGTCAATCGCTCTATTTTGAAATTTAAAGTTAGAAAAAAGTTATGTGAGGCTATTATATTTCCAAGCTTATTTTACTGTAGCACTGTGTTCTATCATTGTCTTGATTCTATCACAAAAGCAAGACTCCAAAAACTCCAAAATACTTGTTGTCGATTTGTATTTAATCTCAAGAAGTATGATCATGTTTCCTTAAAGAGATTTCAGCTTGGTTGTTGGATGTGTATAGAAAATGCTTGCAAGTACCATATAGCAGTGTTTACACATAAGATCATATCTTCTAGATCCCCCTTGTATCTTTATGAGAAATTTGTTTTCAGACGAAATAATTCAGACATTGATTTCAGACACAAAAAAGACTAGAGATCCCTATGTATAAAACAACTTTATTTCGTAGTTCATACACTTACAATGCTATCCTGATTTATGACGAATTAGATGACAATATAAAGGATTGGCCAGTAAACAGATTTCGTAAGCATGTGAAACAGATTTATTTGTCATTGTAGTAATTGTGTAAAAGTTAGTTTTTAATTCTTACATTTTATTTTATTTTACGTAATATATGTGTGTATATATGTATGCTAGGAAGCTATCAAGCTCGTTGTTTTGAAGCGTCTTTTGCTTGTCAAAGTTTCCTTTGATTGAGTGTTTCAATTTAGTATTTGGGTAGGTTAAGTAGAGTAGCCAAGAGCTAGACTTCGCCTACGTAGAGGTCACATTATGTTGTAGTGTATATAATGTGCCTAATAACGACATTTTATTATTATTATTATAATTGTCACAGGTACTCCCGAATACCACTTCAGAAAAATTTCACTGATAAACACAGGATTTGTGACATGACAATTTTTGGGTGTATCTTATGTATTTTCAGACCCTTAAATCAAATCTAAAAATAGAATTTCACCCACAGATATTCGGTAACATCTACTTTTATGAATTACAATACGTAGGGTTAAGTGGTAGAGTGGTTATTGAGCTAAACTTCGCTCGCTACATTTTCTTTAATTGATGAAGACGTTTTATTATTATTTTATTATAACTATTTGCGATCCGCGCGTTATAGGTCAAGAACCCGAGGCCGAAACCTTCATAAAAACTATTTTTCTTTTTATATTCAGAATCATTATCATTCCAACCTGTAAGACGTCCATGTCTATCGAATAAATATTTTTTAATAACTCTTTGTTGTGGCTGAAAAATATAACTCGCGTACTCCTGCTATCCTATGAATGGAATCCAAGTGAACGGTAACTCGCTGCAGCGATACCGCGCAGATGTGGAAAGGGACAACGTTGCCAGATGGGCTTCCTGTTTGTCATGTTTAAAGATACGAAAATTAAACGCTTTTACTTAACGGACAGGTAATCTGATGGAAATGAACATTTTCGCAATTACGAATTATAACTTTTCCCGTCTGTTTGCAATCATTAAATAAAATGACAATCAAACGTGTTGTATGCAATCACTCCAAACCAAATATCAATCATGTTGCGTCTTTTGTTCAAATTTGCATAATACACACAGATGAACAACCGAATCATGTAAATTAGGTGTTTGAAAATTCATAGGAATCGGCATTCGATATGCTCCGACCGTCGGTCATTTTAAATGCGGCAGTTTCGGTAATTGACACCGTGTAATATATAATAATGTTAAATTACTCCATTTCTCTTCCCGGCTGCATATTATCATCTACCCGGCAATTTGAATCGACAAAATAGCAGGTTCGGTTAGCATCGGTAAATAATTGGTTTGAAAATCGGCAACGCTGGTCGTCACAATTCCCGTCAATGTTTCAGCGATACTCTCGTATTATGGCCAATTAACGGCCAAATAAAGTTTTATCACCGTGATCAGGGTATTTCTTGGAAATTGGGCAAACGCGTGAAAGGTTATTCCTATAGTAACAGGCTTTTGTTATTTGATCATTTCGAAAAAAATCGCTTTATTTCGATGATAAAGAACAACATTTTTCATAAAAGCAGTTTTGATATCTTTACCATAATTCCTATAAGCCATTGACTGGTCAAGGGTTGCACGGGAGAGTCAACGCCGCGGGTCTACGTTGGCCTTAAAAAAATAGGGGTTGCCAGGTGGGGGTTTACGAAAATGTATCGCGTTTCGATAATCAGAAACAAAACTCTTGTGTCAGAAAATATTGTGAGAAGGAGACTGTCCCTCGTAAAAATGTATATATTCATAATTCGGTACAAGTTGCCAAACTTCAAGAACAGATTTATTTATTTGATGAATTTACGGTTTCACATTATATACAAAAAACATTACGTTTATGTCACGGATTAGCTTTATATAAAGATTCATATGATACCTACCCTACTTATATTTGAAACCAAGCAAACTCAATTTGAATAAGTACATTTTTCCTGTGCTTTTCGAAAAGATATTTCTTTTAAATTATATTGTCATTAAAAAAACCTTTTCACTCGTTTCTGTCTGTCAGTATGTCTGTCTTGACATGTTCATTAACCATTGGCCTCTCTATATAGCTTGGAATTTACCACTTGGACTTTGATAAAGTTTTTTGAACAGGGTTACCGTTGTGCCAATGAAGAAGAGACAGTGGGTTTAAAATCGGTTCAGGACCATCAGCGAAAACAAACAAAATACCTCAAAGCTCGTTTTTCGACATTTCAACAACCCCTGCTCATTTTTAGAAGTTTTTTGGAGAAGTTTATAGTTGGAAATCTGGGATTGAAGAGGGAAAGGAATTGGTAGTAGTAAAATACCTTATATTATTACGAAATTCTAGTCCCGATATGTTATTTTCCATGATTTTAGATGTGAATTTTACGATAGTTGCAAGGTTGCTGTGACTAACCTCGCCCATCGTTAGCCACCCATCGGCCAGACTGCGACTCAGGTTCAGTCCAGAGACGCGTGTGTTGAAAATAAACAAGTTTCAAGGGCAAATATTTATGTGTTAAATATATAGAATCGCCGGGGTTAGAAGCATATAAATAGACTGACACCAAAAAATTGTTTGGGATATACACTCTCCCACCCCGTAGAAACTCCAACCATCAATTTTTAACCACTAGAATTTTTTCCTGGCTGAAAGGCCGTTAGGAAAAATTATTCAAGCATTTGTGATCGGCCGGGTGGTACCTCCGCGTTCGACAGTCGCAGACCGTCTGACACCTCTTGGGATGGGATTCGCATCCGCGCAGCGGCATGGTTAATATGGTTGATTTCTGCTGTTACATGGCAGCCAGTATGCACCACGAACGAGAAGTGTAATTGCCGCCGTCTCATTACTGAAATACAGAGTGTTCAAATTATAATTTTCGATAAAAGATACTGGACTGGATCTTGAGTGAATTTTGTACTGATATCATAGTTAATGCGTACAAAAATGTACTACATTAGTACTGTAAAATTAGATGTACTCTCGTCTCCCCAACCCCTAAATTTTTTACCGTCAAAATGGTTTTCAAAAATGATCAGGATCCTCTGACGCATCAAAAAACGAGGTTTTAGAGATTTTACTCTTTCCGTTTTTAGCCTTTTCCCTACCACCACTGCACCGATTTTCAAAAACTACATAGCTTGTATGCCCTTGTCACAATAGCAACTAGTGTTTTCGGACCTATGTAAATATAAGAAAATAATACGGAGCGATATGCTTGTTATGTAAAATCAGACTGATAAAATTATTCGTCAACACTCCGCACGCACAAGTTCTCAGATAAACATCTATAAATACTCCTATACATGGTGACTTTGAAGTTGAGTCATTAATTTTCAGATAATGATTGTAGAAGGAAGATAAACCAAAATATGTGTGTAAAAATAAAATAAAAATGTTTACCTTGTTTTATAAAGTATCCTCCCGACAAGTATTTCAGTGCGGACCTGTATTTGATCATGAGGTCTTGGAGCACCGGCAAGCCGTCCCCTGTGAGGTCTTAAGTCACCTGATTCACCCGCCCGTACTACATTAACAAAGGCACGAGGTTGGTTGCACCCGATTGGGAAACCGATCCGCATAAACATGTGCCATTTTTTATTTCGTTTGAGCCACGCAACAGACACCACTATTCACTCACGCGTTACCGAATACCGACTGGCACTGACTGTATACGCTTTTTTGTTTCCGATGCGATGAACCGATAAGGCGGATTATATCCGTTGTTCCCAAACACGAGCACATAATATTATTATTGAGACAGGGCGGTACTCAAACTTCCAAAGGGCTATAACTTTGTTACTTTAATTTTACCAGAAAAATGGTAAAGGAAAAAACATTTCTTTTGATCAGATCTACTCAATGTTAAAATAAATGACTCAACTTCGAAGTCACCCTGTATATTTGAATGGACCAAAGTGACGGATAATATAAAGTTTTATTTACAACTGAAAAGACCCGGGTACGACACGGGTACCCGTGTATTTAAAAAATACCCGATACAAGGGCGAAAACTCTAACTGTAACCGTACATGAAAATTTCATCAAAATCCAACAAGTATCTTCCTGAAGGGGCCAAAAATCAGCGAACATGGCATGGGAAATAAAATGTGACAAATACACATCTGCGCCACTGCACGAAGGGCTCCATGCAGCATTGATCCAAGACACATATTAACATACAATGGTAGCGAGAACGTTGCATGTCGAGCGTTCAGCGATTGTGTTCTTCTTGGGTCTCGGCTAGCCGCACTCCGCGACGCAGAGTGCTGTAGTGCTGTTGCTCCCTCTGCCCACCACAATTTACGACTATAAACATGCCTAGAGTATAAGGTAAAGCACTGTTTAACAGGCCGCTAAATAATCGGCAGCGATCTCTAAAAGGAACGGCGGCGAGCATCTGGTGAACGCCGATCGGAATATAATGGCACGCACACCTTTCGGATGAAAGGCGCAAAAGACAGTGCAGTGTGTGAAATATCTCAAACACGTTTTGCATGCCATTGCAAACCTGTAGAAGATTCACCAGTCTGGTTAGTGTCACTCAACACGATCGCCTTTAAGCCTGGTGAGCTTTCAGAGCACGCAGACGAGTATAGCCATCGCTACTTGGATCAAGTAGTGCGCGTTGTGAACCTAGTTACAGTGTTGCTGTGAAAGGTGAGCATTCACCTGTTCTACTGTAATGATCGGATTGCAAACCAAATACTTTTATATTCATGATCAATAATGTCTTATGCCTTATTTGAAAAGATGATGTGCTTTTGGCCATCATATTTTAATTTATGGCCTACGACTTTACTATTTATTGTTACTGAAAATCCGCGGCTCCAGTTCCAAGGGGATATTATGGGACCTTCGGAGCCCGATTGTTGAGTTCAGGTAGTTACATATGTTAGTTACTTATCGGTTTGCTCTAGCAGGGAAAATATCTGAATGACAGCTTAACTATCTTTTCTTGGCGATCGCTGGAGTCTGGAAGGATCGCATAGCAGGATGCCTGTAGGAAATGTGAGTTTAAAGTAGTCTTATCCTTGGATCAGCGACAATGTCGGAGCTTTTGGGTATTGAGACGGCAACGTGATATGCTGGTTCCTGAACTGATTTTGGTAACAATCGTTAAGCTCATCATGTCTATCCGGACACCTAGCGACCAAATTGTCAATCTGTGTGACGAATCTTTACTAGTAGAATCGGTACACTAATGTAATGGTAACAAGCAGATTTGTGACTTACGAATATGAAAGGTACTCAAATCATTTTCCTTGCCAAAGGAGGATAACTCGTTGTCGTTGACACCAAGCAAGTGGCTTTTATATTATCCTGACATTATTGTCCATATCGAATAGTTTACGTACTACCCTTGTAATAAAAATAAAAGAGTACAGGGTAGTATTTCGAAACTTTCTAAGGCAGGTTTGTTGTTTCCACGTTTATCACTGTCAACGTCGTATCTTATAACTGTGGGATATAAGGAGGTCGGTTCTTCTGAGCATCGAATGCCAACAACCAACATGTGTTGAGATTATGATAATTATATGAACCACAACAACGTAGAGCCGCCACATATCGGGACGCCATTGCAACCTCGCTAGCTCCATAGCCAACTATTGAAATATATAAAAGCTCCTTGAACTGGCACTGTGACAAATTCTGTAAATATTTCTGATACAGAACGACTGGCGAACTTACCAATAATCAGGAAAAGTTCTTCTCGTAGGTATTCTTAAGAGAGAGATTCTTAAAGTCAGAACCGATTGCGTATCGTCCCCGCGCATCCCGTCACGTGACGACCGTTCAACCTCAGACACTCTTAGCTAGTATCTCACTATGCCGCCATAACATTTCACCTCTGTCGATGTAGGTAGTGTGGTTATACTACTTTGTTCAGGTGCGCTCTGAAATTCGGCTTTTAAGCCCAAAACATGTTCGTCCTGCTATGAATGCTGAGAGATTCTGTGAATCATTATCGAGGCTTAATCAAAACCGCGGGCGGGGCCTGCTCTCTAGCATCGTTATTCACGGCAACGCTCGGCCTCACAGTGCGGCAAGAAACAGACGCAACTGGACAGGTTTTGCTGGGAATTGCTGGATCATCCACCATACACCATCAGACTTCCATATTTTGCCAAACCGACGCCAGCGTTCTTTGACACAGGATCGAAAAGTTGGTGCCAGGAATTGACAAATGTTTAAATGTTTATGGCGATTCTGCTGAAAAATGAAAAAACTATCATATTTTCAAATCCAAGTTCCTTAATCAGGCTCGAACACTATACATACGTATAGGTCAGGAACACGTCTTATGTATAACAAACAATACTTCTAAAAAGAAAAGGCGAAATAATAGACAAACTAAACGAACAACAAACGAACTGAACGCAGAATAATTAAAACGTAGATGTGAGTACCACGGACAAAGACAAGAAACACATCTACGCTATAAAAAGTGCTAGACAAGAACAGCCTCTAAGGTGCTTTTTAAAGAGCATTTTAGTTTATGGTACGATTTACTTCAAAAACACTGTTTCGAACTCCATTACAGAACGGTTCTTACTTACGAAAATGGCACTGGTGAATACATATTTTGATTTGTGGCTTTAACGTAACGTTTGTACGTATTCCTACAGCAATGACCTCACGGAACGCCACTGCTCGGGACAACATATTTAATTCATGATTGTGCCCATGTTTGCGCAAACAATATCCGATTGATCCGATATAAAATAGACAATGTATGTGTGTAAGAATGTATTAAAAAATATGGTTTAATACCTCGTTAACGAAGAAAGCCATATGGTCAGCTAAAAGCATGAGTAAAGAATACAGTTCGTTTAGCCAGCTCCTAATGCCAAACACATACATCTCTATATTCTCTATATTATGCTCAATGCACAATAGATCAGAGTTTTGTTCTGGCCGTAATATAATGTGGCATCTAAAACTTATTCTGCGTTTATATTTTTGATCAATATTTATCCTGTAATGGCTGCAGATGTGTAAGTAAAGGTTTACAAAATTTAAAATGAAACTGACAATATGTTGTTTCATCCTTCACTATCATACTCAAAATGCTAACTAACTCTACGCGCTACACCGTAAAAAATACCCCTCTACCCCGTACAAGTCTGCACCTTTCTTTCCGTTCTACAGTCTGCGGAAACCAAAAGTCTGCCTATTTGGCCTGACAAAGAAAGTTAAACATCGCTTTAAATGAAATTAGTCTCAAAATACTCTTCGGGGTCTTGTAGAGCAAGGTTTAATCTAGATACTAACTTTCAAGCCCATTAAGCCCATAAAGTGTGTCCCATAATTATCGCAAGATTTGAATTTGCCGCCATGTTTGCAGTAAATTGTAAGCAGCCCTGAAAACAGTGAAATTTGACAGCTGGGAGGACAGGGTTAGTAAAAATGGATCGTTATACGATACAACAACGTGTTTTCTTTATTGAACAATATTTAAAAAACAATGAAAGTTTAGTGTTCGCAGTTCGAAAATTTTATACAAAATATGGCCGGACAAAAGAGCACGTTCGTGTCAGCAAAGCCGTGGAGGTCATTTTCCCGACGTGATATTCCATACATAACCCTATCCTAAGTACTTGATGGTCCAATAAAAATAACAATCTAAAGACTTGAAGCTGTGTTTTCGATTTAATTCAAAACGGGCCTTAATTTTTGGAGAAGACAAAATTTCGGGTCTGATGAAGCCAACCAGCAGAAACATGTATCGCTCGGGTTACCTATTCTATTTTCTGCTCGAATCCACTTTCCTTCTTTTTGCGGATTTTGCCAATTATTTTCCTATTTTTTGTTATATATATATATATATATATATATAGTTAAGTTATTAAGTTATAAATTTAAGCAAAGAAGCTTTATACTTTATTAATCTCTAGCTTTCAATGGACTTTGTCATCTTCATCACGAGCTGCAATAACATTGAGAAGAAATAGCAACTATTGTGCAAAATGATTTTAAATCGACTGTAAGTTAATTTAAAATCATTTGGCACAATAGTTGCTATTTCTTCTCAATGTTATTGCAGCACCTGATGAAGATGGCAAAGTCCATTGAAAGCTAGAGATCAATAAAGTATAAAGAGTATATATACTTATATACATCCATTTTTAGAGCTTTTCAGACATGAAAAGTTTTTTTGTTTTAACTAATAATATTTATTCCAAATGTAGAATCACAAATGGCATAGCTGTGGAACTAATGTCATATCCATGCAAAACTTAAACGAAGTATTCACGTATTCAGAAATAGTGTATGAACTGAAACCCTTTTTAAGTTTTTTTGAAGGTTCCTATATCTCCCATCTGTTTCAAATGATTAGATTATTTATTATACAACTTTGCGCAGATTCAATAACTCATTTTCAGTTACTGTCAGCTTATGCTGAGGTAGCAAAACATTTTTGTACCGTATGTGTCATCTTTTTGGGTGGGAAAATGCGTTTCTATTTTTCACTGTGAACATAATCAAAAATGTAAAGTGCATATATTGCAATTAAACTCATACACTTAAATACGCCTCCACATGTTTGATTAAATTTCATATGCGTCATTGCTCTTATCGCCCTTTTCTCTATAACAAATAAATTTTGCAGTCCTGAGCCTGCAAACAGTATTCCATAACGTAAAATCGATTCAAAATTTGAACAATATACAATTTTTTAGCATTCTGAATTTATATATCTACACAACACTCTTATTCCATAGCTGATGCTACTCAGTTTCAAAGCAGTTTAATTTATGTATGGAGTCAGAGACAGAAATTCAGCTAAATGTATTCCTAACACTTTAGTTGCTGACTTACTTGGATATTACTGTCAGAAAGTGTGATATTTTGCGGTATGTCAATCTGTCATTGCTTCACTCTAAATATTATTAAACCAATTGTGTCATTATTTAGTACAAGTTTATTCATTGCAAACCATTTCCTTACTGACCATTATGTTCCACTCCAGTGGTGTTTTCGTCGCTAATGAGTATGCTGGTATCGTCAGCATAATTAATTATTGTAAAGTCATGATAATTATTAGATCATTGATGTATATGACAAATAATATGGGACCTAACACACTACCCTGTAGAATACCTACCTTATTACAAATTAAATCTGACTTCTTCTTCTTTCTACTTTATTAATAGGCTCATGCCTGTTTTACTTAGCCTCAACTGATATCTGACCATCTTTTCCTCGGTCGTTCCACTGATCTTCTTCCATTTGGCGATTTGTCTCTTACTATCCGTACTGTTCTATTTTCTGTCATTCATTCTATGTGTTGATTCCATTCTATTTTTCTTCTTTTGGTCCACAGGTTTATTTCCTCTATACCACATCTCGCTTGTATTTCCTCACTTCTTACTCTGTCTCATAGAATTTGGTTTGTTATTTTTCGTAAGACTTTCATTTCTGCTGTTTCCAATAATCTTTGTGTTTTCACCGTATCTACTCTTGTTACCGCTGTGTACGTCATTATCGGTCTATTGTTGATTTATATATCCTAGTTTTCGTTTCCGTTGTGGCGTATTTGTTTCTCCAGATTGTATTGTTAAGATATCCTGCTGCTCTGTTCGCCATGTTCACTTGTTTTTGTACTTCTTCTTCCACTTTTCCATAGCTTGACAGTTTGATTCCCAAGTATTCCGTTTCCATCACTTGTTCTATTATTTTGTTATTTACGACCAGTTTACATCGTCTCGGTTCCGCTGATATCACTATCGATTTAGTTTTCTCTGTTGAAATCACCATGTATATGAGCGCCGTATCTTCGAATTCTTTAATTAATCTTTGTAGGTCATCTTCATTTTCGGCTATTATTATGGCGTCGTCGGCGTAGCCTATTATCTGCGTTTCCTTTTCTCCCATTCTATATCCTCTTCTTTTTTAACTTTCTTTATGATTTTATCCATTATCAGATTAAATATTAGTGGGCTCAGCGAATCTCCTTGTCCAATGCCAGTTTCGTACTTGATAGGTTGCGAGAGTTTTCCTTTACATCTTACCATAGCTATGTTATCTTTTCACAATAGTTTTTACTAAATCCAGTGGTATTCCCCTGTCATATAATAAATGTATCGCGTCCTGGATTCTCACTCTATCAAACGCTTTCTTCAAATCTATCAGGCACATATATGCTGGTTTGTTGTATTCCAGCGACTTTTCTTTTATTTGCCTTATTACAAAAACTGCATCCGTGCCTGATCTTCCTGCCCGGAATCCTTGCTGTTCCTCTTGCAGAGTTATTCGTTCGTTTATTTCTTCGCTATTATTCTTGTTGTCAATTTGAGTGTTGTATTTAACAGATTTATTGCTCGATAATTATTGGGGTCCTTCTTATCTCCTCTCTTGGAGAACATCAACAAATCTGACTTGAGGTGATATTATCTTTTTCAATAATCCGAAAACACCCGTAAAAATACTTATAATTTATCTAAGAAAGTTTAAACAAATTTGATCTATGTAGCTAAGTACTAGTAGCTAGTAGACCACCAATAGCATTTTGAGATTAGGTTATTTCAAAGCGAGTTCAACCTTGTTTTTCAGGCCAAAATTGGCAAAATGGACTCGCCATATTCAGTTCCCCTGCAATAACAGAGTACCAGCTACGCTCACGATCTGAGAACAATGAAGGTACACTTCACCCCTTGCCCACTGGGATCACAAATAGTTATCAAGACATGACATCCCCACAGTGACGCCCATGACTTGCAAGCAATCATCTTTCTCAAGATCCAAACTCGTTCTGACAATGCGCCCTCCTCCGCAACACCGCACAACACCCCTCTTCCGACGGCATTCAACTCTGGACCCGTCCTTCCCTTTCCGGTCCGATGACAAAAGGGACCTGCTATCGGCAATTTCGTCCGGTCCTTTTGTTTTCTTATCCCCTGACGATGCCTGCTCTTGAAGTCGATATGCCGGCGACCCACGGATGCACTTTGCCACGGCCAACTTTGCAGACCCTCACGTCGTCTGCGACTGACACACGCTCTGCTAAATGGATCAGATATAATTGGTCGAAGGATGTGCAAACATCCAGAACCGACGTGAGCGTTTTCGGTCGGATCGAGTTTTTTATCGGTGTGTATCCTAACAAACCATTTAAGACCTTCAAAAAGGGGATGAGAATAAGTTTGATAGGCTTGAGAATAAAGTGATCGAGAGCAAGGTTGCGAACAACTTGACAAAACCATTTTAGGGTAAAGTTCGGTAAATTGTATGATTTAATATACACTGCCAAGATGAGATTTCCAGTCATCAGTTAGGAAGTTGTTCTTCCAATCAAATTAACGACAAAGATGAATAATATTTGGATTCCGAGTCGGACTGTGATGGAGCACATTACGTAAAAGAATTAACAAACCAAGATACTACCAAAGCTCCAGTTGAAAGAGAGCAAATTGAAACATGCAAATTTTGAGGATCTAAGAAAAACCGTAAAACAAAATATAAATGCGAACGATGCGGTGTCTTTTTATGCTTACAACACTGATTTGGCATATGTAGCGACTGTAAATAATTCAGTTTATCTTTTTACGGCATTTCTTAGTAGTTTACTACACCAAAGTTTTTTTTTACTTTTTTACTACTCACTTTTAGAGCTGCCTCTTCTTTGCATTTTGTTTGTTCTTTTGTAAGGGTATGTTTTTAATTTCAATAAAACCGGTTTAAAATATGTAGTGGTATAATTTTTATCTGAAAAAAGTTAAACCTAGTTCGTAATTAGAGATTTTTTTCCACCCAGCAAAACCGGTCTCAGGTTGCCGGATAAGAAATTTTTTCAAGTAGGCTGCGGCTGTTAACACTTTTATAGCATGTCAAGAAGATTCTTGTCGAGCAATACTCAACAAAAGTGACATCGGAACAAGTAACGCAAGCTGTAGCTTTACAAGATGATCGTTATTCGGTATATCGCAGAAAGGCTTGCCGTTCCTCGCAGTACGGTATTCGATGCGGTACAACGATTTAGAAAAACTGGTTCTGACTCAAGAGACCTGGGCAGGGAAGACGGAAAACAACAAACGTAGTTGAAGATCGGTTTCTGGGACTTCAAGCTCTTCGAAAAGGGACAGTTCCTGCTACAGTTTTGACTCGAAGATGATGATGCTCATGACTAGGCAATACCTCAACGATGTTGGAATTCAAGTACTAGACTGGCCGCCAAGGAGTCCGGATCTCAACCCCATTGAGCACACGTGGGATACATTAGGAAGAAGGCTTAGGCAGAACTATGGAGAATTTCAAACTATGGCTGCGTTGGAACAGGCGCTGGTAAACGAGTGTGAGCAAATACTCCAAGACACAATAACTGGTTGTAATTGAATCTATGCCAGAGAGGATGAGAGATGTAATTCAAGCCCGGGGAGGAAATACTCGTTTTTGATAAAAAATGATGTCACTGTAATTTTAAAAGTTAAATTGTTCATGAGTTATGATTCTCATAGTGTTCTTGCCAATGTTTTCACTATAATCTTTTAAATTGAATTATTTATGTCTATGACTGGCATGATTTTCTTCAAAACAGCATAATTTCTTCAATAATTGAGATATTGACATGAATCAAAAAAAGAACTGTTGAGAAAAGGTAAGGGTTAAAATTCTCATATGAAGACTCATCATTCAGTAATCCAATGTTTCCACAGGATGTTCAGAAATTTATGGCAAAATGCATCTTTTTGTTACAACTTGTATAACAACAAGAATTTTCAATTTTTTTTTTCAAGATCGGCAGTCGATAATGATGTGTGTCCCGCAGTGTATATCTATTGAATCATACAATTTTAAAATAAATTGAACATCTTGAGTAACAAAGAAGAACACGATTAGCAAACTAGATCTAAAGATATACTGATTACCCACTCAACATCCTACTGAAGCATATCAGAAATCTTTGAGTTAGACGGGTTGTAATATTTTCAAATATTTTAAAGGAAGATATTCAAAAAGCAAGACATTAAGCAGTTTCAAAAATGATTTGAAATCATTCCTAACAGATAAGTGCTTTTTAATCTGTAATGTAATGTTTTTTCAAGTGTATGTGTTTTTGATACCATATCTTGTTGACCTTTGATGTATATTAGTCTGCGGCTATTCAACAGCGAAATAAATGTATGGGGTTGTCCAAAACGGAGGCAGGAAAGTAAACGCATATTAAAACAAGAAAGATTGATATTCAAATCAAGTTGGGTACTTTATTTTGAAGGTTCATTTATACCATTTATGTATGAAAAATAATATCGGTCAAATGTTCACCACGACTGGATTTACAGATGTCCACGCGATGGTCGAAATTTTCAATGACATTTTGCAACATGGTCGGTTCTATGGCATTTATCTCGGCAATGGTGTTGTTTTTGAGTTCTTGGAGGGTGGCTGGTTTGTTGACGTAGACTTTGCTTTTCAAATATCCCCATAAAAAGAAGTCCAAGGGAGTCAAATCGCACGATCTTGGTGGCCATGGCACATTTCCTCTGCGCGAAATCACGCGATCACCGAAGAAGGACTGCAATCGATGGATATTGACGTTGGTTGTGTGGCATGTTGCACCATCCTGTTGGAAATAAACATCGTCCATATCCATTCCTTCAAGTTGCGGCAAAAAATGGTACTCTATCAGCACGTGATATCGCTCAGAATTGACGGTAACGGCGTCCCCGGCCGCATTTTCGAAAAAGTAAGGTCCGATGATGCCTTTTGACCACAATGCACACCACACAGTCACTTTTTGAGGATGCATCGGCTGCTCTTGATACGCACGGGGATTTTCGTTCGCCCAGATGCGGCAGCTTTGCTTGTTTACCGTCCCATTCAAAGTGAAATGCGCTTCGTCGCTGAACATGATTTTTGATGAAAAATTGGCATCAATTTGGCGGTGTTCAAGGAGCCAATCTGAGAACGTTCGGCGCGAAAAATGGTCGGCCCGACGCAGCTCGTGCGTCAATTGGATCTTGGATCTTCACAACAGCAATATTTTCCGGTGTGCGAACGCTCCTTGGCCGGCCAGAGCCTGGCAGATTTGCCACAGAACCTGTTGCCTCGAATTTACGCACCAGACGACTGATGGTTGTTTCGTTTGGGCGGTTGTTGCGACCGAAATGTTCACGAAGCGCGCGAAACGTGTTTTTTATTTTTGCACCATTTTTGTAGTGCTCTTGAATAACTTCAATGCGGTCTTCAATCGAGTACGACTCCATAGCGATCAACGGTAAACATTCAACTAACAAAATGACATGTCAGTGACAGAAAACAAAGATGGCGTCTATGTCAAATTGACGTTTACTTTCCTGCGTCCCTATTGGACAACCCTTTATTATCATTATTATTGCCTGAATTACTTTCTTATTTGTCGACCGGCCCCGAATTTTGACTTTATGTTCGTATTCAGCGCGAAAATGTACACGCGACAAACATAGCGGGGTTATACGCACACATCACTTTTTCTCTAGTACCCTCTTTTATGCACGCCTATGTGCTACCCACAGGAAACCAGCTGTTGTCGCCCGGGTCTCAGAAGCGATTTCTATGGATTCCTCGAGCGTCATATGCGAGCTCCTTTCAAATCCGACCTCGCCAAAAAGACGAGAGGAGAGAGCCCGTTGTGCGATTGAACCGAGCCGTACGAAATCGAACAGTGGCTTGATTTGTCGCGGTTCAATTGAGGAAACGTCCGCCGTAAGGCAAATACGGGGTGGTCCGTAACGAAGCGCCAAAAAAAACAGCTGTACAGCCCGTTGAAGTTCTGCCGCTGCTAAACATGGCCATCTCCAATTATTTATTATTATTATTATTCAGGAAGCTCTCAAAGAGCAATATACCTCCATATGGCCCAACTCTATATACCTAAAGTTGGGATCTCGGAAAATGTCGGTTAAATGGGAGACAAGTTGTCAATTTAGATACCTAAGAAAATGGCATTTAGAAAGTTTCACAATTCAGGGTATTTCCGCAGAGAAACTTTAAAAAACTGAATTTGCCGAAAATCCTTTTTTCCTGACTTTATTTGAGGTGAGATTTCAAAATAAATTCCACATCAACTTGGCCATTTTTTCATCTCTACAATCTGACGTTTCGCCTCTTATGATTAATAACCAACTTTATTTTTTATTATGAAAGCCTTATTGGATATTTGCAACGGTAAACAGAGTTTTTTATTCTGTAAGGAAACTGAAAAATATTTCGGAAAGATGCTTAGTTTGAACTTTAAATTAAAAGCCATCATTTTGATATAATTTATAATTGTATTTCCGAGACGTCGATTTAAGGTGTCGATTTTTTGGGTCCATTTTAAGAAGAAAAGTTCATCTCATTAAAGTCTTAACTTTTGAGATACCTGACGGTAAAATTTTCAAAAATAAATCACTGACACGCCACTATCTTTTAATGAGATAAATATTATTCATTTTCAAGCACATTTGATCTCTTGATTGTTTTAGTCCGACGCATCTGAAAAATGATGCAATGTGCAGAGAAACGGTTTTTATTTTTTTAAGCACGATTTGTGCATCTAGTTGGCAAAACCAAGCGCACGAATTTGCTTTGAAATGACCCAGGATTTCAGAAATAACTTCTATTTTAACAGCGTACCATGAATATCTGCAAAAAAGAAGACATTCGGTACGAACGCCACTAACCGAAATAAAAAAAATGTGGGTCATTAAAAAGATGTCTCTTGATACATACTCTTGCCAAATTTCATTAGAATATCTAAAGTGATATATAGATAATAATAAATGTTTAATTTTTTAAATGTTACCACCCTGTATCGCAAAAGTTGAGGCGTTTAGAACACACATTCATATAGTTTTCTTCTTAAAAATGGACCCAAAAATCGTCGACTTAAATATTGAAATTCAATAAGGTCGGTATCACAAGGACAGCTTGAACATAGAAAATTAACAATTTCGAAAATTAAACTTGAGTAGCCTGTATGTATCTCATCAACGAGCGGCACTTTACAGAGCCATTTCATGAGTTTACAGGCCTCCCTGTAGTGCCATCTTCCGAGGGACATTTTAGGGTGCATGGGTCAATATGGGTGGCCTTACGTAGACCGTTTTGCACCCTAGACAAATATTTGTGATTCTTTGTCTATTTACTTTAAGACCGTTTGTACAGTGGTTATTTGGATACGGTATTGCTTTCAGAAGATATGAATAAGAAGAATGGCTCGATATTTATACTGCCAAGTTACGCAAAATTACGAATGTGCTCATTATATTCGGCACAAGTTATCCCCTATAAAAAGAGAAGTTAGCTAGGAACATGCTAGCACTCAATGTCCACCCTTTTGACAACGTTGTGATCTAGAAATTTCCCCATTTCCCCCTGCATGTACCGACAATACCAAGCACCTTGCAAGGTTGCTATGACTAACCTCGCAAGTCACCAACCTTATCGGTCTGACATTGATCCGTACCAGACGCAGGTATATCCAGAAGCGCGCGCTTGTCCTGAATTGAAATTCCCTACAAATTTTTTTCCGGAAATGATCAAAAGGTTCGTAGACGTCAAAAACCAAGTTTGAGCTATTTTTAATTCCCTTGTTTTTGCCTATTGCTTTGCCGTCACTAGATCGACTTTAAAAACTTTTATACAATAAATTATTTATTTATTTACGGTTTCCCGTTTCATTCAAGAAAGACTATGTTTATGCGTCAGATTGCATTAGCTTTATACAGATTAACAAACTTAAGTTGACTGAAAACATTGTTCATCATGTGCTTCTATCTACTGAAAATTAATATTGATACTGAAAATATCTACACAGAAAACAAAATACCACTGAAGTCGTAATGTGTACGAAAGAGAAGCGCGAGAGTCTTGCAATACGTGTGTTAGAAAGAGACAGAAGCACCTCGTTGCCTAGCAAACCGAGTGACCTCGGACGTCATCGACGCACTCTTTCTAACACACAATTCTCGTAAACATTGGGACGCCATTCAAATTTGAATCACACCGTATATTGTTGCTTACAGCGCCGTTGTCAGATCCAAGAATTGTAGCAAACGGTTCGTTCAAGAAAAAGGAACATTCGTCGGAAAAGCAAGTGTTGAATAGAAAATGTTCATCGTTTATAATTCGTTCACTCATATCTTCACAAAATTGTAGCATTTACTTATTAAGTAAATTCTTTTAGTCAAATTTCTTCTGAAAGTAGTACATACTAATCTGATGTACCTATTAAAGTCTACTTTAAGCTTTAAATCAATAAATCTTCAAAACTAATGAACCGAAGCAATGTAGTTTACATCATTATAAAGGGAATTGAAAGACCTTTAAAATAAGGTATCCCTCTACCCCCCTTTCCATTTAAGATTTTAGGGGGCTGCACGTGTTAACGTGATTTTTTGCCAAGTTCACAAGAACAATGTTACATCCAACTCCTAATACTTATTGCTACAGGCCCATGTGATTATCAAATAATTAAAATATCGACTTTGATTTTTGATAAATACACGCTTGATCTCCGAATCTAAGTAGCTTCTTAAAACGACAAAATCGAATGACAATAATAAAATAAAATCAATAAGTCTAGTGTAAGTATAGTATGATCCATTCATTATTAGCATTCGGCAAATATTTGTAAATAGAAAAGTATGACATGAGATTGTTCGTTTTTCGTCCTATTTCCGGAATTCGGGCTATGATAATAGATCGTAGACCGAAAGACCAATAAACTATACAAACATTTGCGTTGTCTTTGCTGTTAAATATTAACGTTAATCAAACAGACAATATAAATATTTGGATTGTGTTGTAATGTCTGTTACGCACATCAGCGTAGCATCATTCAGGCACACATTTTATCGGGCCAGATAATAAATGTACATTTTCACGGAAATACCGACAATTCAGTATTCCCAGTGTAAATATCAATGCGGTTTTGCAGGTAAACAGAGCGTTAATGAGTTCACTCTTATCGAGAGATGAATATAGCAACCAACTTAAAACATAATTACATTAATGGTTACGTCATATTCAGACAACGTAGGCCAATACCAATGTGTGAACACTAAACCACAGAATAAGTACGCTAGAAGCTATACTCAGGCAAATCCCCCCCCCCCCCCCCCCAAACGTCACCAGATAAGCGATCTGCTACGAAAGGTCTCGTGCACCGCCGTTCACAGTGTCAAGCCAAATAGCACGAAAAAGCTGTCCATGCTTGGACGTGTGCGATCTGACAAATTTTAACTTTAGTTTTAATGTATAATTTCGTAAATTTGGCTTGTTTTGCTTTAAAACGCAATTTTATGTTAAAATTATTTCATTATAATATTCTGTTCGCGGACATGTTTCACGTTACTATGTCTCTCTTGTTAGTGTTCAGTTGACAATAAGAGAAATTAGAATATTATACGATTTGACTATTACAGCGGTAAGCCGCTTGCCAATTTTCGCTCAGCATTAACTTTTCACCGAATTTGATCATCTCATAAATAATGAATATTTCGCATTTTATATTTAGCATGTATTTAACGTTCTAAAAGTTGATGCTTGGAACAACATAATAACAATCAGCGATTCACTAGTCGACTTGATTCCCAAGCTACTACTCATTTCGATTTGAAATCAAGTCAAGCTCAACTCAAGTATTACATGTCAGCGATGTCGTTTTTACTTCAAATACTTGAAAATCCAAGTAGTCCTGATATTATTTGATAATATTTGTAATATAAATACGAGAACACGATGATAAAGATGAAAATGAAAAAGGAGATGAAGATGACACTGACGATGAAGATGAACATGAAGATGATGATGAAGATTGAGATGAATATGAAAAAGGAGATGAAGATGACACTGACGATGAAGATGAACATGAAGATGATGATGATGATGATGATGAAGATTAAGATGAATATGAAGACAGAGATAAACAGGAAGACTTTGTGACAAGTTAAAGAGAAAAACATAATATTG
>CAVLJG010000004.1:106307148-106598766 GCA_963669975.1 Acanthoscelides obtectus | reverse complement strand
CACATCTACGAATGATCGAACGTGGTATAGCATTATTCAAATAAGGCCTTATTTCATCACATGCATTCCTGATTCTGTCTATTAGCATATCTCTTGTGGTTAGGGAGTCTGGTACACTTTTTCTTTTAGAAATCCCCACACAAAGAAATCTAATGGATTTAGGTCAGGGGATCGTGGAGGCCAGGCGACTGGTCCTCCACGGCCGATCCATCTTTCTGGATAATTTTCGTCCAGCCAGTTTCTAACTATTCTCGAATAATGAGCTGGACAACCATCAAGCTGGAACCAGGCCAATCTTCTTAAATCTAACATAACATCATCCACATATTTGCATGTTCAGCCTTTAAAAATTCCAAGAAGGTCGCAGCATTTAACCTTGCAGGCAAAAGGTAGGGTCCAAATAGTCGATTACGGTAGATACCAATCCACACGTTCACACTAAATTCATGCTGAAAATTTCTTTCCCGAACTGCATGCGGATTTTCATGCGACCAAATATGTTGATTATGAAAATTTACCACTCCACGTCTAGTGAAGCATGACTCATCGGTCCATAAAACGTTACTTAAAAACTCCCTATTATTATCAGTTCTATCAAGAATCCACTGACAAAATGTGATTCTTCGTTCTCCGTCCCCTGGCTGTAGTCCTTGCACAGGTTGCAAATGGTAAGGACGTCTATGGTCATTTCTAAGAACACGGTGAACATGGCTTGCTGAAATTCCCAAGGCACCAGAAACTCTCCTAACACTTGTGGTCGGATCTCTATCAAACTCACGCAGAATCATACGGGTAAATCTGCGCTGACGAACATTTATGTTTTGATCCCTTTGGAGATTTCCAAAACCATTTTCAATTATTTGGCGATGCACTCTTACAAATACTGAGCGAGTTGGATGTCGTCTGTTTGGAAATCTTCGTGCGTATTCTCTGGCTGCTTCTGCTGCGTTTCCATTTACAAAGCCATACACAAAATGAATATCCGCTAACTCTTGATTGGAGAATAAAAATGGCATTTTTATAAAACTTAAAAAAAAACAGGTAAGAAACTAAATTTCGTGCATTCACAATTGCAAAAAAACGTTTCAGGTTTCAACAGACAACAAAACTAACTGTCAACTAATTGACGTTTAACCTTATTCTACTTTCAATTTCAAAAATATTTAAAAATTATCGAGATACTGACTTTTTAACGTTATTTTATCATAAATAATTAAAAATGCATCGAACCTTAAAAATCGAAATATCTCAAAAACGGCTAACTATAACGAAAACTCACAGAGAGCTTTTTTATGTTGAAAAGTGCGAAGAATCAGTTTTTTATTCAAAAAGCAAAAAAATGCACTAAGAAAAAATTTTCGGTCATTTTAATACACTACAGGTACAGTAGAGAGCGCCCTCTAGCGGCTACAGTAAAACTATCACCAATTTTCACTGTTATACATCAAATATTGTTCGAAATATTTAAAAAAAACTATTTTAGAAAGTAAATTTAAACACCCTGTATTTCGGAAGCCACGCATTTTTCGACCCATGTTTATATAGACTTTATGCTTTAATTTTAAAAGTTCTATCGAATCTTAAAGTTATGTAACAATAAACTGAAACACCCTGTATATCAGATGGAAATTATTAGGATTAGTGTAAGATTATTTGATATTTTGTGGAATAAATGAATATATGATAATTTGAAGGCTTACTTAGGAAAATTCGTTTTTTAAATAGAGTTTTACGATAATGTAATGGTATAATATTTTAAATCGGAATTCAAAACTATTCACTTATCCAGATAATGCATACATAAAAAAAAATCAACGACGAAAAATCATATTGATATTCTATTTATGCCACCTTCTAAAGGTCAAAAGTGGTAATGTTAATGTGAAGTTTATTCTAAAATCCTATCCCAAACAAATTCCGAAACATTTAGATACGATTTTGAAAAAATTCGTTTCCTTTTCCGGGTATCCCCGGAGATACTCGAAGCGTCCAAACTTTTCAAATCAGTTTTCTGCAATATATATGATCACACAACTTTGCCGCCATTCAACCGACCCGTGTCTCTTACCGTTTCGAAGACGACAATGGTGAAAATATGACAACTTTGTTTTTCAAATCACTCCAGAAGAAACTAGGTATATAGGATATTCTTCTAGTTATGTATTTTATAAAACTATATAACGAATAAATATCAACAAAGAGAAATTGTTTCCGAAATTAGTATAATGTGCAGCTATATCAAAACTTCTTCCTTTGAAGTGGCATATAGGATATACTAAAAATGTTCTGTTATGTCGTTATGAATCACCCTGTAGACGGCAGTATATTTCCCAAGTAGGAATCGTACAATTGTTGTAAATAACATTTTTGATTATCTTTTATAGTAATGGAGATATTGACCAATTACATACTAAAAACTCGCCCCGCATGCCTAACTTGTTGTTACGTCGCGGGTAGCTTGAGCAATTTTGACAACTTGATGTTAATCACACAAACGCTTTCATTTTTTGCTATTATTTCATGTTTACTTTTATGCACTTTTCGGCAAAAAATAAACGATTTTATGGAACAAGTAATTAACTGTTGCAGTGAACTAGTCATATCTATTAGTTCTCATTTTGAAGTATATTCATTCCCTACAATACTTCTATAGACTTATATACTAAGTGACATATAAATCCGAACACCCAGTTTAAATGGTTTTATTTTAATAAAATTTTGTATAAGTACTTAATGAAGCATAACAAGTAAATCATAAAAATTTCAAAATGATTGCACTGCTTTAAAGCCCTTTGACCTTTAATAATGTGTGGATGCACCCTGATGTGCTACACAGGCTCCAACGCGCCTAGGCATGCTTATGATCAGGTGGTCAATGTCCTCCTGTGGTATCTCATTCCAGGCAACCACCAACTCCTCTCGAAGTGCTTCTAGAGTCTGAGGAGGACGTTGCACATTGAGCAATCTCCTACCCATCATATCCCACACGTGCTCAATTGGGGATAAGTCGGGAGATCTTGGTGGCCATGGTAACAATGTGACATCATTATGTTGAAAGAAGTCTATTGTGACTCTTGCAACATGTGGTCGGGCATTATCTTGTTGGAAAGTTGGATCTGCCAGGGTGTCAAGATAGGGTAACACATGGGGTTCTAGAACTTCGTGGATATAACGCTGCGCGTTCATGTTACCTCTGATGAAGATTAAAGGTGACCTGGAACCATAAGCTATAGCACCCCAAACCATAACTCCAACAGTGTGATGAACATGTCTTTCAACAAAAAACTGTGGATTCCTCCTTTCACCACGTCGCCTTCTAACCCTGGCACGACCATCGTGCATGCCTAAACAAAATCGAGACTCGTCACTAAAGACAATACTGTTCCATTCCTGATCCCAGAGTGACCGTTGTCTGCACCACTCAAGGCGATTACGTCGGTGTTCTCGAGTTAAAGGGAGGACCCAGTGTGGCCGGTATGAAAACAAGCCAAAACTTCTCATTCGTCGGTAAACACTTCGCATGCCAATAAGTCTTCCGTGTTCTGCAAACCATTCATTTGCAATGGACCTGGTAGTGGAGAAACGGTCCCTTAAGGCAATAATCTTAGGCGGCGATCTTCACGGTCTGTTGTTCTACGGCGGCGTCCAGTGCCCCTTGCTCTTTGCGTACGGCCTTCTCGAAGCCATGCCTGACAACACCTAACCACAGTGTCTACACTTCTTTGCACTCTAACTGCAATTGCCTGAAAAGAAAGTCCAGCTTCCCGAAGTCCCACTATACGGCCCCTATCAAACTCGCTAAGTTGACGAAATCGTACAGGTCTCCGTACTCTAGGCATTCTTTACTGCGGCTGAAATATTCATTAGTTAGTGAATTAAAAAAAAGCAGTATAAAAACCGGAATGTCCAACTGATAAGACTGAAAATTTTTTCACTTGTTATTTACAGTAAAGATAAATACATTCACCAACTTTTATTAAAATAAAACCATTTAAACTGGGTGTTCGGATTTATATGTCACTTAGTATAGTAACTTAAAAAAATATGTTCATATTAGTTCAGATTTCGAACAGCTGATCTGGTTGAATGTTGCAAAGTTGTATAAGTTTTATTCATTGTGCTATGTTCACAAACTCCTACATACTTCATTTTTGAAAAATAAATTGGTGTCTCGTGAATATATCCATTCAAGGAACATTCGATTCACTGACACTTTAACTATGTCTCTTCACAAAAATGCTTGAATGCCATCAGTCTATATAATGCCTTACCATCGACTGCTAAACAACTTGATTTCAATAATTTCTAAAAGCAAATTGAACAAATTATCATGAATGTTGAAATGTGAAACCCCCAGTATATAGTTCAGCCATATTTCTGCATCTAACATAAATCGTTTATACTTTTTTTTTGTACTATCATGCGTATCTACGTTGCATTTAATGTGTAATTTTTTTAAGAATATTTCTTATTACTTTCAAGGGTTAAGTGGTGAAATTCGCCTGAAATGAAGTCGTTTATTATATAATTTTTATTTTCTCCTGAAAATATCAAATTATTGGATTTTGCGCTAGTAGATTCGATTGTACAAGATGATCGTGCCGAGTCCGTCCTCCTTGATTGAAGAACCTCGCACATCCGACACTGTAGCCGCATCGTCTATCTCTTTATTTTATAGTTTTTCAGAAGTAGTTACACAAGTTCTGGCAGCTAGCCGCGCCGACGACTGAGCCTTCCGAATAGAAGATTAACTTTAATCTCCGTTTTAATGGATGAAGCGCTAGCGGAAAGATCTCAGACTTGTTTAAAAAGCAATTACGATTTTTCAATTAAGCGTCGTCGCGTACCGCTGCTGGCATCCGAGAGATGTTCACCGGCGCGATAAACAAGGACTGTAAATGAAACAGACACGGTATGGATGAGTTGCTATTAAGGAATTCATATTTGTGATAACAGATTAATACTTTCACATCAGCAGCAGAATTTGTACAATATGCAATAAAGAACTGAAGTCAAGGAGTTTGACTCCGAACTTTTCGTGCAATAATAATAATAGACATAGCTCATCCCATGGATCAGAATATCGATAAATCTGAAAGAGAAAAGATATCCAAATACGTACCATTAGCAGAAGAGTACAAAAATCGGTAGCGCTCGAAACATGTCGCATTGTCCTCAAGAACCAGTGTTACACTGAGAAGAACAAGAAAATAATAATAATATTTATTGGTCCATTTACAAAGTTTTCTTATAAATAATGACGGTAGTCTAATAAGTACAGGATACCCAAAAAAGTGTACACTTGTTCTTGGGTTTTAGCCTATATTAATTTATATGAATACAACAAACCAATTTCTATCGCTTTTTAACTTAAAAAGGTCATTAATATACAAACTAAGCAGCATTGGTCCTAATACGGTTCCTTGTGGAACTCCGCATCTAATTGCCATATTTTCACTTAGCGTACTGTTAATGTTCACACGTTGTTTCCTTCCTTCATGAGTTGATAAGTGGCTCCACGAAATCCTAAGGTTTCTAATAATCCTTGATGGGTAATACCATCGAATGTTCATTACTATCAACGATTTTTTTAAATTTTGGTCGTTATATGAATTAGATCTATCCAAGTTTCAGGTACACAAACATTCTGAGCATCAATGGTGGTTGATTTATTATGAGAAATATCTAAATTTCTTGTTTTCCTAAAGATTTTCTTAGTCTATGGCTTTAGCTGATCAGACGGTTAAAAAACGCCGAAAAATAAAGTGTGGTCGTACCGCCTCAAGCTTTGTTTATAACGCAGCCATCACTGTACTGATTTTCAAAACCTCTAAAACTTCGCCGTATTAGTAATTTTTCGTAAAGATGTTATGAAAGCGCGGCCAGCACTTCCCGAGTTATTCAGAGGCCAACGATTACCGTATTTGTCAATCTAGCATTTAAACATTATTTACAGAAGTCCATTACTGAAAATGTTTTAATTCCATTTTTAGTTCAAAATTTTAGTCAGAGATGCATCCGTACTTTTAAATTTTCATATCTAATGTATTTATATGTTGTTACCTGTACCTCTATACTCGTAATCAAATTCAAGCTAATAACCAAATGACAATGGTATTTACCATTTTGGATTGGTAATTACCGATCTGTTCAAGCGAGTGTTGTTATCAGTTTGGCTATAAGATCGTGAAGTCATGAATCAGGTGTTATATGTCATAGTTGTCACCGCAAAATTAGGAGTAGTTTTATATTTCTGATTATTATTTCAAATGTGACAAGTTAGAATTTTGCCGGGTATTGGATATTTTTCTTATACTTTGGAAAACTTGATACAGGCTGACTTCTGCTGTAGCATAAAAGTAGAGCACCTTATTAGTTATACTCGTTACTACTGTTGTTGGGGACACTTTACATGTAGTTCCTATGCTTAACAAGGTGTCCTGTGTAGCCATATACCACAAGAATATTAAAATATGGCCTTATAAGCTCACTGGATAATGTCCACCTGTATACGGTTTTGCTAATATCTTTTTCATCGCTTTTTCCTATCATTTCTGCTAAATCAATAAATGTTCTCTTTGGCATGCGGAAAAGTTTAGAGTATTGAAAGTTAGCATAACTACAAAGCCATGGTTTCATCATTAAAAATAATTCTCCCATTAATATTATGAATTCTTTTTTAAACTTTCCATACATAACACAGAAATATTGGTTATTCGCTTGGATTTGATTTATGTGTTTTCTATGATCGTATTTGCATAAACGCCAAATTTTTTTAATTGTCAATTTTTCATCACTTGCATACTTGTACTTTGTACATTAACAGATGAAATATCTATTTATCAAAAAAAAAATAATATATTGAATTAGAAATTCTTCACAATTGCAATACGTCCTCACCAACAGGGAGTATGCATGATTCTTTTTCTATTTTCTGAAGATTATTTACCTTAATACATATTTTGTCCATGGACATGTCCGTACTTTTTTCAATTAAATATTTAGAACTGCAAAGCTGATAACATTGAGTTAAACGATATATTTTTGGCGCGCCTCGTAGTGACGTCATAACTCAAAATTAATCATTGGATTGTACTTGATTAGTCTGACGAGCTTTTGACATACAGACTATTTAAAAAGTATATATAGGTTATGTTTGTTACTACAAATTACGAGCCCCTTCCCACTTCAGTTGGCCCACTTCAAGATTTGTACCAAAGTATGCCTTTATAAACCAAACATGACGAAACTATTTACTTCTAAAACAATTTATTTTCTCAAAAACATTTTAGATACACTGTAGTCGTAAAAAATACATATTGAAACAATTGAAAGTTTACTATTGGGTAACATCACCTTTAATTTTTATTACGGCTGAAATTCTTTGGGGTATAGTGTGAACCAAGTTTTGGAAAAAATTTGGTGTAAAACAATCCCATATTTTTTATCTTAGTTCGCTGATGGTACGAGCAGGATGTTGTCGTAGAACCTTTTTCATCTCGTGCCACAAAGTTTCAACAGGTGACAGATCTGGACTGCTAGAAACTCATTTCAAAAGCGGTTCATTATTTTCTTCCATCCATTTTATAGCCTTTTTTAAGGTATGGCACGCTGCACCATCTTGCTGAAACACAAAATCTTGGCCGGATGTCAAACATTCTTCCATCACTGGTAAAAGCGATTCTTCTAAAATTGCAACATGTGTTATTTTTATGCTGCAAATTTGATTAGGGAGTGATAAAGTTGGTGTTTTCTACTATATATTATCAAAATATTCATTGTTAATATTTTAAACCTATAACATCCTGCTACATTTTTATTATTTGTGTTTGATAAGAAAAAGACTAATATTTCAATAGTTGGGCCAACTGAAGTGGGAAGGGGCTCGTATATTGAAAAGCTGGAACATCAAAATGACTGGGTAACATTCAGTAACAGTGAGAACAGACCCCTGCTATTTTAAATCAAACTGATCCATCAACAAAAGGTTGACGACAGGTCAATAGCTTTTCGTTTCGGCAAGGAGCTACATTTATAGGAACTTTTTAACGTTACCTTTGAATAAACATACGAATACTTTCTGCTCTCTAGATCTGTCCAGTGACTTTAACTGATCTTTATGGATACTGTTTGTTATTGAAGAAAATGTCGATTGAACGTTGTGACTGTCACACAGCAAAATCACTTACATTCCACCAGCGCTAGTTGGATTTTTGACTGGCCACTGTGGAAACCACAACATTGTTGGGCCAATCTTGAGCCTTTGGTGAATCAAGAGGAGATAAATGAATAAAGTCTAGCTAGAGTTGTGCAAATGTCCATGTTCGTCACTGAATACATATAATAATAATAAACCGTCTTTTATTAGAAGAAACAAATTACAGATAATGCATATATTATTATTTATAATTAGATTAGTGAGCAGCTTAACGGCGAAGTTTAGCTATGGCAGCTATTCTTACACTTAACCATTTACTGCATGAGAATAATAGATGGTAAAAAAGTACAGCTATAAAGAAAATAAAAGGAGGGAAATGCCCATGTAACTGATCACAACCTAAACATAAATTAGCTTAAAAATATAATACTGGAGAAAAACACCTTTAAGAAGCACCATTGAGCAGAAGAACTTTTAAGTGTTTTTTAAAACTATACAGCGGCAGGCTTTTTGTTCTGTGTAATCTAAGCTATTGTACAACATGCATGCATTATATTAGAAGGACCTGTTAAAACAGATAAACTATGAAGTGACGTTGTTAAGGCGAATGTGTTACGGATATGTCGTTGATGTACATTATACATAAAAATTAGTAAATAAATTGGAATTCCAGAGACAAGTAACTTATGTATAAAGGTTAGATAGTTGTATTTAACTAAATCTGTCATCTTTAACCGACCTATTAAAGGATAATGATCCGAAACATGATCAAATTTTCTTAATCTAAATATAAATCGTATGCAGTTATTTTGTACTAAGTACAGATATTCTGTTACGACTTGCAACATCCAAACAACAAAAAATCGATAACACAACAGATTCACACAACTTTTTTTGCATTTTAAAATTTAGCAAATTTTTGTTCGCATACAGAGTTCTCAGATGGATGTAACTTCTGTGTAAGAGGTTATTTAAATGTTCACGAAGCCGCACGTTTTCATCAATAAACACACCTAGACACTTGACACTTTCAGAAAAAGAAAGATTTTGATTGTTAATATTCTCAAATTACTCAAGGAAGCTTTGACTTCGACTCTTCTGTGATTTGGACAAAAGAGCACAGCGGAAGATTTAGAAGCATTAACGTTTAGGCTGTTATTGGCTGAGTAGGTGCAAATAGAGTCAATGTCCTCGTTAATTTCGATAGTAGCAGTCTGGAGGTCCTCTGGCTAAAAGAAGTAAAGCAGTTGAGTGTCATCCGCAGAAGACTGTAGCTGTCAATTTTGACTGGACTTAGCGATATCGGCTACATAAATTAAAAATAACAAGGGACCTAAAATTGAGCCCTGAGGCACACCAGAAGTAATAAAGTGCTCATTTGACAAAACTCCAGACAGTGAGACGCGCTGAGAACGGTGGGTTAGGTATGATTTACACACAAATATGGAGCTATAACGACTCTTTCTTCACTTTTACAAATAACATCGGCATATACACAAGGGCAAATATTTATGTTCGATTACCTGTCTAGATACAGGCGCATACGAGCAACCAAATACATGATTTCGTGAAACACAACGTAAACATCCCCGTTCTAATAACAGGTTGCCAATTACCCCACCTTAAGCGTGTTTCATTTCTATTTTCATGTAAATGGCTTCCCATGTACGATCCGATATGAAATATGTTTATTTGAATAATACGGTGTACTTTAATGTTATAGCTTTGCGGAGGCATTGGTGTCGCCTTTATAAATTTGAACGGGATAACTTCATGCGACAATCAGTCTGCAGAACTTCTTTTAATGTTTCTGAAATTTTTGCCAAGTTTTTTGTATTTAGATTAGAAATTCCTTTCAACTTTAGCGTATATGTGTAATAATAACAAGCTTTGGAAATTTCACTGAAACCAGCAGAACCATTAATATTTTCATTACCCAACTGTGTCAGAAGGAAATGTTATGGTTTTTGGGCGTGGGTATGTAGGTATCCATGTAGACAAAAAATCACGAGCTACAGTCCAAACGGCTATATTAAAATTTTATGGAATCAAAACAGCGGATTTTAATAAAACTCTGTAATATTAATGATCAAAGGTCAATTTAGAGTTAATATTGTCGGTCCAATTATTGGTCGATTTGTTCTTCTCTTTTCACCTACAGGTTGTTTTGTCATTATTTGAACCTAAACAATATTTCTATTTCTGGTTAAATCTCGGGTACTGTTCAGTCGAATTTAAGACTTATCTTGGATGGGTTCACTTCATATTCTATCTATCTCTGATATGGATTCTGTTGCAAAAATGTCGTTAACGTCTTGATGTGCGTTCAAATGAAAATGCAATGTTTTTATTCTGATGTTCCGAAAATATTCAAATTCATTGCTTTCCGTCTTCCTGTTACTTATTTTCTTCCAAACAGGTTGAATTATCATTTGGAATTTCGGCAAGGTATTTGAACTTAGTACTGCGCTATATGATAGCCACTAATTCCAATTTTTGATAATGTGAAAGCAGCGTTGCGCAAATATTTTTGCTACCGACTGTACATCTATTTACTGTCCCCTTGTAAAACAGTACTTCTCCGCCTATGGTAGGCCTACGTGCAACGCGTGCAATGCCATTTTAGATTCACAGATAAATTCATTTTCATGTATACAGCGTTAGATATACATCATGATGTCGTGATCGTGTTTGGGAGTGGAGATAACTACAAAAATGAAAATGGCACTAAACTTGTATATGTGTCAGATGGTAAATGGATAGCTTTATATGTTTGTGCGAATGTTTATAAGCATCTGGTAGTGTGATGTAGCCTAATTATTATATACCGGGTGTTCCAGAATGAGTTGAATTCACGAAGAAACGTTATTAGGGGCCGACGTAGCTTATGTTTCTATTCTGTTCTTTCTTGCTATCTATTTTAACGACGCGCGTTGTCTCAAAAATATTCCCACATTTTTTTCAGGCACAAGGAATTTTTTAGGGCTCCATTGCGCATGGGTATCAGGCCGTTATTGAGCGTCGCCAGTAACCGCTTCTTGTTGGGATCGGTGGTGTCAGATGTCGCCTAGTATGGTGTTAGAAAACATCTGTGTAAATGTACGCATATTTCTTGCTCGGTATCAGTACGGATGCAGTGTTTATCAGGAATACGGAGGAACAAATAAAAATCCATTTAACAATTAACCCCAATGCTTTTTGGTCATACGTTCACTCCAAAAACAACACATCACGAATCCCAGGGATAATGAAATTTAAAAATAATTCTATAGATCAGCCTCAGGATATAGTAAACGCATTCAGTGAGTTTTTCAGCAGCGTCTATGTCACTCACAAGCCCCATAATAATGCCTCACTAAATCATAGTAATTTATTTGTCTATTTTCATCCAATTGAGGAAAATGAAGTCAGGAAGGCCATTAAATCACTAAAGGATAAGATGACATCTGGTCTATTGTAGATGGCATCCCGTCCTTTATAGTCAAAGATTGTGTGGAAGTGTTTGTTGGTGTTCTAACTAGGATTTTTAATATTTGTCTTATAACAAAAAGATTTCCAGATATTTGGAAGATCGCTAAGGTGTTTAAGTGTGGGGATAAGTCAAATATTGAGAATTACAGGGCAATCTCTATATTATGCATGTTCTCGAAAGTCTTTGAAATAGTCTTGTACAGTCGCATTTACACTGCCGTCCAGCGTCAGCTGTCATTGCATCAACACGGATTTGTCGCTAATCGCTCAACAACCACAAATCTATTTATAATAACGCAGTACCTCTCGGAAGCCATTGATAGTAATGAGCAAGTTGACGTTATTTATACCGACTTTTCGAAGGCTTTCGATAAAATTAACCACAAAACTTTATTAAATAAGTTAGGTGCACTTGGTTTCACAGATGATGCTTGGGAGTTGATGAAATCTTACTTATCCGATCGTAGACAATTTGTTAGCTATAATGGCTTCCAATCTGAGACCTACTTGGCACCTTCTGGAGTTCCTCAGGGGTCCAACCTGGGACCATTACTGTTTTTGATATTTATTAATGACCTCTGTGACTCAGTTGAATGTGAACGCCTATGCTTTGCTGATGACCTAAAAATTTATTCGCAGATAAATACTCCTGATGATTCTATCAAGCTACAACATCAATTAAATTTTGTGCTGTCTGTAGAAAACAAGTTCAAGCTTAATATGAGGAAGTGTAAAATAGTCAGCTATACCAGGAAAATTAATGTTTGCGAATATCCGTACTCTATTGATGGGTCTGTGCTAGAAAGATGCTCTGATGTACGTGATTTAGGTATAATCTATGATCAAAAGTTAACTTTTAGTCAGCATATAAATAAAAAAGCATCAGAAGCATTGGCGGCTTATGGTTTCATAGTAAGGAATTGCAGGAATTTTCATAACAAAGTCTATTAAGCTATTATATTATGCTTATGTTAGATCCAAAGTCGAATATTGTAGTATTATTTGGAGCCCTTACTATGAATGCTATAGCACAGCTATTGAAAGAGTACAACGGAAGTTTATGAAGTTTGTTCTGTTTAGGATTGATGGGACATATCCAGAGACAGGTACAAGTAATGAGGAACTATGTAGTCGCTTAGACATGTTGACCTTGAAAAAACGTAGGTACTGTGCCTCAATAATATTTGGCTACAAAATGATCAACAATTTAATCGATTGCCCCATGATCCTGGAACAGATCAAGTTTCGTACTCCGACATTTGCATCTCGCAATCATAAAATATTCGGGCTTCCTAGAGCTAGGACAAACATTCTTCTCAAGTCACCGTTATATGTAATGTACTCTAACTTAAACAGAATTGGATGTTACTGTTATATATTTACGACAAAAGTTAATTACCTGCTAAAGGCAGCTAAGACGTATTCGGACCAATAGATCATGTTACAAATTTATACCTGTGTTGCATTTGTTGTTTTCTTTTCGCCTTTTTTCGCTTTTTTTTTGCTTTTGTATTATGTTTATAAATTGTCCTATAAATGGGAAACTGTTGGACAATAAAGCTATTATTATTATTATTTCGTTCCGCGCTCGCCAGAGGATGTGTACCTTAGCCAATATGTTTAGGAATTATCCGTCCAGGCAAATGGGACGTGTTCTCATGTGAGATGGGTATAACTAAACTTATTATTAAACGTAATATCAACATTTCGAGGCAAATAAACTATAGTTTGAGTATTTTCTATTATTTAAGGGAACGAGGCGTCTCAAAATTTACCCCTGGCGTGATAACTTTCAAACTGACATAATAGTTTTGTTCCAGCTTTTATGCTTAACAAACAGAAGAATATCCATTTTGCACGATGCGTACCTTAACTAATTTGTTGCCCGTACAAATGCGACGTGTTTTCATATCAGATGGGTTAATTCTAAATAATTTCGACGGAGTATCAACATTTTAAGGCAAATGAACTATACTCCTAGTACTTTGTATTTTTTAAATGAGCAAGGCGTGTCCAAATTTGCCCTTGACATGATAACTTTTAGCCTGACATGATAGTTTTGTTCCAACCTTGAGTTCTGGTATCGTATCGAAAGCGTTCGATTAACATTTCGCATGCTTTTATAAGCATGCGCTAATTGGTTACCATCCTAGAATTGTTTCTGGGTTAGAAAGTCGTTGGAACGATTTCGAAATCGTTTTGCTCATAGATAGTCACAGCGTAATCCAGCAATTTTTCAGCTTTTCTACCAATAGTTTTTCCAAAATCTGTTTTTTTCATCGACAGCTGACGCTGACTTAAGAAAAAATAATACCTGCTAGGTAAGGTTGTTTATTTTCTGACTATTTTGGAAAAAATCCTACAGTTTTGAGCTAGCGACACGAAAATGTCCTGCATCCCCCCTTTTCATTTTATACAATTTCTGGCATTGGCCCAACTGATTGCCATACATAAATCGAATTCCCGATTTGACTCAAAGAATTAATGGTGTCTCGTTAGCGATTGCCCAGCCATCATGAATCTATTGCAGCATAGCCCGGCTACATATCTTGGCTATATCATCTACATCTCGGCTATACCTTGGCAATATTGCTTGCAATAACCGGTAATCTGTACAATTCAGGTATTCTATGCAAAACCTAGGCAATGTATAAAATACCTGGGTTGCCCAGGCAATGTATGAAATATTGAGAACATTATTATCCATTACATACTTTACCTAGGTAATGGATACAGTTCCTAGGGATTGTATAGAGTACCTGCTGTTCCACCGACAATGTGTAAAATAAATAGATCTTGGTCTAAAGGCGACGTGGTGAAAGGAGGAATCCACAGTTTCTTGTTGAAAGACATGTTCATCACACTGTTGGAGTTATGGTTTGGGGTGCTATAGCTTATGGTTCCAGGTCACCTTTAATCTTCATCAGAGGTAACATGAACGCGCAGCGTCATATCCACGAAGTTCTAGAACCCCATCTTTTACCCTATCTTGACACCCTGGCAGATCCAACTTTCCAACAAGATAATGCCCGACCACATGTTGCAAGAGTCACAATAGACTTCTTTCAACATAATGATGTCACATTGTTACCATGGCCACCAAGATCTCCCGACTTATCCCCAATTGCGCACGTGTGGGATATGATGGGTAGGAGATTGCTCAATTTGCAACGTCCTCCTCAGACTCTAGAAGCACTTCGAGAGGAGTTGGTGGTTGCCTGGAATGAGATACCACAGGAGGACATTGACCACCTGATCAGAAGCATGCCTAGGCGCGTTGGAGAATGCGTAGCACATCAGGGTGCATCCACACATTATTAAAGGTCAAAGGGCTTCAAAGCAGTGCAATCATTTTGAAATTTTTATCATTTACTTATTATGCTTCATTAAGTACTTATACAAAATTTTATTAAAATAAAACCATTTAAACTGGGTGTTCGGATTTATATGTCACTTAGTATATTTCGTAACCTTACATAAGCTTTATGAAAAGGGTACAAAAAAGCACCTTTCTGTTACAGCAGTAAAATCACAGTGAAATTAACGTAAAACTAAACATTATTCTGGCTATTAGTAACATAATGTAATTGTCTTCGCTTACAAGTGCGCAGCAGCTTATTGCCTGCCTGCCAGTTCGTACAACCCGTTCCTTGCTCTCGACTTTTACATACATTACCGGATGCGCATTTGTCATTGTAGTAATTATAAAACAAATAATATTTCATACATTATCTACACGTTTTAGGTATTCTATACATTATCTAGGTATTGTATAGAATATCGGATTATACAGATTGCCGGTATATACACATACACGTTTTAGAATTTCTTATCAAAAGGGTTACAAAATAAAGAACTGACGAAACTATACCCGTCGGCAGCAATACATACAGTAGCCGACAAAAGTTTGGAAACATTCTTAGTAATTTTTAAAAATTGCGCTTATTTTTTATTCTTTATTATTGACTTTTTTTTTCTCATACAGTTTGCTTACAGTCTTGAGGATACAAATGACAATTTGTGTTTGCGGTGGTACTACATGCTAGCATTAAAATACCTTCATATTATTTTATGAGCAAAATCAGACGACAAAAGTATGGAAACATATTTTTTATTACATAATTGAATACAATAACTCTACAAAAAGATTTAAAAAATACTGTTTGGCTAATATTTGGTACCATAGCCTTTATTTAGCATCCAACACTACCTGACATCTGCTGCTCATAGAAGACATCAATTTTTTACAGACGTCTGTTAGGAGGATATTTTGCCAAATATTTTTTACATAACCAAATCCTATTTTTAAAAGTTTTTTTTTCTATTAACATGCTCCCAGAGATGGTCTATAGGGTTTAGGTCCGGGGATTGCGAAGGCTATGTAAGAACATTAACATTTTTTAGTCTTAACCAGTCCTTTACGAATTTTGAGGTATGCTTGGGGTCATTATCTTGCTGGAATGTCCATCGTAAATGCATTTCTTCTTCAGCAAAAGGTGCATGCGTTCACTAAGAATATCTTTGTAAAGTTTTTGGCCCATTTTCCCAACAATTTTAACAATTGGACTCGTTCCAGAACTAGTGTAACAGCCCCAAACCATGATGTCGCCTCCACCGTGCTTAACTGTTGGCAACTGATACTTTTTGTTGACTCTTTTTCATATTGGACGTCTCACATATGCCGTACCGTCAGATCCAAAAAAGTTAAATTTGCTTTCATCGCTCCATAAAACTGTATTCCATTGTTGTTCTGTCCAAGTTAGATGAATGAAATGTTTCCATACTTTTGTCGTTACAAAACTGTGGTATCTAAAAAAAAAACGCGTGTTTTTATTTTCAGAGAATTTGAATATTGATGAGATAAACCTTGTATTAATACGGGAGCCAAATGTAGACTTTAATATTTAACAGATAATGTTCCTTTACAATTTTAATTTAGGTACTTATATGAAATAATTCATAGTAATGTCAACATCTGTTTCCGAACTTTTGTCCGCTACTGTATGTAAAACAAGTACATTTTTAAAAAATACAAACAACCCGACCGCAGTAATGGACTAGGCGTTGGATGGAATTGTGTGTAAGGCGGATTTTTATGAGCAGATATTAACTGTGAAGTGGTCAAAGAATAATAATCTGGATCTTGCATCTTGTCGATTTTTTTATTTCCTGTCGTCTTAAATCGTTACAAAAAAAGTTTTTTCAGCTCCAAATTTTTTTTTCTGATTTCTCGGATCATTCTGAATAAGAAAGGTCCTTAGTAACGTTTCTGCAAAGTTAGTCGTTTCCGAGCGATAAGCCATTTAATGTCTGAAAAACTCTAAAACTGCTTTCACTAAAAAAAAATCATTATTTTTAAGCTTGCCAACTAGGTATCCGGTTTTGCAAGCGAGCTCCTCAAATAATAACTAAGGTCTTTCAGAGATTTTAATTGAATCCAAAAAGATGAAACAACATCAAGAACGTTTTGTTTTTTCTACAAGAAGAGGAACCGAATAACTAAACTCTAAACAATTACATACAGTATATTCAGATAAGAGATAGACCGGACATAAACAAGACCACGTGATCATCGAACGCTGTAACATTCGGCAGGGACGTATTAAGAGTCACGCAGTACATATTTTAGATAGTAGATGCTGCTTTGCGTAACTTTGTAGTAAATTAGCACAATTCGATGTGTATACGATTGGTGATGGCTATAGGATCATGTGGGGGTGGGGTAAGAAATATATAACGATGTAAATATACATAAGGGTTTCAAAATTTTCGCCTCGATTTCCAGCTTCGGATGCCGCCTGATGTTTGGTGAAATACAGTCGAATATAATCTCAAAATGGCGTTTAAATTAGCCTAAATTAAAAATAATCGTATATCTCTTAAAATTGCTTTTAGAATATTGATTAGTATATTTTTTGATTTCTAGGTAAATATGTAACCAAATTAAAACGTTCAAAACGTAAAAAAATGTGCATGGTTGAACATTGTCAGAAAGTAGATTCTTGAATAGGTTTTGCCAAAATGGGTTCAAAAATGTCAATAATTAATTAAAAAATACAGTAGCTTTATAACTACTTATAACTTACCGAATTTGATGAACGACATCTGTTATTGGAAAGATGAGCTTGATGAGCTTTCATCATCGTTACCGCCTGAAGCACCAACGTCAATAATGAATGGCTCGACTTGTTCCTCTAAAATATTGTCCAGTTCCCACATTCTCTTTTCAACTTTGTCTTTCACGTGCTTAATACAGTTTTCACATTTTTGCGCTGTTATTAATTCTAGTGCTTCTTTGAAAAGTCCTTTGAGGTCACAAAATTTAAAAGTTGTATTGTGCTTAGCTATATAATTTTTAACCTCTGCCCATATGAGCTCAATGGGATTGAGCTCGCAATGGTATGGAGGTAAACGGAGCACAGTTTTATTTTGACTTGCTGCCATTTCGTCAATGGCGTATTTTTGATATTCCGCCTTGTGATCCTTGACAATTCTTAATAATTGTACTTTCAGCATTGCTTCTTCAAAGTTGATATTTTTCGAGCGGAGCCAATTTTGAACATCAACTTTCCTTGAAGCCGTTGTTGGGACCTTCTCCATTCTTCGAGAATGATAAGGCGCATTATCCAACACAATTACTGCGTTTTCCTCTAAGTTCGGTAAAATTTTTGAAAACCACTGTTCAAACGATTCGCCATTCATTTCCTCGTGGTAATCTCCAGTTTTCTTAGACTCAAAGCACCACAGACCGTCAACAACAAATCCATCCTCACTGCCAATATGGCAGATAATGAGCCTTTTCCCTTTACCTGGAAATCGAAGTACTAACTGGTGTAGATTTATTTCAATAAGCGAACCTTTTTCAAATGTTTTCATCACATTCAGCGAAAAAACATTGAGACATGAGTATCAGATTGCTATAATTGGGATTATTTAGTCATATTGAAAGAAAGAATATTGAACGTCGTATGATTACTCAGCGCTTCACAATTTAATTTAAAGTTATAAACCTTTAAAAAATGAATGATCAGGAACCTGAAATACGCGCAAATATTAATATTAACAAATTATAACTTTATAAAGCTTAAAGTATGAATTAAAATGATTAGAAATACACACGATACACAATATAAAACTTAGTAACTTTTTTTAAGTTTATAATATTCGACATATTTTAAGATTATATTAAAAAATTATTGAAATATCGAAAACACATAAAAACATGGCTTAAAAAAGTTCTAACAAATGAAAATGACAATAAAACATTCACGCATTTTATCGAAAGTTATAAAAGTTTTGTTACTTGTAATATGTTTTATCTGCCCTCTGGAATTAATGTTTAGAACCTTGTTCCCAAGGTTTGAAACACATCCAATTGTTGTCTATTACTCGTATTTACCTGCTGGATTTTTTAATCCGGTGGACAGTCCATCTAGAAAGGCCCTCCTAGATGAAGTTACAGAATCATCAACTCATACTTTACTTGTAGTGTGTCCTGCGTTTACCCACGTTTCATCAAGGTAATAAATCTTCCTGTTTTGATTTCTATATTTCCCAATTTTTGTTAAATAATCCCTCCTCCATAGCACAATTTCTTCTCTATCCAGTAGTAAACTATTACGACCCCGTTTTTTCCATTTGAAATTTAAATGCTTCAGTAACGCATGGAAAGTTGATCGTTTGAAATTTGGCAACGTTGTATCTCCATTTACCTCCTGCAGTACTTTATCTATAGTAGGTATTTGATTCCTAAAGAAGAATTCGTGCACTTTCCTCCTAATCGCATGCTTATCAGCTTCATCCAATGATTTAACAATACTTTTGCGATGTTTACTGGTCATTGGCTCAGAAAAGGTGTGATTTTTTTTGTATTGTCTTAACACATTAAACACTGATGCGCGACACACCCCAACTTTGTGAGAAACCTTCACAACAATTTCTTTGATGGTTGATGCCTCGTTCTCCTCGCGCTCGATCTTATATATATTCAAAATGACCTCTTTCATTTCTGCACTCAGGTGTCTTTTTTTGGAGCGTTTCCTAGGTGGACTACAGGAGTTTACAACTTCATCGGCGGTATCTGTACTACTGGGCATTTTGCGCAAGCAGTTGATAACAATAACAATCAATAACAAGGTATAACAATAACAACGACAAACTCAACAACTTAATAAGATAACAAACGAAAACGTCCAAAGAAATATCAAATTGCAATGATGCACACGACATACGTAACACGTCTGAACCTGAATGTGACTCTGCCTTGATACGACTGCTCTGCCGCTCGGCATAGGCATTTAATTGCGAATTGACCAATGAGGGCTCCTGTTTTACGTCGAGACGGCGGCGTTAGCGTGAAAATCACCCGAACCTTTTGTTTACATCCGGTCTATCTCTTATCTGAATATACTGTAGTTCAGAAACATCGCACGGAATATTTGCCTAAAATGCCTGTACTACTTAGCATTATCTCCGCGATTTCCAACACTGATAAAGTATCGAGCTAATGTCCATCACCGACGCAGCGGGACTAGAGGCGGTAATTTCACAAACGTGGATAAGACATCGCATCGGTGGAATTGTACGGATTAGAGACCGAGTCATGAGATAGCATTCCATTCACATTACATTGCAATTGCACGGTGGTCGATGATTATTTCCCATGCTATCTTCTCAAATTGCGATCTTTGAAAGACTTACCCTACCGCCTCCATCGCGGTACATTGCATGTAACAGATCACGTTCGGTATTCTGTTAGGCAATCCGTATCACATTATCAGAATGACGGCAGATGGAAAAATAATTAGCATTCTTTAGTCCCGATCTATTCGTCATTGTCCGTCAGAGCGGTCCGTGGGACCTTCGCTCTTTGTTAAAGTATCGTAGGTCAGTGGGTCTGTCAGGTCTGGTTGCCCAGACGAAGTCAGGGAGAAAGAATGGAAGGAATGGGGAAGAACAAAGAGGGTGAAGTGCGCCGGTTAAAGGGATGCCTTGCTATTGTTAACTGGTATTCGGTTAATTTAAATTAATCCAAAAATTAATTAAGGAATTTGTGTGTGGCAAAAATCGTAATTTTGGTTGGATATAGAATTGCACGATTTGTTTTTGATCACAGTGCGAGCCGCGGTCTTGTGTGCTTGCGAACTTGCTCGACTGTGTAGTCTACTGACTCACGCAACAGAGGGTTGCTGTGCGATTCCGCTTGACTATAACGTAACTGCGCCTGATGTTTGATGTAGTCCCTTAGGTAAGGGATGTCGAGGTCTCTGTGAAGGGAGAGGGTTGGAGACATACCATGGTGCGTTAGTGATGGTTCGCAAGGTTCTGTTCTGCAAAACCTGCAGATTACGCATATGCGTTTTGGCAAGAAAACACCATGCTGCACATGCTTAAGTGATTACTCGTCTGATAACCATCTTGTATAGCCGAACTTTGTTAACCAAACTTGATTTTGAGGTTCTACGTAGTAAAGGGTAGAGTTGCCGAAACGTAATTTGGAATTTAGTTTTTAATGCTTCAGTGTGATTCTGCCAGGTCATCCCCCGGTCAAGAGTGACACCGAGATACTTAGGAGAATTTCCCAATTCACTCAGGCGGGGCGCCGCTACGTTTTTTAGTACAATAGATAGCCTGCGTTAGTAATTAATTTTGGTTAGCCACCGATCTGCCCATTCCAATACCTCATCCACCGCACTTTGTACTTGTGCTGCCGACAAGAAATTATTAATTTTGATCCGAAAAGCTTTAGGAGCCAAAATGGAAAGCCCTTTGGAATTAGTTTATAGAGAAGGCCCTTGTGCCACACCTTGTCAAATGCCTTCGAGATATCCAGAAACAGGATGCCAGTACTTTCGTTAAGGGTGAAGCCCCTGGTTACTTGCTCCACAAGGCTAACCGCCTTTAACTCCCTACTATGCTCAGCCCGAAATCCAAATTGCACGTCAGGAATCACATGGTGATCTGACGAGAAATTCGCAAGGTGACGTAGAATCACCTTTTCAGCGAGCTTAGACGGAGCAGACAGTAGGCTGATGGGACGATAGTCTTGGAGAAATATCGAACCCACCTTCTTTGGAATCATTATAACTTCCGCAGTCTTCCACGCCAATGGAAAGTGTTGGGTCCTTAGCATGGCATTGATAATCGCCACGAGATAAGTCAAGGACTTCCGTGAAAGCAGCTTCAGCGCCTTATTAGTGATTTGATCCTCCGCAGACGCTTTACGCACCTTGAGGTCTTTAATATGACCTTGAAGCTTTGCTGGTGTGCAATGCAGGATCTCGGGAGAAGCCGCTGATGTGCTGTGCAACTCCTCAGCTGAAGAGTCTTCCGAAAAAGAATCTTCTGAGGAAGAATCACTAATGGCAGCTCCGGGATCACTGACGCCGTTGGCCCTAAAATATCTCCTGACGGATCTTACAATTTGTTGCTGCTCGTCGAGATCATTATCAAGGTCATAGTTGGGAGAGAACTGTCGTTCCATAGCATCAGCGAAAACCTCGACCGTGTCCTCTGTCCTGAAGACTATGCCCCCAGGACTGTCGATGTGCGGGAGTTGTTCTCGCTTTCCGTTTCTGAGCGACTTCGCCACTTTCCAGAGAGGAGTGCTTGAGTCAAGCAATCCCGCCAGAAAATCGTTCCATTGCTCATTGCGGAATTCATGGAGACCATTTCTTACTTCATGAACAAGATTCCTCGCTCTGTGAATGTAATCAGGATGACCTTGTCGCGTGCTCAATTGCAGCCCTTTTGTCAGAAATTTTCTGACGAATGTCTGCAGGGAGACTTTAGTCCCGATTTTAATAAACAAAAAACCGCGAGCGTGATGAATTCAACCAATGAGAAGGCGTCTTTGAAGTAATGGATCTAATCAATATTATCAAATTCTTGTAAAATGGCTCTCAAACTAGAGAATAATTATTCGGTTTGAGTAAGATGCTTCCCTAATTCCCATATTAAATCAAGAAATACGCGTACGACATAAATAAATCACTTGGCTTAGTTACAGAAACATAGCCTTTCAGTTGAGTCCGGAGACTAAATTAGGGGCCATTGCCAAAAAATGCACCAATGAAAAAGAATCATTTGCTCCTTGCTCCAAGCATGGCCACAAATCTTATATTGGCTCTTATCTGGCAGAATAATGTTTTCTTTCTTCAAAATGCTCCGGTGCCCAGCCAGGAGAGATAAAGAGGGAGACAAAAGAAGGGAAGAAAAGAGAAAGGGGAAAAAGGGGGGAATTGAATCAATTAATAAGAACGATATTTATTCAATTTATATTCCGAAAGAAGATTAATTTGGTTAGAGTATTGCCAAAAGATTTATAATTTAAAGAGCCTTTCGGAGGTCTTTTATGTTTAGGTCCTTGAGCCGGAGTATAGTTTATTTATTATTATTTATTTACGGCCCTGTTACTGACTACGGAAAAACAGCCTTCAGGGCTTGTGTTTCGTGCAGAAGAGGAGCTATAATCTGTTCAAGGGATTTCAGGACAATTGCTAAATCATTAACTGTGACAGACTGTGAAGTGTCCGAATTTGTGTTGCTTGAAGTGGAAACAGCAGCGTAAGTTGTGTTCCAATTTAGAGAAGTGGTTCTCGTAAAAGTTCAGTATCTTTTTTGGGGACAAATTTTCAGCCTAAGCTATTTGCTGGATGATTTTGGCCACAATTTGCACAGGTCTTAGCATTGTGATCTGTAAGTGGACCCAGATGCGTGAGGTGCTCTTGGGCGCACTTCACGCACCGTACAATATGACTGGAGTGGCCATATCTCTGACAGCGATGGCACTGACCGATTGGTCCAGAAGTTCGTTGCACCTCCACAGAGATAGCCAAGCCTATGAGTTCACGCTCATTGAAAATGTCATGAAACTTTGCTACCTCTCCCCCCATTCTTTTTAAGCGAATTATATGAAGAGGGTTATATCCCCTTGATATGAGCTCGTCTTTCACTTCACATTCCTCCGCAGTTGTTGGTATTCCCCTAAGGACCGCGTGAATGTTTCTTTCTCCAAGGAGGGGTAAGGTATCGTGTGCTATTGCTTTTACTTTTAGAAAGCGTACAGGTTTTCTATAATCATCTTCGGTTTTAGGGGAAGTTCTAAGTCCGGCATCGATAGCCACAACTTTTTCAATTTTAATACAGAGAGAAACACATGATTGAGATAGAAACTTCCACTGTCCTGGTTCGCGCAGTACTATCGGCGTGTCCCGCTTTGATGGAGGTAGTCTCGAAGGTGTAGTGCTCGAACCTGGAGGGCTTGGTTCTGAATTTGTATTCTGTAGCTGAGGCTAGAGTTTGAGCTGGAAAAAAATTTGTTAGAGGCACAGGAGATGAAGATGGAGTCAGAAGCTGGCTGGGCTTACTTGCCGCTGGAGCTCTTCTTGTATCTGCGTTTTTTCGATACTCTAAAACTATCTTTTTGCATGTTTGATATTTCTATACTAAGTGAACACCCAGTTTAAATGGTTTTATTTTAATAAAAGTTGGCGAATGTATTTATCTTACTGTAAATAACAAGTGAAAAAGATTTCAGCCTTATCAGTTGGACATTCCGGTTTTTATACTGTTTTTTTTTAATTCACTAACGCTATAAAAATGAATATTTCAGCCGCAGTAAAGAACCAACGTTGGCGGATTTTGGTTCTTGACATCCTTTACGATCGGTTACGATGCCTAAAGTACGGAGACCTGTACGATTTCGTCAACTTAGTGAGTTTGATAGGGGCCGTATAGTGGGACTTCGGGAAGCTGGACTTTCTTTTCGGGCAATTGCAGTTAGAGTGCAAAGAAGTGTAGACACTGTGGTTAGGTGTTGTCAGGCATGGCTTCGAGAAGGCCGTACGCAAAGAGCAAGGGGCACTGGATGCCGCTGTAGAACAACAGACCGTGAAGATCGCCGCCTAAGATTATTGGCCTTAAGGGACCGTTTCTCCACTAGAAGGTCCATTGCAAATGAATGGTTTGCAGAACACGGAAGACCTATTGGCATGCTAAGTGTTTACCGACGAATGAGAAGTTTTGGCTTGTTCTCATACCGGCCACACTGGGTCCTCCCTTTAACTCGAGAACACCGACGTAATCACCTTGAGTGGTGCAGACAACGGTCACTCTGGGATCAGGAATGGAACAGTATTGTCTTTAGTGACGAGTCTCGATTTTGTTTAGGCATGCACGATGGTCGTGCCAAGGTTAGAAGGCGACGTGGTGCAAGGAGGAATCCACAGTTTCTTGTTGAAAGACATGTTCATCACACTGTTGGAGTTATGGTTTGGGGTGCTATAGCTTATGGTTCCAGGTCACCTTTAATCTTCATCAGAGGTAACATGAACGCGCAGCGTTATATCCACGAAGTTCTAGAACCCCATCTTTTACCCTATCTTGACACCCTGGCAAATCCAACTTTCCAACAAGATAATGCCCGACCACATGTTGCAAGAGTCACAATAGACTTCTTTCGACATAATGATGTCACATTGTTACCATGGCCACCAAGATCTCCCGACTTATCCCCAATTGAGCACGTGTGTGATATGATGGGTAGGAGATTGCTCAATTTGCAACGTCCTCCTCAGACTCTAGAAGCACTTCGAGAGGAGTTGGTGGTTGCCTGGAATGAGATACCACAGGAGGACATTGACCGCCTGATCAGAAGCATGCCTAGGCGCGTTGGAGAATGCGTAGCACATCAGGGTGCATCTACACATTATTAAAGGTCAAAGGGCTTTAAAGCAGTGCAATCATTTTGAAATTTACTTATTATGCTTCATTAAGTACTTATACAAAATTTTATTAAAATAAAACCGTTTAAACTGGGTGTTCGGATTTATATGTCACTTAGTATATTTCCTTAACTGTGGAACTATCGCTGTCGCTGTCACATTGACGTTTCTTTGGCGATTCTCTCTGACATCTTTTCTATCAGCTTCGTTTGCGCTGCTAACGTTTCCTGCTGCTTTTTACTGTTCTCCAACAGCTGGCTGATGATGGCATCCTTGTCGGGCACACAATCTCGGTCTGGCGGAGCACTTCGACTCTCGCCAATATTGGGGCAGCTAGGAGTTGCATCCTGCTGACCCCCAGGATCTGTTTCCATCTTATGGTACACCTTTTGTCCTGGATTATCGCGAGTTAATTCTCAGAGTAAAAGTTCTGTCATCGAATATTGATATCTAGATTCATCTAACGACAAGTTATTGACAGTGAACTATGGAGAGATCAGTTTTGTCCCATTTGCGTCCTATGAATGTCACTTACCAGAGTACAATTCGCTGACCATCACGATGAACACTACCAACCCAGTCTTTGTACAAAGAGCAGATAGTATAAAATATTTAGGTGTTTATATCGACAGCAGTCTCAAATGGGATACCTATACATAACGACTATCTTGTAAAAAAGCGATAATCCGCAAAACTTGCCGCAGGCTAGCCCAATAGAGGATTTTTGGGCTATACTGTCCAGGAAGGTTTATCATGGAGGCTGGAAAGCCCAAGATGAAGGACAAGACGGTGAATTTACGAAAAATTGAGAGAAATAATTGATTGATCTAAATTCCGTTCAGGACCTCGAAGAAATTTGCTCCTGCTAGAGCAAAATGGGCCACTCCACATAGTTCGATAGTATAGTTTAGTTAAGTATTGAGTTATTATTTATGATAACTAGTTAGTGTTTTTTAAAAAAATAATATAATAAATATTTTGTGCCAAAACTTTTAGGACATACGTGGTTTAGGCATTGGTCGCAAATCCTGTGTAAATAACTTTACCATTGTATGACTCTATTCTTATTTATAATTGCCCTTTTAATTTTGGACAGAGTTTAAAAATACCTTAATGCAACACTCGGTCATTTTGTTTCTTCAATTTCAAATTTTAATACTTCACTGTACTCAAAATAATGTATTTGTAAAATAATCGAATAAAGGCATGTTGTTATTATTATTATATTTTTTTCTTCTGGAAGCGGATGAATTAAGCGTCGGTCGGCATCCGCGCCCGGTGTGGTCGCAGCTTCGTCGGATCGATGAATTTGCTGACGCCGAATATATTAGCTTAATAAACCATCCGACTGGAAAAAACTCCCTAATTTATTTTCCAATTACATGTTACATTTGCTCATCGTACATGGGACGTAAATAATGAAAAAATAGTGCGGTAATTATCGATCTGCCTCAATAATTTACAGATGATCGGCTACCATGAGCGCAGGAAGTTGGAATTTCTTTTCTATAGTGATATAGTTTGACAGCGATGTTCTTTTACACCGGAACAGCCGCGGAGGCAGAAACCTAACTTTGTTATTCCGATTTTTGAACTGCCTGAAGTTAGTAGGACTGGGAAAAGCCCACTCATGTAGATTGTTCCACGATATCGTTAGCCAGTCAGGACTGTAGGGTTCAGCGACTGTCCATTAGAGAAGAGTCATCAATCAGTCGGACAGTCCTCGTCTGAACAGCATCGAGTATGTATAATGTAGTCGGGGCGGCAGCACGCCAACAATGTGAGCAGTACTCAAGGCTAGGTGTTTTCTACATAGCGAGGAGGTCGTGTAGAGAAAAGTACCTCTTGCCACTTTTGAAATGGGTTTCTAGCAGTCCAGATCTGTCACCTATTGAAACTTTGTGGCACGAGTTGAAAAAGGTTCTACGACAACATCCTGCTCGTACGATCACCGAACTGAGACAAAAGCTTCAAGAAATATGGGATTGTTTTACACCAAATTAATGCCAAAACTTGGTTAACACTATGTCCCAAAGAATTTCAGCCGGAATAAGAAATAAATGTGATGTTACCCAATGGTAATCTTTCAATTGTTGCTTTGTTAACTTCGCGCATTTATTCGCACATTGTTTATTTGTTCAGATGTTCTATTAGTTATAGATCTAAGTGATTTCAAATATGTATTTTTTACGACTAGAGTGTATCTAAAATTTTTTTGGGAAAATGAATTGTGTTAGAAGTAAATAGTTTCGTCATGTTTAGTTTATAAAGCCATATTTTGGTACAAATTTTGAAGTGGGCCAACTGAAGTGGAAGGGGCTCGTATATATATACAGGGTGACTTCGAAGTTGAGTCATTTATTTTAACAGTGAGTAGATCTGATCAACAGAAATGTTTTTTCCTTTAACATTTTTGTGGTAAAATTAAAGTAGCCCTTTAGAAGTTTGAGTACCGCCCTGTCTCAATAGTAATATTATGTGCTCGTGTTTGGCAACAACGGATATAATCCGCCTTATCGGTTCATCGCATCGGAAACAAAAAAGCAAAAGTATTTGAAACGCTTATCACGATGTTTTTACTACAATTTCATTCAGTTGTATTCAGTCAATGTGTCAGTCGGTTAACGCGTGAGTGAATAGTGGTGTTTGTTGCGCGGCATCAGAATTTTTACACACATATTTTGGTTTATCTTCCTTCTACAATCATTATCTGAAAATTAATGACTCAACTTCAAAGTCACCCTGTATATATATACATATATTGTGTCGCACTGCCTGGGAATAAAGAGACGGGCGTACTTGAAGATGCTTGTACAAGTCCTCTGGGCAGGCCCAGCATAGAAAACACCTCAGAGGAACAACTTTCATTTGCATATCGTTAGAAAAAATGCATGCTCGTTGATGTTATTGCGTTATCGACGTTTGAGCCTATTAAAGAAGCATTACCGATCCACCGGATTACTCGTGCTTGAACCGCATGAAGTAACAGTTGTAAGTTTACTTCAAGCCAGCTAGATATCTGGACTTTGTACTGGATGAGGACGAGGCAATTAGATGACGCAGTAATTGGCAAAGTGTGATGCTTGTGCCTTCACTAATTTGAACTCCCAATAGCTTCTCGACATGGGTCAAAGCCAGATGTGCGTTTAGATATTTCTTGTCATTGTCAGTTAACGTCTTAGTAAAAGTCTTATAATCATGAAACTGTACCATTTTCCTGTATTCCTGCATCTGTAGGCAGGGCGATAACTTATCACAAAGGAAGTTGTTACCAGTATTCTCTCAATTTCCTCTTCAAAAATTGATTCGCCCCATGCAAAGTCCGCAAAGCTGTGGATCATGATGCCATACTTTCCACGCCAAAAGGTAATCGCATATGAAACGCAAAAAAGTAAAATTATGACGGCGCAAATAACACCCTTCAATGTTTTAAAGCGAGTTTTAAAATGAACAGCTATCACTATAATGACATGTCTTTTCTGAGTTGCATCGGTAACTCCTACGGTAATGTATGCTAATAGTACGGCATTATATGATTAGTAATATTATCCATTATTAAATGCGGGTATTTTACATAGTAAATCATTCAGCGGCAGCGTCATAGCATTGTCGATCGACCGGGCGTGTGCATTTTTAACGGGACATGACTGTCGAAACGCCTAATGGCGCGCACACACTGCGCGAATATTGCTAAGGCACAGCTTTAGTGTCTCATTCAAACTATCGCGTTGAATCTTTGAAAATTCGGACAAAATAGTGGACCAGTTGAGTATCGTCCGCAAAAGACTGGAGTTCACAAAAACTCACAGCCTTAGGCAGATCAGCAATATATATCAAAAACAACAAGGGACCCAAAACATACCTCTGGAGTACTCCAGACGAGATTTCTAGAAAACTAGATTTATTGTTATCAATCGATACACACTGCGATCGATGTGATATATAATTTCGGAAAAAGTTGTGTATATATTTTAGGATAAGGCAGCAATAAGATTGAGATGGTTAAGCATGAATGGTCATTGGCCAGACTTCGCCATTTATAACTGGCATTTGTTATTAAATTGAATTAAATATATGTATACATACATTTCGACCTTTAAAATGATTTAAAATTAAAACAACTCCTCCTTCATCCTCATTACAAAGCGTTCTATAAAAGTTTTGCAATATGACTTAACAAACGGACGCAGGAGGCTGCATGTTACTGCACTTTGAGACATGTCCATGAGTGCATAGTAGCTGCCTTCAACACGTCTGTTGATTTAGTTGTTCATTCGTATTGAACAGTATAAAATGCGGACTACGGCATCGTGGTCACGTAGTGAGATAAGTGCAATTTTACGGTATAATTTTACGTGTGGTTCAAGCATAGACCAAAACATTCTCGAATGGCGCTTGCGAGCAGATTTGCTTTCTTTTAGGAGTTATATTAAAAAATATAGCTTTTAAAGGAACTCAGAAATGTTTTCAATATGTCCGTACGTTGACCCATGACTTTCATTGTTTATTTTATAGCAAAATGATATCCTATCTTTTTTGTTCCAGCTTAAAATTGGAATGTGAGAAACTGGCGACAGAAAAAATAGAAATCCAAAGGCATTACGTAATGGTAAGTGCTACATTATTCATCTAGTCTTTCAGTCTTTGGTTTCTCATTCTTACAGTGGCGCGAGGTACGAATTGATGGCTATTAAGCCATGAGAAGACATTGCTCTTCTATAATTTGTTTACGAAAAGGTAATTTCCATCATCGGCAGGGGTATAACGTGAATAATCGATATAAAAAATCAGTACAACCTCAGCTTGTGTAACAGCTAGTCGCTGCCCACGCCAAGCGCAATCGATGTGAACGCCACCGTTCATGGCGGGTCAAAGTAATTTTTTTTTTTTGGTGAGGGGGAATGCGTTTACGCACCATTCCATAGCCCGAGCTACGGCGTGTGTGGGACTCCAGGTTGTCCACCTAATACCCACTAAACCCTAAACCTCCGCGTGGCCCGACTCATCAGCGTCTCGGTAGGCCATGTGTTGTGCGTGACCTGCGGTCTGCTACAACGTCTCCTCATGTGTTTCAGTCTCTGGGAACGCCGGGTTGGTTCCCTTTACCTCGCACATTCTATCGATGTCGTTAAGCGATCATCGATAGAGGGTCTGCTGGTTCTCTTGAAACTCTTGTTTTCGAAAAATCAAGAGTTTCAAGTCCTTGTCAAAGTAAGACTACCAGTATCCCTTTATATATCTCCATCTCCCTCATACATAGACACGCAACCTACCCCTGTGTGTGAACGTTTGTTCGGTAAGCTCAAAGACATACGTTTTTTAGTTGTGTGTCTCCGTCTCCAAAGCTTTGTCGCTACGTATATGTGCCCTTCAATCATATTTGTCAGAGTGACATCGCCGTGAAATTTGAGTTGTCTTGTTATCAATCTTCAATATAAAAGTGTTTAATACCCGGAAACACGATCAATGGAGAAGGCCGACAGCTCGTGCTAAATTTATGAGAGTATTTCCAGAAAGAGAATGAAAACAGCGGTCCCTTGTTACCCACTTCATGCGTACTGAAGAGAGTAGCAGATGCGCTTAAGATTAGTCTGCCGAGTGTTCAGCGAATAAAATCAGAAAATAAGAAAGGTTTGACAATAGTAACAACTGGGGAAAACTCGCAAAATCAAAAAATGCGAGACCGCTGATGATGTCAAAACAATAATTAGGAATACACTCTACGATATGAGAAGTAAATGCAAAACATATCACGTCCGCTGCGCTCAAACAGGAGCTTAAGAAAAGGTACATCTACAACGCCTCGGATTCAAGTTTCAGGCGTCTATTGAAAGCTTGCGGTTTTTCCTACAAGATAGAAGATATCCGCCGACTCTTCTGTGAAAAGTCAGACATTGTTTCCAAGCGTATCTGTTTTATGAGACGTTATATAAATAACCTGAATAGTAAATGCCCTCTCCAATGCGTTTTCTTAGATGAAACGTGGATGTTTGCCAAAGGGCCGTTTAAATGAGTTTGGCAAGATAAAAACGTAAAGAGTTTGAAAAGCGGCCATCAGGGTACCGGCAAGCGGTATGTTGTTCTCCATGCCAGGATCAAAAACGGTATTGTATTGTTATTTGCTACAAAATCAAAAATTGCTGACTACCACGATTCCATGAACAAAGATTATTTCAAAGAGGAGCTGATACCAGCGTTACAAGAGCAATCTTCAGTAATCATGGATAATACCTCTTATCATAGTGCCTCAGCAGTAAAAATCCCCAATTCCAGTTGGAGTAAAATGCAGTTGAAGCAATGGCTGCAAGACAAAAAGATACATTTTGATGATGACGCTTTTAAACTCGAGCTTTTATATCTATGTCGCCCTAATAAAACATCGGCTCCAAGGTATATTGTAGCGTTTTTCTGGGTTGTTTTGGGTATGGATTAAAACACTGGATTCCACAAAAATAAATTGATAGAACATTTATGTACCTACACCACTATTTATGTCTGACTAATTCTTATGTTGCCATTGACTGCACTATACTTCACTCCGCTCTGCTACTGTACCGTATTCAGTCCCCATTGCTGCTTCGAGAAAGGTCTGGTGAACCACAAAGCGGCATCTAGAATATTGGAGGTCACTTCGCGTCGATCTAGAAGGTGAGTCACTGCCACGGTCCTCATAGACGCCGCCAAGCGACTTGTGCGGCAGAGATCAGCCATGAAGCTCTGGCGAGTAGGAGACTCGCCTAACAGATGGCGCCAACAGTACTATTTGTCACAATATTGAAATATTACATGAACATGGACATCAAGTTTTTCGGCTCCCCCCTTACCATTGTCAATACAACCCTATTGAGTTTGTCTGGGGAGTAGCCAAACAATACTACGATCGTGGGGAAAATAGCAGTGGCAGCTAGTTGCAAGGTGACATTTTCCGGAAAAACCTACTTAATGTCATTGGAAATCGATATAATGTGACTTTTAAGTTACGTAATACGGGTGCCGTTATACATTCCGCTGATGACGTGGGACATTCATGTATTATTAAGCTCATGCTACAATTATGTTTTTCTTTTGTTCATCTATTGGCATTAGGACATAAAGAGTCCATCTACAAGTATGCATTCAACATGTCCACACATAAAAATGTATAAATGGACATTTACCTAAAACGCGTTTTTACGAATTGAAACATTTTTTGAAAGCGACAGCGGTAGCTAGCCATATGTTGGATATGCACGACAAATCCACACTCGCTATAAAGGTTTTTTAAATCCGTATTTGAACAGCTGAAAATTCCTATAATTTTGTTCAGTGTCAGCACGCGTATTCAACGACAGAACACTTAATAGATAAAAATATTCCATTATATGGCATAACAGATGGGATTGGTCCACGCATACATCCTTGCTTATCGAAATATTTTACTAATCAATGGTATTTCGCCCAGAGGTGGAAAATCAAACTGAACGGATTCAAATAGAAATAGAAAGCTATCGAATCGGAAATTGGCAAAGCCTGTCACCAGTATACCATTTCAGTCAAACGCTGAGTTATATACAGGTTGTCCGCAAAGTTGGGGTTTTCCGTTTCAGAAACAACTACCCTTGAAATAACAAAGGTAATGTGTAGTGAAACGAGGGCGACCAAGTAAAAAAAAATAAAGGAAAAAGTACTCACTCTCCAGTTGACGAGAAGGGCTAAGTACGTCTCTGCCCGACATCATACCGCTCCAACAGAAAATGAAATCAGCTGATGCGCTACCGAGCAGACGCAGGCGGTGGTGCAGACCACGAACAGAGGTAACAAATATGACGGCGTTGCCGCGTTTTCAGTTTTTAGGTAAACGTACTTTATAGGTATTGTTCGAAGTTATCGCCGTTTGATTCAAAAACACAGGTGCGTGCACGACGTAGCCAAGCATCGGTGCAGGCTTTGAGAATGGACTCCCTCCCTCGAATGAAAGCACCAGCTTGTTCAATTCCGAGACGAAGTTCGTCAACCGTATGCACTTCAGTTTTGTACACTAAACGTTTCATTTCTCCCCAAAGAAAAAAATCACATGGTGTTAAGTCTGGAGATCGCGGAGGCCACGCTGCGGGTCCAGTACGTCCGATCCACCTATACGGAAATAATTCATTCAAAAACTCACGCACTTCGCGTCTAAAATGGGGCGGTGCACCATCGTGCAGAAACCACATTGATTGTCTTACATTTAATGGCACATCTTCTAACAAGGAAGGCAAAATGTTGCGTAAAAAGTCTAGGTATTGCATCCCGTCCAATCGATTTGGGAGAATAAATGGTCCAATGAGCATACCGTTCACCATGCCAGCCCAAACATTCACCGAAAATGTTTGTTGAAAATGTGCCCGACGGACAGCGTACGCATTTTCTACTGACCAAACATGAGTGTTGCGAAAGTTATTCACCCCATTACGCGTGAACGTAGATTCGTCTGTCACCAATATGCACTTCAAAAAGTCCGGATTATTGTCATGTTGATGCAACAACCACTCACAAAACCGCACTCCTGCTGGAAAATCGTCAGGGCTTGTACACGTTGGACGAGAAACGGATACAGCCCCTCTTCACGCAGCGTTTGCCACACTTTAGTTTTTGATACTTGCACTTCTCTAGCCACGTCTCTAGTGCTTGTTGAGGGATTCTCGTCTACGCGATTACCTCTACACGCGTGACCGTAACCGTCGGTTGAAGGTTGCATACTGACCTGACACACTGACCCCGTCCCAGTTCTGTCGTCGGGTTGAGCCAGTGACCTTGTACCAGTCGGTGATGTGGCGGGTCGCGGCTACAGGACGGTCTTCAGATATTTTTGATGTTGCAGAGCCCTTTATCTCGGTTCCCTTTAGACATTGGTGTATATGGTATTAAGAAAAATTGTTTTCAAGACCTACACGTCGTGTAAAGGAAAACCCCAACTTTGCGGACACCCTGTATTTAGGTATGACTAGTATTGTGTTGCCGGAAATTTCAGTCCAAAGCAATTATAGTTGCCATTTTTCTCTAACCTAAATGCCTACCTTTGCCTCCATTTAACAGACTTCGTATCCGTTGCCGTTTTTCAGTTCTGAGCAGTGAACGTCGAATTTGAAACGCCCAAAATATGTGTGTAAAAATAAAAAAAAAATGTTACCTTGTTTTATAAAGTATCCTCCCGATAAGTATTTCAGTGCGGACCTGTATTTGATCGTGCGGTCTTGGAGCACCGGCATGCGCTCCCCTGTGAGGTCTTAAGTCACCTGATTCACGAGCCCTTTGTACTACATTAACAAAGGCACGAGGGGTTGGTTGCACTCGATTGGGAAACCGATCCGCATAAATCCGTGATGCCCCGTAAATAAGAATCATGTCCACAAGTTCAGCATTTTCGTAAACATGTGCCATTTTTGATTTCGTTCGAGCCACGCAACAGACACCACTATTCACTCACGCGTTACCGACTGACACTGACTGTATACAACTGAATAAAATAATTGTAAAAACATCGTTCCAAATTCTTTTGCTTTTTTGTTTCCGATGCGATGAACCGATAAGGCGGATTATATCCGTTGTTGCCAAACACGAGCACATAATATTATTATTGAGACAGGGCGGTACTCAAACTTCCAAAGGGCTATAACTTTGTTACTTTAATTTTACCAGAAAAGTGCTAAAGGAAAAAAACATTTCTTTTAATCAGATCTACTCACTGTTAAAATAAATGACTCAACTTCGAAGTCAATTACGGATGATGTACTTGTGATATAAATAAACCGGACAATATATTAATGAAAATGTCGCCGGGCATAGATAAATTTAATACGGATAGAGGCCCTAACAGCGCCGAGTATAAATGAAATGCAACAATGCAAAATTAATGCCAAAACGGTAAACAAAATAATTTATGCATTCAACCGCGTATTTGCAATTATTATCGATTATATTCGGATCTCTGTCTCTGTTTTCCGGACAAATTATTAATACATACACACTAAGTTAATTACTAATTATTTCATTTTGCTTTGATAAATACTAAGTGCGACAGCAACACACATTATAAATTATAGCACTCAATGAAAATGCTGTTGCTATTCATTCGCTACCCGTGTTCTCCATATGTGCTTATTACATACATTGTTTTTACTGTACATTGAAAACCAAATATGTCGGACGGCTTGACTTCAATGTGTATGCATATTGAAAATATGCATTACTTCATTCTCTACGCCCAAATAGTAGTTTTATTTTGAGCGTTTAGGATCAATTCTTGATCGGTCCTAACGGCGCTCCATTTTAGATCGAATTGCAAGGTCGGGATCGCCACAAATTCTGCAACATTGCATCTTTGGTTCGCTTGGCAACCTAGCATCTAGTACGTTCCAAGGCAAGACCCCCTCTTCCATGATCATAGATGAGCGATTTTGGTCAGTACCCATCTAGCGTTGGGGAATGCCTTCCTGCTTCCAAATGGTTTTCACCTGCGTATACGGTTACAGTGATAATTTGTATTGCGTAAGGGTATTTGTAATGTGACAATAACTCAGGATTTTATCACCATCGGTTAAAATGCGGCATTATATAAAAAATCGTCTGGAAAATAGCTTAAAATTAATGTCCTTGCCGATATTTCGTGAGCAAGTCAAAAACAGGCTGTTCGTCATAGCCTCACAAATTCTGCTATGCAGATATAAAAAAAATATTAAGAATAAAATGTCTATTAGAATCACAACAATAGGAGCTTGGTTAGTGACGACGTCAGTACGCAGATGACGCCACTATGACTATAAGCGGAAAGTCACCTGAACAACTCGAAGATAAGGCCAACATTATTTTACTAAAATTTTCAGAATGGATCGCGGAAAATAAGTTGATAGTAAATACATCCAAAACAAAGTATATAGTGTTCTATAAAAGGCGAACTCTACCTGCTCTGACGCTCACGCTAAACAGTACTACCACAGAGAAGTTTTCCTGGGAAACACACATAGAGTATGTGGCTGGTAAGCTTAACTCAGCATACTTCGCATTAAGAAACCTTCGGGGTCTAGCTAGTCGTAGTTGGCTCCTTAATACTTATTTTGCAATGGCGTACTGTCACATGAAGTACTTGATTATATATTGAGGCATTTCTTGTGGAATATTCATTCTGCAAAAGAGGCTGATTAGATTAGTATTTGGTATCAACCCACTGGACAGCTGTAGACCAGTATTTATAATAAAGATAATTAAAGTTTAACGTTACCGTCATTCCTGATCTACCAGTCAAGCTTATTTGTTAAAGAACACACAAATTTATTCCCCCAGCGCAGTGAAATACACGCCTACAATACTAGATATAGGTGTAACACCCATATTCATATTCAAAATTTTAACCTTAGTGCTTATAAAAAGAGTCCGATGTATTTATGTAGTGCGATGTATAATAAATTGCATTTAGATTTTAAGCAGATTATCAGCTTATCTTTGTTCAAAAGTAAACTTCGGAACCTCTTACTAAATAAGGCATTTTATAATACAAATGAATTTTTGTGCGAGTAACACTTTATTTTTATGTGTTTCTGTATCCCAATTCTTTCATGTCATATATTAGTTATCGACATTTTTTCTTTTTATTTTGACGTTTTGTATCCTATTTACAGGCTCACACAAATAAAGCATTATTCTATTCTATTCTAAGCCAGTTGGCTACTCTGATACACAACCCTATTGTGAGAGGAAATATGTGCGTACAATGCAAAATTAGATACATAACAACTTAAAAATAAATACATCGATTTGATATTCAACTGAGTGACCTAATATAAAGAGAAAAAATATTCAATTGATAAATCCAGGCTATGTTGGTCTACAAAAGAAAAAGATCATAGCAACTAATCACAATAAGATTTAACAGCTGTTTTTAACCAGCTTCCTGAATGTTACAACACTCTTGCTTGCTGCGAAATTTTATTGACAAGTTTTAAGAAAAAAAATTAATAAGAAATTATTTTTTCTGGGTGTAACACTTCTAATGTTTGTTCAGTAATGAATCCTATCATTTTGCGTGAATGCAGATTGCTTCTTTTGATCGAGGTGGTAAAAAATATGCATAATCTGCAGTCATTTCTCATGTATATCGCTTTAATTTCGCACGTGCAAAATCGTGCATGCCATACAACGTTTAAATGGCGGCCTATACATACATATATATTTTATGCACATAGCTGCATAAATGTGCGGCACATTTAGTAATATTCGTGACCGCTTTGATTAAATCATTCCGTGAAAGCATTTCCACGCATGTTTAAATTTAATAAGAAAATTGCACTCAGGATCGACCGTAAAATGTATTGCGGCGAACCTCGAACATGTTCTCTCTCGCTAATATATGCAAATATAAAAAGGAAATTTAGCTATAGACGCTGATGTAAAGTTATAAAGTATGATTACGGATTGTATGGAAGATTCGCATTGCATTAACGTTTATTTACTACAAATGAGAAGATGCACAGAAAAAAGGGTGCTCTTTATAATAATAATAATATTTATTTACTCTAAAATACAGGGAACATGTTACGAGTAAACAGATTGCGTAGTTGTTTTAAATTATTTGCTAAATGTTCGTACAATTTTTGAGCTAAATACAGGTGACATCGTTTCATTAAACATTTGTTTGGTTTAGGAACATTTTTTGCGCGTAATTTATATTTAGTGTTATGACTATGTTTAATTGTGTCGCGTTCACTAATAATTTTGTGATAATGATTGATGGTATGTAAGAAGTAAAGTTGTCTAGTATCATATACTTGTGCATCATTATATAAGTCATTAGTTGGGTATATTTTTGATTTGCCAAACGTTGATTTTAAAATTGTTCTTTGAAGCACATCTAAATCGTTAAGGTGTGTCGTGCATGCAGCATCCCATACTACTATACCATATGTTATCTGCGGCTGGACTAAAGCTTGATATATTATTCGTAGATAATATTCAGTTGATATACCAGTTAGAAATTTTATTTGTTATGCTATGAACCTAATTTTCTTTAGTATGTAACAAATGTGTACGGCCAATCTCAAGTGGGGATCTAGATAAATTCCTAAATATTTTGTTTCATTAACTCTATTGATTTTTAGATTTTTATCATTTACCTTAAGATGGTTACATTTTAGTTGATGATTAGATAATGATGAAAATGTTAAAAAATTAGTTTGAGTAAAGTTAATTGTTAATTTTCGGTAATTAAACCGCTGAATAAAAAGTCATTTTGTATAACAACTTTTAAATCACTCCAATCCTTACGTTTATAGAGTATAGCAGTGTCGTCCGCAAAACTGACTATTTTACCAGTACTATTAATTTTGAATATATCGTTTAAATAAATATTGAACAACAGAGGACCAAAAATTGTACCTTCTGGTACACGACATTTCACAAACATTTCTTTACTATATGACTTCAATAATTTTACTAATTGCGGTCTATTTGATAAATAATTTTCCATTAAAGTATACATCTTTCCATGAAAACCTATTCTTTCTAAGATTTCCAAAAGTATGTTGTGGTTAACTGTGTCAAACGCTTTTTGTAAATCCACAAATACGCATATCGATGGTACTTTTCCTTTTCCATCCATATTTTGGGTAATTTCATTTACTATGCTTAATACCCTATCTGTTTTAGATTTACCCACGATAAAACCATATATATATGAGGAAACGAAGATGGAGAGGAAAGGCTTAAACAGCTTACACCCGTATTTGGGTGTATGGGCATGTGTATCTACTTTTGTAGTTGCATAATCTGCATTCATTTCGGGCCGGATGAAGCCAACCAGCAGAAATAAGCTCGGGTTACCTATCCTATTTTCTGCTCGAATCCACTTTCCTTCTTTTTGCGGATTTTGGCCATTATTTTCCTATTTTTTGTTATATACCTTTCTCCGCATTATAATTTTCTCTTTATCAACTATCTTGAACTGGATGGAGATCGAGACTTTGATATGTTCCTTTGAACCAAAGACCATTTCATAATTGTAAAGGGTAAAAGGGTATACCGGGTTACAATAAAAATATATTTTTTATTCACAAATTCCTTTATAGCGCCACCATTTTAAAACGAAAATATCAATTGTTTTTATTATGGAAGAAAATATACAGGTTATAGAGAGATAACCCATTCAACTTTCCAGAAATGCCTCTTGATGACTAACTAAACACGTCCCAATCTTATTTTCATTTGCCAAAAAATACAGTGTGTTTCCAGTTTTTGTCGCGCGGTATTTTTTTGAACCAATGAAATTACCTCATTTCAAGTATCTGTGATCTCGAATCACTGTAAAAATTTGATAGGAAACTATGCACTTGGATCAAGAGGTCCCTTTTACTTCCTATGCTACTGGGCGATGAAGTATTATACGAGGTCTGTGAATTAAGTGATGAGACTGGAAAACGTAGCGTTCGATCTGGCAACACTGGAGCCGCCGGGTTTAAGGAGTCAAGGGAAGATGTGGTCCGCATCCAGTGCAAGTTAGAACTCAACCGAGTCGTTTTGTTGTTCGTAGCGATTTTCGTTTCTCTATTCGGAAAACATATTTTTTATAATTAGATTCATTAGAAAAATCGTCAGAACATATTATTCGAAATTAAGGATAATGTCAAAATTGAGATTTCAGTGTCACAAATATACTTCACATTAATGGGGATACAAAAATAAAAACATGTATAGTTCAAGAAATGAGACGTAGCATATTACTTACAAGTATCACGATCACGAAAAGACTGGCAAATGGAAAATTGAGTTTCGAAAACGTAAGGGACGACATTAAGTATGGAACTCAATTTTCATACCGGCTATCTACACTATATTAAATTTATAGGGTGAAAATATAGTTGTTAATTATTAAAGTGTAAATAATACTGTTTACATATAATTCCCGAGATTGCCTCTTGGAAATCGAAACAGTCTATTATAATTAATTACAATAGTTTGTACTCGAAATTATGTTATACAAATTTAATGCTGGTCCATTTTAATTTGCATTCGATTATAACTGACAATTAACAAAATAAGCCCGGCAATACGTGGAAATAGCTGAAATATGTTTCCATCGTCCTCATTCATAGACCAAGAGCTGATGTAAACGTCAGTTTCCTGTGATTGTATACTGAAAGCTCTGACGCTCTAGGAGTAACTGTTGTGTTTAATAGCTAGAACTTTTGATTCACGGTATAATAGCATGGCACCCACAATCTGGCAGGTCACAGTCGGTACTTACATTATTGAATATTTTAATATAATATATTTAATTGCAAAAAAAATAAAAAAACAATGTTCGAAACGCGTACAATACAGGGTCCAGGTTTAAATAGACATAGTGATAGGTAGCATTTACATATCTGAAAATAAAAAATCAAGTAGGTTGACTGTGCACTTCCCACGCAGCGCCATAAAGGATTATGTTCAGCATACATTAGACCAGTTAGACCATAGACATTCTTTCCCCGTCCTAATGGTAGTGCATCTCCCCGGTCAGACGTGGCAGGGAGGTCAGAGCTTAGGAAACACTATGCTGTGACGCGGCAGAAATCCGTGTAATACCATACCAGGAGGACAGAACACTCACCGAGGCGATTGCACAATAACAAACTAACTCCATTTAAACTCTGAGGACCCGGTATTACAGAATATTTTTGAAAATTCAAGGCTAATTGTTTGAATTATTCTAAGAATATTTAGTTTTCTGACGAATTTAGAAATAATGCTGCGTTTCAGAGATAAAGGCATCTAAAGGATACCACTCGGTTCTTCAGTTACTTTTTAACAATATCCTAAAACCAAAGGCAGTTCAGGTCTCACATCATGGCGTCGATATAAAACAGTTAGCTTTAGTTCGCCAGAGACAGACAAGATCTAATCAAATATTGCGCATTTTTTTAAACCCTGTATACGGATCGGAAGCAATATGTTTAGTAAGCTTTACATTTTATCTGAAAAAATCAATTCCTGTTCTAACTGACTCTAATAGATCCGCATCTTCAACATAAAAAAAGCACATTTCACCTCCCGACCTCCAACCCCTCCAAAAACCCCCACCCTCAATTTTTTTTATTCTAAAATTTTTTTTCAAAAATTATTAGGATCCTATCAAATGTCAAAAAAAGAAGTTTGAGCGATGTGTAATTTTTTTGTTTTGGGCTTTTTCTGGATCGACTTTCAAAAACTTATGTCCTTGGCATAGTCGTAACCTTGTATGAATATTTATTATACAGGGTGGAGCATCGAAAACGAAACAGACGCATTTACTGACAGCTCAGTTTTTTTTTGAAAAACGCTCAGACCCGTCGATTTTGTTTTCGAGGGGGACACAAGTTTGGCAAAACATCACGTTAGCACGTGCAGCCCCCTAAGCGGGGGTGACACCACCCCCAAAATCTTAAATGGAAAGGGGAGTCAAGTGATACCTTATTTTAAAGGTCTTGCAATTCCTTTTATAATGATATAAAATTAATATACTTCAGTTCAGTAGTTTTGAAGATTTATTGATTTAAAGCTTGAAACTAATACATTTTCATTAGTGGAGATCAATACATTTGGCAGCAAAGTAATTTAAAAATGAAGAATGAACTGACCCGTTAGGCAAGTAAATGTTGAAAATGACTCTCCATGCAATAATAAAGATTTTGCTCAAAAGGTTGCCGCACATTTTGTAATATTTGAGGAGTAATTTGAAGGCACTTATTCACAATTCTTTGTCGCAGGTCTTCTAATGATGTTGGCTGAGTAGCATAGGTTTTGCTTTTTAAGTGACCCCATATAAAGAAATCCAAAGGTGATAAATCTGGCGATCTTGGGGCCATTCAATGGCACCTCTTCTACCAATCCATCGATCTGGAAGCGTCTGATCTAAATATTGTCGAACACGTAATGCATAATGTGGTGGGGCACCATCCTGTTGGAACATCAACCTATTCGCAATGTACCGCCGATCATTCTGATTTTTAACTATGGCTGTTAATGCAGGATCTATGGCGTCTTCCAGTAATTCCAAATACATTTCACCGGTCAAATTTCCAGGTAAGAAAAAAGGACCAACTAAATGATCGCCATAAATACCAGCCCAAACGTTTAATTTTTGTGGCTGCTGTGTATGAACCTCATGATAAATTCTGGGATTAGAATCGGACCAATATCGGCAGTTATGACGATTTACTGTGGAGAGATTTACTAGGCCATTTAAGAAAAAGGAACGTTCGTCGGAAAAGCAAGTGTTGAATAGAAAATGTTACAAGTTATTTTAGCAACAAAGTTTTTTCAAATCATTCGCAAACTATGTACTAAATACCTATTTAAAATAAGTACGAGATATTTCCTTATCTTTCTTCAAGAAATAACTTTTTTGCCACAAAAAGCGCTATTTTCAACAACAAACTGATAAACAAACCATCGGCGTAGTGAAGAAAAGCATTTACTTATTAAGTAAATTCTTTTAGTCAATTTTTTTCTGAAAGTAGTACAAACTAATCTGATGTACCGATTAAAGTCTACTTTAAGCTTTAAATCAATAAATCTTCAAAATTACTGAACTGAAGCTCTTGGATTTTACATCATTATAAAGGGAATTGAAAGACCTTTAAAATAAGGTATCACTCGACCCCCCTTTCCATTTAATATTTTAGGGTTGGTGTCACCCCCGCCCAGGGGGCTGCACGTGTTAACGTGATTTTTTGCCAAACTTGTGCCCCCTTCGAAAACAAAATCGACGGGTCTGAGCGTTCTTCCAAAAAAAAATCTGAGCTGCCAGTAAATGCCTCTGTTTCGTTTTCGATGCGCCACCCAGTATATTTATAACGGACAGACCCATATACGGACTGGCGCAAATGAATGACATTATTTCCAAAAAACATTTTTTTGCGATTACATCACCTCCTCGCCAGTAGCGTGGACAGTGAAACAAGTAACAAATTGGATGAATTTCAAGAGTATCATAGGTAAATTCAGGTTTTTACTATAGCTACTAACAGGATCCAATGCGTTTACTTTTTATATCGGTTGCTGTGTGCAACACATCTGTTACGGAAACCGAACCGTTGCAACGACCGTCAGGATATATTATAAATGTTAACAGGCATCTAATGCTGTGAAAACCTCTTTTCTGTTCCAGGCAAGCCGTAGCCTGTTAATAGCCAGCGCGTTCGTGTCTCGCCTGTTAAGTTAAATTAAGAAAAATGCAGCTGCAATAAAGTTTTATTAAAAAACCCGCCTCGATAGAATCTACTTGAATTATTTCCTCGACTACTGGTTATTAACTTTTTTGTTACTTGTCTAGATAGCTCAGCGTCACGCAAGTTTATCCTTACAGACATTGGCGTAGGTATAGGCACTTCCTGGTTAACGTCATACAGAGATAAATTATCCATAAGTTTGGTGTAACTCATATTGTTGTTCTTGGTATACTCGTGGTCAGAGCTTTTGGTCGTCTCATCTGCAAACTTCTGTTTTATGCCCGGATACCAAAATGGAAGAAAGTAGTATAACACAAATATTCGATGCTCCAGCAGTGGCGTACGCACTGCGAATATCCAGCAAATATCAGGACCGACTATACTATAACTATCTAAAACTGTAATGACTCATCGATGCTCACGTGAACATCACTTAACTACCAGTAGTCGGCTGTTCATAGGCGGGGTATGAATGTTTAACATGTGTGAACTAGATTTGTCACATGCTTAATAAAGAGTGGTTTGAAACATATTGTAAGTCAAAAATTTGGGAATTACCTTTATTCATCGTCGCTTCCACTTACATCTGACAGTAATAAACTGTCGCTATCGCTTTCCTCGTTGAAATTGACTATAACTGGCTCTATGATGGTGTCGATGTGGTGGTCAAGCTGCCACATTTTTGTTTCTTCTTTCACAACATGACGGATAGCATTCTGCCAAGCTTCGGGCGTTACTAGCTGTATGGAAGTCTCAAGTAAAACCTTAACGTCTGGTAATTTGAAGGTTGTGTTATGGCGCGCAATATAACCCTTCACTTGAGCCCAGATGAGCTCTATTGGGTTCAGTTCACAGTGGTAGGGCGGTAACCGCAGCACAGTGACACCACATTGACGGGCCATCTCATCAGTCACGTAACTAATGTTCGCAGGTTTGTGCTGTTTAATTTTTTCATACAATTCCGCTTTCACACATGAATCGTCAAACGGGATTCCTTTTTCGCGCAACCATTGCTGCATGTCACTTTTTCGAGATCCCATAGTCGGTACACGTTCGGCTCGACGACTATCGTAGGAAGCATTATCCATGACGATCACAGAGTTGGGCTCGACTCGCTGAAGCACCCCTTGAAACCAGCTCTCGAAGCAGCTGGCATTCATTTCGTCATGGTAATCACCTCCTTTCTTAGAGACGAAAATCAAGTCACACTCTTCTAAAAAGCCACTATCGCTACCAATATGAGTTACGATCAATCTTTGACCTTTCCCTGACGGTCCACGAAGACCTGTGGACAAACCTTCAATGCTTGCTTGTCGGTTACTCACTACGTTTTTGTCTATCCAGGTTTTTTTTAACTGTGTGACCTGCATTTACCCATGTCTCGTCCAAATAATAGATTTTTCTGCTTTGTCGCCTATATTCAATCATTTCGCGTAGGTATTTTCGACGCCAGGCGACTATTTCAGGTCTCTCTATCAATACTGACTTCCGATTACGCGTTTCGTAACGAAAATTAATTTCGTGCAGGGATTTCCTCAATACCTCGACGCTCGTTTGGGGTATAATTTCATTTTCCTTGATCGCTGCATGTACAGCCTTGAGGGTTGGTATCTCATTCCTAAAGAAGAATGAATGTACGGTTCGTCTTAACGCCATTTTGCTATCGTCATCCAATTTAACGGCCTTTCGTCCCTTCAAATTAAACTTTGGATCAGTAGTAGCTCCAGTTTTCTTCTTTTCATGCACCACCCTGCGAATGGTCCACTCTGGAACGCCTGTCATACTTTCACAACGCGCGAGTGCATCTCCCTGCGACATAGTTCTGTTCAGATAAGGTCGAGGCGCGTCTTTGATTTCATTGGTTCTACCGGCGGAGAACAATCAGCCATTATTTCCATCTCTGTCTGTGCTGTTGACCACCGCAAAGCCACAGAAACGACATATCTCGTACGCTATACGGCTGTACTGGAAGGAAGCCGGGATCGAGCTCTGATCACGTGTTGATCACGCGTATGAGTCATAACAGTTTTAAATAGTTGTAGAATAGCAAAGAATCTCAACGACAAGCGAGCATGGGGTTATCAGGAGGTACCACGCACGTTACCCTCTCTCAAAAATGTCAAATGACCTCGAGAACGCGAACTACCCACCCAGATCTGTTATCGCAACTCACCTGTTGACTCCGAAACCACCAATAGAGAAGTCAAATATAGAAGGTAGACTGAGAAAAATTGTCAAGGAAAAGAACGAGCTGGTGGTGGCTGGTATCCCACCAATTCATTTGCTGGCTGTGGAGAGATGTGCGCTCTATAAAAGGGGCGACGAAGCTACAAGCGACGAAAGAGAGGTGCGTTTTGTCAGATGTCATGAATGAGATGCTGCAAGCATTACCGGGGTGGGATGACACTTCGGGCAGAAAGTGCCGGTAGGGCAATATTGTTATAGAAGTTTACACCTGCCAAAAATGCCGCATTTGCATTGTTCATGGAACCGAAATGCGACAAATAGTACATGGACATCTCACCATATTTTATTTCATATAAAATACTATTCTTCCAACTGTCAGATAGGTTAAGGTAGAGCTTAATAGCACTACATTGGTCAGTTCAGAAGTGTTAAACTGGGTCACACTTAGAAGAGACATAAAAATGGAAGATGATGGTTGTAGCAGATGCTTAGAATTTTGTGTTTGATTCCCACATGTGAGATTTTCCTTTGGACGTTGTTTGATTAGATTTCTTAATAGAATCCCAGGGTAATCACGGGCACATTTTTTTCCTGGAATGCTGAAACTCTCATTAGTCGTGGATGTTTCTCTATACAGTAAAGTCTCGCTAGACGCTCAGGTCCATAAACTGTTTCAATAAGGCAAATAATCAATATTTGGTGACACTCGCATTCAGAATGACTTCTAAAATTAATCTCCTTCTCTGTAATGAGTAAGCTTAGGACAAATAGAGTATTTTTCAATTTGGAAAAAATATTTCTGTTAGCTCTTCGCGACGTGTAGTATTTGTCTTACTCACATAGAGAAATAAAAAAATGTTGCACTCCGAAACTGCGAAAAACAAACTATAGCCGCAAAAAGTTGTTTTTTCACTTTTCTTGACCCTAGATTTGACATTTCACGTGACCGCGTTTAGTCTCACTGTTCAAATTTTGTGACCTTAGATACTAGTTGGCTTATTCTCATCAGTACTCACAACCAGTAACGAGAGAGTAACAATCAATTTTACATAAAATAACTATTTTTGTATGCATATGTTACCGGTAATTTGTACAATTCAGGTACTCTATTCAAAACCTAGGCAATGTATAGAATACCTGGCTTGCCCAGGCAATGTATGGAATATTATGAATATTATTATCCATTAGATACTTTACCTAGGTATTGAATACAATTCCTAGGGATTGTGTAGAGTAGTTGCTGTTCCACCAGCAACGTGTAAAATAAATAGATCTTGGTCTAAATTTGTCATTGTTAACCGGCATACCTATAAACTGACGGGCAAATGAAACAAGTTATATTATTTACAGATTCTGTGATATTAGACCTCCAAACATCAATTTATGGAGTAGTACCCCTCTCATTTGGTACCTTACGCTTAGTTGTTTTGGTTTGGGTGCTACCCCGTCCATTTTCTTATGGGATTTTAACCTTTATCTTGGCAAGGCATTCCGGAGAACCACCATACACACTCCTCCAGTTTTGTTTTGTAGCTACCTTGTAGATGTTTTGCAGCTGATATTTCTGGAAGCCACCCCCCGTCCCCTTGAGCAAAACCCGTTCCTTGGTCTCGTCTTTTATACGTACATACATTACCGGCTGCGCATTCGGTATTGTATAGAATACCTAAGCAAAGTATGAAACAAATAATATTTCATACATAACCTACACGTTTCAGGTATTCTATATATTACCTAGGTATTGTATAGAAATCCGGATTATATAGATTGCCGGTAACACGCACATGAAAAAGAGGACAATACTTTATATGAGAGAATGTTTGTAGCGAAGAAGACATTTTCGTAGTTCATACAACGTTGTGTTAGAATCTTTGGCAACGTAGTGTCCGCCACTGTAACTCTACAAGCAGTTACCCAAGTAGTCGGTTAAACAACGATACAGCTCGCTTATTTCAGGGGTTTATTAAACAATTACTGCACATATTAAGCATAAGCGCACTTTATTGCCGCGTCATGTCGGGTCAGGCTCAGCTTCTTGCATTGTAACTTAATACAACTTAATTATAGATAGACGTCGGCTATTATCACGTATAAATTACCGCTTGTGATAATCAAATAAGTACAACAGAACATGATTTAACGGTTACTGCCTTGCTTGCAGTTGTTTGAATCTGTAAATGTTCGCTTATGCCATTCGTGTTTATGGTGAGTCATGATTTTACAAGGGTATGTATGAAATTAGGAAAATAGGAACATTTCAAGCATTTCTCCAAACTATACACAACAGAAATTAGTGATTAACTCCATAGTGCAGTTAAGTGATACACCAACAGATGATGCAATAAAGGAGTGAACAAAATTTCTACTCATGCGAATTTTGACACGAATTATAGTCAGCTCATCATGCTGCAATCCTGGAGGGAGCCACATACCTCAAATCGTACGGAAACTACAATAATTACTTTCACAAACCGTTCACATTCACACACATGCAATCTATGCTACTATGTGCGGACGTTTGTGAAAGGTCACAGAAATATACTAAGTGACATATAAATCCGAACACCCAGTTTAAATGGTTTTATTTTAATAAAATTTTGTATAAGTACTTAATGAAGCATAATAAGTAAATGATAAAAATTTCAAAATGATTGCACTGCTAAAGCCCTTTGACCTTTAATAATGTGCAAATAATGTGGCCATGGTAACAATGTGACATCATTATGTTGAAAGAAGTCTATTGTGACTCTTGCAACATGTGGTCGGGCATTATCATGTTGGAAAGTTGGATCTGACAGGGTGTCATGATAGGGTAAAAGATGGGGTTCTAGAACTTCGTGGATATAACGCTGCGCGTTCATGTTACCTCTGATGAAGATTAAAGGTGACCTGGAACCATAAGCTAGCGCACCCCAAACCATAACTCCAACAGTGTGATGAACATGTCTTTCAACAAAAAACTGTGGATTCCTCCTTTCACCACGTCGCCTTCTAACCCTGGCACGACCATCGTGCATGCCTAAACAAAATCGAGACTCGTCACTAAAGACAATACTGTTCCATTCCATGCCAATAGGTATTCCGTGTTCTGCAAACCATTCATTTGCAATGGACCTGGTAGTGGAGAAACGGTCCCTTAAGGCCAATAATCTTAGGCGGCGATCTTCACGGCCTGTTGTTCTACGGCGGCGTCCAGTGCCCCTTGCTCTTTGCGTACGGCCTTCTCGAAGCCATGCCTGACAACACCTAACCACAGTGTCTACACTTCTTTGCACTCTAACTGCAATTGCCCGAAAAGAAAGTCCAGCTTCCCGAAGTCCCACTATACGGCCCCTATCAAACCCACTAAGTTGACGAAATCGTACAGGTTTCCGTACTCTAGGCATCGTAACCGATCGTTAGAGCGTTAGTGAATTAAAAAAAAGCAGTATAAAAACCGGAATGTCCAACTGATAAGGCTGAAAATTTTTTCACTTGTTATTTACAGTAAGATAAATACATTCACTAACTTTTATTAAAATAAAACCATTTAAACTGGGTGTTCGGATTTATATGTCACTTAGTATACGTCTTTCAGTTTTGTCTCACCGCCTTGAAAACTTCCTCGTCAACGTATGAGGAGAGAACGGATTCTTGTTCTTAAAAACGCGTTTCAAACCGAATGTCGACTTCAAGTCGATTATTAGTGAGTGATTAATGTGTTGCTTATCACTGTCTGGATTTTTATTTATATCTAGTGTTCTGGGTGTTATTGATACGATGTAGTGGTAGTTTTTCAATAAATTCCCAGTACCCAGTGGCATACCAGCTCACTGGCGCACACTTGAAGAAGTAAAGATTTGTATGTAATTGTAAAAGTATGTCGTCTAATAACTCAGAATGTGCAAAATTTGCTGCAAATATTAATATCAGTGCCTATAGATCGCAGGAGCAAAGTAAATAATGAACTAGTTATAGTTGCAAGACTAACGAAAATACATGCATGGTGATTCTCACAAGTCGTGACCAAAAATTAAATATACACAGGACCGCGTTTTAAGAGGTGTCTTCTATTTTTTCCTCGGGGACTTCATTAAAAAGATATGGGGTGTTGAAGTTTGAAAATAACTTAATATCTTCAAGACCGTCAGTTGGAATTAACTAAAATTTGGTATGTTGATTTATGTAAGTATTGTACACATTCAAAATACTTACAATTAACGTGCACCAGTGGCGGAGATGCAGGGGATCAGTGGCATTATTTTTCCAAATGTTCCAATGTTTTTTTCGAAACGCGCAGTTTTTCTAAATTTTACCTTCCAACAAATAATTACTGTTGTGTTTTTTCCTAGAGTGCACTGTTTTCATAAAAATGAAACAAATTAGATCATCGATGAAGAGCCGAGATACAATTTTGTTGTTTCAAAATAAAATAGTAGTCCTTGATGCCAACTTGACGTTTCTTGGGAGATAGTTTGTCAAAGATATGTGTTATACGGTTGTTATCGTTACTAGTACCATTTTTTTTTGTAAAACAGCACTAATCTTTGAAAGTCCCAAAAAGCACACTGAGTATCTGACCTGTTTTCAGAAAACTGTATTTTTGTATTACTAACTACCCCTTATCTGAAATTTCTTGTACATGACTTTAAGACGGTACCTTTATAGAAGGTTAGAGTAGCAGCAGAAATATATTCACTCCATAATATAACAAGAATAATAACAATATAGAATATAACAGAATAGGTTCATTCATTAAAAAGTGTTCCAACAACACATACAAAAAGATGATAATAACGTTTAAACAAAATAGGAGCAGAAGAAATGAAACATGGACAAAGACGACAAAACGTTACAAAAACATGTTGAGATTTACCTGTATATGAAAACATTAATAAGTAAAGATTAATTACATCTGAGAGGTTATTAAAGCATTTCTGCACCGAAATGCTTTTTTAAGTTTTTTTTGTTAAATATTACTGACCACTTCTCCACTATTTTACTGATATCTTCAAATGAAAAACATTCTAACATCCCTACCGTTAATAACAACCAGGAAAATTACAAATTTTTTGTCGACAATTCAAAACTAATATCAAATGTCAAACAAGAATCCTGGGAACAATTATACTCTATAAATAATATAGACAAAGCAACGGGACTGTTCATAGAGAAAATAAAAAAACTAATAGATATTAGTACCAATAAAGTAATATATTAGTCGCAAAGAGAAAAGCAGAAATGCCTGGATTACCAAAGGATTAATAACATCGGCAAAAGAAAAAGAAAGACTATATAATGTAATGAAACTAACGCCAACTACAGAGAATACCGACTGCTACAACCAATATAAAAATAAATTTATAGAGCTTGTAAGGCAAACCAAACGAAAACATTACGTAAATAAATTGAATAATAACTTAAATGATCCTAAGCGGCTTTGGACAACTATTGATGAGATTACTGGGAAAACAAAATTTAAAGAGTGTGTCACTGAGTTAAATACAACATCGGGAACATTATTAAAAAATACTCAACAGATATGCGATGAATTTGTACAATTCTTTACTGACATAGGCGAAAATTTAGCAAGTAATATACAAGCAAATGTACAAAATACTCAGCCTCCAAAAAGAACTTTGAACTCATTTATTTTGGATAAAGTCGAGCAATGTGAAGTATACACCACTGTTATGTCCTTAAAAAATCGGAAAAGTCCTGGGTTCGATGGTATTAAAAGCGACCATTTGAAAATTATAGCCGAGGACATAACAGAACCACTCACTTACCTAATCAACAAATGCTTTGAATCTGGCATATATCCCTCAATTTTAAAAAAGGTAATATAATACCGATACATAAATCAGGAACAAAAACAGATGTTAACAACTATAGACCAATATCAATAATATCCAGTGTATCAAAGGTTTTTGAAAAAGTTTTATCTACTAGAATGATTCGATACCTCACAAAATTCAAAATTTTAAGTGAAAATCAATATGGATTTACAGAAGGGAAGGCTACATCGGACGCAATAACTAAAATTGTAAATCAAATACATCAAAATATTGATAACAGAATCCCTTCAATCTGCGTTTTTGTTGATGTAAAGAAAGCTTTCGACACAGTTAATCACAAATTATTATTATTAGAAGCATTGGAGAGAATTGGTTTCAGATCAAACGCGTACTCACTGATCGAAAATTATTTGTCAAATCGCCCACAATCTGTGCAGATATCAGGATCATTTAGTAAAGAAATGTATATTAAGTGTGGTGTCCCACAAGGAACTGTTTTAGGTCCGCTGTTATTCAGATGATACTGCAATATTATATGAATGCACTGACTGGTCTGATCTGAAAAATGTAATTGAAAATGATTTTATCAAAATTATTCGGTGGTTTAATAGTAGAAAATTAAGCATTAACTACTCTAAAACACATTTTTTACCATTTGGACCTTATGCTAGACATCTGCCAAATTACACAAATTTCTCCTTCAACATGAATGATCAAAAAATGCAAATTAATAGAGTGCGCAACATAAATTACCTTGGAGTGGTCTTGGATCCTCACTTACGATGGGACATTCATGTCAATTCTATTTTAAAGAAAGTTAGATTTGTATCCTACAAAATTAAATGCCTTGGGAATATATTGACAGAAAAATATCTTCGAACATTATACCATGCACTGATTGAGCCTCATCTCACATATGGCATATTAGCATGGGGAGCTGCATGTTCCTCACATATCTATAATTTAAATGTTTTTCAAAAAAGTATTCTAACAATCATATTTAAAAAACCGAAACTTTATCCCACTGAAAAATTATACGCAGATGTTCGAATGTATGATATAAGACAGCTCTATTTCTTACACAGTGTCACTCACTACCATGAATTTGTAAACACCGACCAAAAAATTAAACATAATCATTATACCAGGTACAAAATTCGTGGCACAGTAGTTCCTCAACCGCATAAATCTATAATGCAGCGATTATATCTCTATTTAGCGCCTAAATTTTATGAAATTATACCTAAAGACTTAAAAGATTTACGTTTCGGAAACTGTTTCAAAAGAAATTTAAAAAAGTGGCTACATTCTATATCTAGGACTGAAATTCATAAACTCACAAATTATTACGAACATCAACTAAATACATAATCTACTGTAGCTAATTTTTGTCCTTTTTTGTCATTTGCATTCTACAGTTTCAACTTAAATTATTGGTACATGTACAGGCGATGCCTTCTATTGGGCCTGTTTTGATTTTATATTTATTTACTCATATTGTTTGTTATCTTTGTACATTGAGTGAATAAATATTATTATTATTATTAGCGATGGTTCGGCCTGTTTTAGTGTACCTTGTAATAGGCTAATCTAGTGAATTCCGGCATTCCTGGGGGAATTCTTGAAAAACACGTCAGAAAAACGGTTTCTTCTACTCGTAGTGTGAGGGTCATGAATTTCACAATACCTTTTTAATGTACTTAAATTTTCTCTAAAATGTATCTAGTTCCTAGGTCGTAAATCAAACACATATTTTTTTTTTGAACGCTTAAAAGTCGAAACGAGACAGAAGCTAGTCCCCATGAGATGATGTTGAATTAAATAGTAGAGTGAACATAGGGTACATAAATATGTTTTAACCCACAAATAGCCAATACCTGTGCATGGATCACTATATGCTGGAACGTGGACTTCAGGAAAGAATGTCTATCAAAGATGTGTATATGTAGAAGACGATAAGTTTTAACAAATATTTGATCTTAGTTCAATAATAAGTTGTCGTGCCCACTTTGATAATTTCTTTTAAAATTATGTGTATCTCGAAATTGTTTTGTGGCTACATGCTCTTATCATTTTGGACCGAAATAGAGATAAGATCGTTTCATTATGCTCTTATAAACTTTAGGGGCAGTTTTGGACGTAATTTACCTCGATCATATTAGCAATGTGTGATTTTATCAACAACTTTCTAACAATGGTTGATAGTAAACGGACTATTTCATGTTTATTTATCTTAACTAGATACCTTGACGGATATGTGGCTGTGCGCCTCTGTATACGAACAATAAGTGTAATTTGGAGAAGACAGTGACAGCAGACAAATTGTTACTAGTTAACTAGTCTTTCTGATTTCTACTAGAAACGCAGCGTGGGACGTAACATCTTAATAACGTTTTATGGATTGCCTCGTTCTCTAACAAGGATATTGAACTCTCTCGTCGGTCTTGCCGTCATCTTTTTTGGCGCAGTACGTTTTAATGATTGAGGTTTTAATGAATAGGCTACTTTACTCATATCTAATTTCATAGATTAAATGAGTATTTGGACTAGGAAAACGAAATATGTCGATTTTAATTTTTGAAAGCGCAGGTTGGATACATGTCCAATTTTAAAAAAATGCATTTTTCAAGTGAAACGGTGAAAACACGGATGCGTCGTCATATAAAAACTATTAACAAAGACACATCGACTAACGTTAAGTGTTACTTAAAAACTCCCAATCATCGTAAAAAGATATGGTTTTTTGTTTTATTGAAAAAGCAATCATTCGCATAAAGCGCAACACAGATATCTGTTCTGCTGAGCTCAGGAATATCAGGATTTCTATGTAAGTACAGAGCATCCGAATTAATGGTTGACATAAGAAGAAAGAACATGTAATACACATACATACATTATTGTATTTCTACTTAACCATCTACAAGGACATCGTACGGTGATGATGATGATAATAATAATCTATTTGCCAAACACTACTATAAAAAAATGTAAATTTCAAAGATAGTTTGTGAGAAACGAATATCAATGACAAATAAAAGTAATGCCGCGAAAGAAAAATCTTGTGTGTGGCCATTCCATTATTATCAATTGCATATCCGCAGTTATAAATAAAGTTTACCAATTTGCTAATGCACTATGTGCTTCTAACGCACGCACTGACATAATTTGGTGTCACACGATCACTGTCAGAAACGACAAAGCTGTGGCACTTTAACTAAATTCAATAATAAATAACATAAATTAAAGAAAATAAATTAAAACGTTAAAAGGGTACATCTATGGTAAAGGACAATAAAACTGAAATGGCGTTATAAAACTGGTAGTTGCATTTTTGTTGTTAACAATAAAGCCAAGGATAGATCAAGCGTAACATACAATAAAATTAAATTGAAATTGAAGTGTCCATCATACATGAGATACGGTATAAATTATAAGAGAATATAATAAAATAAACAATGTGGGAGATTACGTAAAACTTAGACGAAAAAATCTGCATGATAAAATGCTAAATATACGTATATCTGAATATACAGGTAAGGTGTGCTCCAAGCAATATATAGTGTTGCGTATATGCATTTATTTCCTTGGGCACTCCAATCCAAAGCTTTTCAGGGGTCTTGTTTATATGTTTAAAAGTTTTAGCGGTTATGCTGCTGTCGGTTGTTGTTTACAAATGGTATGAAGTCAGGTCACATTAATATGGGCCAAACATGGCGGACAGCGTTTTCTGAATTAAAGTTTTGCGAAAATGTTAACTATTCAAGACCTACTTAAAAAAGTGTCAACTATTATCATATTTTCTTGACTGTAGTGTTTTAGTTTATTTTATTCATTATAAATGCTTGGTCGTTTTCAACAGCCATTCTATTGAAGTGATGTCGGTAGGGTTACAACCTACAACTAGCTTTGTATTCTTATCATTAACGTTGATCAACGGAATGAATAAAAACTGTCCTTTCGGATGACTGCCATTATTGGTGGCGGTTCTGATTATGTTAATCGTGTCACATTCCGGTCGCCATGCGATCGCGAAAAAGCTTTTAGGCCACCGAAACGGAACGCCGGATTTCAATAGCACAGCGGCATAGGCGGGGATGCCACAAAGTGGAACATAGTTTGTATATTCAGTGAAAAAGGAAATAGGACAACCCGCAAAAAGATTTCGTTTGAAAGCTGTCTTATTTCCCCCACGGATCTGCCACTGCTTGTACCATGTGCCCTGTATCTAAGACATATCCACTTCTTGCTGATTTTGATCCGTGTAAGTTAGGATATACAGGGTGACCCAGAAGTCGACGTCAAGCCGAAACCGGGTGATAGGCAAAGTCATAACAGCTATCAGAAAAATATTTAAAAAAAATTTATGTATGTGTTTTGAAAATTATAGGTCTTTGAAAAAAATATAGAAATTTCACACCCTACGGCAGTCTGTCAACTCCTGTTACTACAAATATTAACTTATTTTGGATTTTATTTTTACAATGTAATGATGAATAATGCATCTTCAAACAGGTGTCTCAACCTTGCTGCCAACTTTTCTCTTTCAGGAAAAATTGCCACTTATTTCCCAACCAAGTATTCCAAAGTAAAACTTTGCTCAACTTTAACTGGCTGTACTGGAAAAAAATGTACTACGAGAGTTTGGCAAGTAACCTTAAAAGTTGGCGCATTTAATAAGGATTCCAAAATGGTATAACACTTAGAAGATTACTCGTTAACTTATGCACAATTTTTATTTGAAGAAAAACTGATGAAAATTTTTCGAAATTTCCTAATTAAACAGCGATTATGAAAATGCACAAGGACCCTTAAGGATAACTGTTTGCACAACAGTGGGCGGCAAAATGCTGCTGATGATGATTTACCTTTACAGCAAATGCTCAAACTGTTTTCCTTCAGCCGCAATACACGCTCGACATCTTCTTAAAAAAGATCGGGTTATTAAACCAGCGAATCCACGGTTATTAACAAAACTCAGCTGCTTCCAATAGTCATCCATACCACATACAGCGTGTTCAACCTCTCCTGCCCCGGGATTATGAGCCCCGAGTTGCTTTTTGTCGCACAATGTTAGAAAGACACAGGAAAGATCCACAGTTCTTTGAAAAAATGTTATGGTCGGATGAGACCACAATTAAAAAAGATGGGTACATGAACCTGCATAACTTACACGAGTGGCACGTAGCAAACCCACATTTGATGAGAGAAGATAAATCTCAATATCGCTTCAAGATAAACCATTGGACAGGAATTTTAAATGGTAAAATAATCGGTCCGTTTGAGTTCCCAGAGACTTTGACTGCTGAAGTTTATTTGGATTTTTTGAAAAATCATGTACAAAATTTATTGGTGGACGTGCCACTGAGTATTTACAGGGACATGTGGTTTCAGCATGATGGCTGCCCAGCGCACTATGCACTCTCAGTGAGAGAGTATCTCGATCAAAACTTTCCAGGCAGATGGATAAGGTGGTCTGGTACAATACCGTGGCCAGCCCGATCACCTGATTTGAATCCTTTAGATTTTTTTACTGGGGAACTGTAAAAGAAAAAGTGTATTTCAAGCCGATTCCAAATGTAGCTGAGCTACGGCAAAGACTATTGGAAGCAGCTGAGTTTTTTAATAACCCTGGATTCGCTCGTTTAATAACCCGATCTTTTTTAAGATGTCGAGCGTGTATTGCGGCTGAAGGAAAACAGTTTGAGCATTTGCTGTAAAGGTAAATCATCATCAGCAGCATTTTGACGCCCACAGTTATCTTTAAGGGTCCTTGTGCGTTTTCATAATCGCTGTTTAATTAGGAAATTTTGAAAAATTTTCATCAGTTTTTCTTCAAATAAAAATTGTGCATAAGTGCACGAGTAATCTTCTAAGTGTTATACCATTTTGGAATCCTTATTAAATGCGCCAACTTTTAAGGTTACTTGGCAAACTCTCGTAGTACATTTTTTCCAGTACAGCCAGTTAAAGTTGAGCAAAGTTTTACTTTGGAATACTTGGTTGGGAAATAAGTGGCAATTTTTCCTGAACGAGAAAAGTTGGCAGTAAGGTTGAGACACCAGTTTGAAGATGCATTATTCATCATTACATTGTAAAAATAAAATCCAAAAAAAGTTAATATTTGTAGTAACAGGAGTTGACAGACTGCCGTAGGGTGTGAAATTTCTATATCTTTTTCAAAGACCTATAATTTTCAAAACACACATATAAAATTTTTTTAAATATTTTTCTGATAGCTGTTATGACTTTGCCTGTCACCCGGTTTCGGCTTGACGTCGACTTCTGGGACACCCTGTATGCTATTTTTAGAACGGTCTTTGTCTCTCATATTTTATGTGATTTTGACCGTTACCCACGTCAGTTCCAGATACACTTATTGTTAATGAAGATCGGCAGCTTTTTCCGGAATTATTTGGAAATGCACGCCCCGGGCGCTTGTCGCTCTGCCTGTAGACCGCTTTTTTACCATTCCACCCGGGAATGCATAATGCCGCAATCGTCGACAGCAGTTCTAGTTTTTTTTGTATTCCAATACCCTCCTCCTTCCTAGTTTATATGGCTGTTATTGCTGCGGGCAAACTAGCATTTTTATTTTAGGTGCTGAATATTATTTGCTCAAAACTAATCAAAAGTCTGGTAAACAAGTGATAAAAAATTCCTCGAACTGGATATCGATAATCATTTGAACTGTATTCGTATAAATTTTACTGTGTCAAAAACTGTCGCCGGCGTATTTTGCTTTATACATATTAAAATTTTTGTGTAATGATAATGTGCCTTTTTATTTCGGTAACAGCAGCCCTTTTTGTGAATCTGTCAGCAATAATATTACCTTAGGATTCCGAATGACCCTTTACGCAGGCAACACATATATTGTTACTTACATAATAATAATAATAAAGCATATATTGCCCAACAGTATACACCATTTACGGAGCAGTGGGTAATAAACACAATTAATGTACTAAATTTACCTAAAACTAACTTTAGCGAAACTACAAATTGACACTACACTGAGTTCTTATTTCTGAAAAACTGCAGCAGACAATGTCACAGACGTTAGACAGTTTGTTCGCGATTGCACACATTTGATCAATAGGTGCTTTCATTAATATATTTGTTTGCGCTCTTTTACATAAAAAAGTGTAATGCTCTTTAGCATTAAGTCTCGGTACAATGATATTTATAACAGTATTCTAATTTCGACCTGACTAGACTAGAATACAATAAAGTTAGTGCCGACAGATCAGTAAAAAGCTTACAGTTTCTTATGATAAAGCCATATGATCGAAACGCATTCATAATAATTTGATTAATATGTGAGTTGAACGTTAACTGACTGTCAAAGCAAACGCCTCTCTGATTGAGTCAGTTCTCGAAAGGTCTGTACCATTAATTGTATAAGGATATAGTATGGTCGGCTAAATGTTACTATTCTGCATTTGGAGAAATTTAAATTCAGATGATTTCTAAGACACCACTCATGTAAAACATCGATCTGCGATTGCAGGGCAGCACAGTCTGCTAGACATGCTATGGACGCATACATTTTTAGATCGTCCGCAAACATTAATCTATTGCATGCCAATGAAGTGCATAGGTCATTAACATATAACAAAAATAATAGAGGTCCCAAATGCCCTTGTGGTACTCCAGTAGTAGAAACATAGTAACCAGATATGGTTGAATTAATGTGCACATATTGCCGTCTCTGATGCAGATAAGATTTTAGAAGATTTAAGAAAGAACTATGAAGGCCTAAAGAAAAAAGTTTGTGGAGCAGAACACTGTGACTGATTTTATCAAATGTCTTAGAAAAGTTAACTTAGACAGTATCTACCTGACCTGAAATGAGATTTGTTGCACTTTCAGATGGTCATGTAAAATAATTTCTAAGAGTTCCGCTGGAATGCAGAGAATAGAAATTGGTCTGTAGTTGCTTACAACATTTAACTGTTGCGACTTGCGTATAGGGCATACCTTGGCAATCTTCTACACTTATGCAATCTGTGAGAAAAAATGAAGGGATCTTATCATGACCTGGCGTTAGTTTATTTTTTAATTTCTTTCCTGTCTTCAATATCTCTTTCTCAGTTATTGACTCGACACTCACATCCAATGTATCAATGAGATCAGGACTGAATGTTAGGTTCTCTTCGGCATCATTGTCAGCCGAAGTGAGTGTGCTCTCAAAAAAACTAACAAAGGCATTGACTTGCGGAAGCATTCGCAGATGCCAAATGGCAGTCTCGTACTGTGCTTTTTTGGAACAAATGAGACTCAGTATCGTTCCTTTGTATCTAAGGTTACACCAGCTAATTCAACCTGCGTCACGCTGGCATGTTTATCAATAAACCAATTCATTCAGATGATTCTAGAATACACGTGTACTCCGCAGCCCCGATCATTTTTCTTAGATCCGTCAGAGATGTTAATTTATACATTCATCGATCTGGTTTTCAGAATCTGTGGAATTTGCAGAGGTAGATCAAAGATAAACTTTGGCGGAACGTTATGTGAGTCAGCGTGCAGAAATGGCGTACACAGGGTGTTTCACAACTTATTCGACAAATGTGCACTGTTACGAAAGAAGTTAATTTCTAAAATAAAAATGTAATAAAAGCCGTACAGAAAGTACGTTATAAACCTGAATTGAAAAATAAATATCTGTATTTTGCGTTCATCGTCGTTATATTAGAACACACATTAATAATTTATGCAAATGTGCCAAACAACTGACGAAAACGAACTACCAGGAATTTTTTGTTTTTTCATACTGATAAGAACATGTAAATAAGGTTTAATCTATATCGTGGATGATCTGAATGAAGAACTGTCGATTTTTGTGACATTAAATAAGAAAGTATTTTGCGGGTTTATGTTTTTAGATATTTATTAATAAAAATGACACATGTGTACACTAATGAGGAGTTAGCGGACATTGTTTTAGCGTACGGAGAAGCAGGGCAAAATTCGCGAGCGGCTTCTAGTTTGTAAGCACACCGATTTCCGAATAGGCACAAACAACACGAAACATTTAGTTCGATTGTTTTACCAGATACGCTGCATCGGAAGAGGTAAACCAATCGCATGGCCTCCACGGTCTCCCGATCTAAATCCTCTGGAATTTTTGTATGGGGATACTTGAAAAACGATATACCTTACTCCAGTTCAGAATACTGTAGAATTGCGAGACCGAATCACAGTGGCTGGCGATAATTTGAGCCTTCAGGCATAGCAGGATGTGTATTTGAATTAGTGCGACGAAATCTGATTAGACGCGCCCAAGCATTGCAGTCAATGGAAACAATTTTAAACAGCTTTTATAGTTAAGCAAACTGTTAAACTGTATTATTTTATTATCTCGATAACAGTTCATATGTGGTTAAAATTTGTCGGATAAGTTGTGTTATTAATTTACATTGATCCTCTTGTTCCTGGTCTATAATAGGGTTCTGGTGCTATCGCTGCGGCGGTGTGCGCTTTTTTCATCAAAATCGGATTTAATTAAACGCCCGATGACCGCGCTAGCGTTCGCAAAAAAAGCAATAAAATTATTGACGACTGCGCCAACAAACAACCAATCAATTATTTTTTATTGTGTAAACTTAAGTTCGTAAATTTTTTGTGAATGCAGATGGCCGCCGGGGCAAATTTGATTTGAGTGCATCGGCGTCAGGGGTGGAGGGGGAAAGGATTTAATGAAACAATAGTGTAGGAGATATGAAAAAAAGATGCTTGAGATACGTTATGGTCTAAGCAAAAATTCTCTTTAATGGAATCCAAACTTATAGACCTACCATAAAGTTTTCTTGAGCTTTTCTTGCTCTTGGGTGAGATTCTCAAGTCAAGGAAGAAGCATGTTCACTTCACCTGATGACTATTGAAGATCACATTAATCGAAACGTCGTGAATCAAAAAAAAAAAACTTTATAGACAATGGGAGTCCGAGAAGCAAAACCTCAATCTTCTACATTATCATCAAATTTCAAACAGCGATTCTCTTGTTCAATCCGTCTTTGTATAGTGGCATTTTTACAGATATATGAAGAGGAGTCAAAGGTGCGCTTTTGTACCTAAATTAATATATCGACAATGAAATGCTTATAGCGGCATTGAAATTTTATCTAACATCATCAAGCTTTGAGGTACACAAAGACACTATAGGAGGCAGTCTTTTACAGGACGTGAAACATTTTTCGTAAAAGTACTGAAGAAATTTATGAAAACATGGCATTAACAGAGACAACACCGAATATTTAAATGAAGTTATATAAGGAAACTGGTTCATATAAATCGCAGATGGTATAAATGCACCCAAAACAAAAAGCCAAGAGTTTGAATCTGGTGATCTAGGTGGCTGTCACACCATTTGTAGTTATAAGAAATTTTTTATTTGATTTTACTATGTTTGCAGCGATACGTGGCTGTATGCTAAAATCAACAAATTTTAGCTAAAATTGCTTAACGGTTAGTGATTTTTTATAAAAAATGGAATTAGGGAATTATCGCTTGGAGTTCAATCAAGTCCTTTATTGAGGTCTTACATAGCAGCTAGAAACATATCTCTTATCAGTTTTATTTATACTGGTTTTGCAAAAAATGTTTCATCTGATTGGAAAGCGCTTAACGTTACTTGAATCATAGGCAGAATTTCGTCATTTATAAGAGCATCAGTCTCAAGTAGCAAACGTTGTCGTTCGTCGAGGTTTCAAGCTAGGCTTCTATTATTAGTGTTTTTTTGACAGGGTGTCCCATAAATAACACAGAAGGTAGATTGGCTTCAGATCGATCAGATAAAATCAACATGATCTTAGTAAAAGTTTTATAGTTTTCGAGATATTGCGACTTTTAAGTTTTTCAAAAAATCTCTACTTTTTGCTCCATTTTTCCCTGCTATGGCTATAAAGAACTTGTACCTTAGTGGCGGCAGAGATAAACGCCGAAAACGAAAAAAAAAATGTCCAAGCTTCGCATTCTGGCGTTTCAGAGCATCCTCATCATTTTTATAAATCATATAGGGGGGGTTGTATTGGGGTGTGTTTTGCAATATTTTAATGATTATTATATTGATGCACTTCCAGCTTTGGTAATTCTACGCACCTATCTGCATGCATATATTTCAGAAAACTGATCGCGTACACCTATCGGTCGCACTTGCCGTGCGTCACGGGGTTGTACATATTGCATCTTTATGACTTGTAAAATCAGGTTGCTAATGCAATCAAAGATACAACAAGTGATTGGAAGTTTATAGTATTACTTATTAACTACCTTTTTGTGTTAGTAACAGTTTCATGCGTAGGGTATCAGCTAGTACAAAATAAAATGTCTGTATCCTTTGACGGTCACAGGTTGAGTGGGGTGATGACGGGCCGCGTTGTTGCCGGGTTGAATGTGGATATTTTTGCATTTGCCAGAACAGATTGCAAAGTCGACGATGAGTTCGTGGACAAAATATACATAACCTTTAATAGGTATCAAAATGTTTCCTCTTTCCGTATTGTGGCTTAGACGTGATCCTGACAGGCTGGACAAACATTCACATTTATCTATAGAGATGAGTACGTATTGTAGACAACCAGTTTTACACCAGACCTCCAAACAAATGAGGCTACCTTGTACGGATACGATCATTGCTGGAATCCGAGGTTTTTTTTTCATAAAATGCCCAAATTGTAAAGTAATGGTTCTGACAAAACCTATGTCCTCCTTGATGACATTACACTACATGTACAATTGTACTAGGAGTTGTGATGAACGCGTGAAAAGTCAATTTACTTGAATGCTTTTTTGCAGTATATATTGTAGGTTCGGAATTCTCAGCTGAGCTCTCGAAATTCCTTTCTCTAAATATCCACTATAAATCAGGAGAAAAATCCGTCCTCTGACGTGCTTCCATTCTCTATAAACTAATAAATCTTCAACGTCTAATTATTGCACATTAGTTTCATCCCAACGTGATAAATGATTTGCTGAATGTCGCGGCAATTTGTTCTGATTTAAAATTCAGATTTATTCGTGTTTCTTAATAGATTCCCCATTGTGCGGTGTGGCTGTTTATTAATACACACATATGTTCGTGGAATTGGACACGTTGACCATACAAAGATTAATTCTTTAATGATGGAAATAGCCTACAAGCTGACGTGATTATGAAAATGATTGTTTTCAGCAAACGTGCAGACAAAGGAACAATGACATGCTTAGCATGATTTGCTGTCCTAAAGCAGTCTACACACCGTGATGTATGCTGCGATGCAGGCATCGACTCTTATGTTTCATGAAGCAGCACTGTGTATAGTACTGAATCTTGTATAATCTCGTAATCAGTTGCGGTTTAGCAGCGATGCAGATAGAGTCTGGATTCCCATTTTGGTCGGAGAGCCACGACGCCGAGTCGGTGATACTGATACAAGTTTCCGCGTCGATGGCACGACGAGATTTATTTTCCCGCGTCGTTCTAGAGGTCCGTTTGTTGTTTGTCTATCAAGTCTTCATAACTATTACCAGTAGCTGAATATGTCAGCATTGCAACTAGTCTTTCTTCTGCAGTAACGGGCTGCCTCAACTTTTACAATTCGGGGGCGAATTTTGTTCAATATATATTCAAAACTTTCTTCATTCACACGGAGGTAGTTCTTATAGTCCGCTGGCTCGTGTACTTTTCGCTCTTCCAATAAAGTTGCATTTGTATAACGTTTTCTTTGTGTAAGCCATCTTTTGGACCATTTCTTTTTCGATTTCCCTTTCCTTTTATGGAGTATATAACTTTCAGCTTTACAAGGCTTTTTAACACACAATTTATGATTAGTTTCTTTAGCATGTTATCTAGTGCGTTTCATGTCTCTGTGATGAATATAATTTAAAAAATAGTGACTTATACATTATACTATGGTGTACTCTGCAGTTGTGGTTGTCCAAGCAACAACAACAACAAGAAAAACATAGAATTGACTTTTTTTCAGTTTTGCAGAGGACACACAAGTTTGCAAGTTTGAACAGTGGTTTTTGAAGTGTTTTATCAGCAGCGAGAATATAATGTAAACACAGCAATAATATGTCGAAAGCGGTTGTTGGAAAGTTATTACTGCTCGAAAGAAAAAAATATTGGGACTAACTCAAAATAAATGGAAGTTGGAAAGTAATGCAATACCTTGCCTTATTTGTATGATGACATCATCTAGGGCACAGACACAGTATGCGAATGATAAAATACAGGGTGTCCGCAAAGTTGGGGTTTTCCTTTTCAGAAACAACTACCCTTGAAATAACAAAGGTAATGTGTAGTGAAACGAGGGCGACCAAGTAAAAAAAAAATAAAGGAAAAAGTACTCACTCTCCAGTTGACGAGAAAGGCTAAGTACGTCTCTGCCTGAACTCGAAAGTTATTCACCCCATTACGCGTGAACGTAGATTCGTCTGTCACCAATATGCACTTCAAAAAGTCCGGATTATTGTCATGTTGATGCAACAACCACTCTTGCTGGAAAATCGTCAGGTTAAAGGGCTTGTACACGTTGGACGTTTGCCACACTTTAGTTTTTGATACTTGCACTTCTCTAGCCACGTCTCTAGTGCTTGTTGAGGGATTCTCGTCTACGCGATTCAGTAGTTCTTCCTCAACTTGCACCACTCGTAGTTGTCTAGGCCTCCCACTGTGCCCACCTCGAAATTCCTCCAAATGGCCCGTATTCCTGACTCTCTGGACCAGGTACACAAATCTGCGGGGCCTTGGATGGTGTCGTCTAGGGAAACGATCTGCATACACTCGCGACGATTCTGTAGCATTTTGAAGACATTCGCCATAAATGAACAACATATCAACGAGTGCATTATTGGTGTATGAGTGTGCCATTATTTTTTTTTTGAAACGCAATCGATTATACGGGTTCGTTACCTCTATACGCGTGACCCTTTACCGTCAGTTGAAGGTTGCATACTGACCTGACACACTGACCCCGACCCCCGACCCAGTTCTGTCGTCGGGTTCAGCTAGTAGCCGGTACCAGTCTGGGATATCGCGGCGGGTCGCGGCTACAGGACGGTATTCAGATATTTTTGATGTTGCAGAGCCCTTTACCTCGGTCCCCTTAAGACATTGGTGTATATGGTACTAAGAAAAATTGCTTATGTTTTCAAGATCTACACGTCGTGTAAAGGAAAACCCCAACTTTGCGGACATCATAAAATGAATTCAATAAAACTGTTTAACGATACAAAAGTTTTTTATACATAAGAAAGATTAAAAAATCATCTACCCACGACATTTCTTAAACAGTTATAAATATGTCATATATTTATACGAGGGTGCTCCCAGAAGTACCCGACCCAACGAAGAAAACACAAAAATTTCGTAAAAAAATGTATTTATTTTTCAACATAATCTCCTTTGAGCTCTATACACTTTTCCCAGCGATGTTCAATAAGTTCGATACCCTTTTTATAATATGAACTGTCTTGCTCCTCAAAATAGCCATTAACTGCCGACATCACTTCTTCATCGTGGGAAAATCTTTGACCACTGAGCCATTTTTTCAAGTTTGGAAACAACTACCGACATCGTACATCTTGCTCTATATTTTTTTGTATAAAAAATTGATATATTAGATTAATATATATGTACGTCTGATGATGCACAAAGGTATGATTTAGAATCAATGTGTTTCATGAAAAAAGAAGCAACTCTCTTTATCTTGAAGCTCTAAAAGCTACAGGCGCATTTTCAGTGATTAAATCTTGAACTATACAACACCTTGAAAATCGCCAATTGTTCATTTTTCAATAATGATAACATTATCAAGAATATTTAAAAAAAATCTTATTAAAGAAGTTCTTTTACAAATCTGTAAAATAGTCGTAGAAGTTACATAGTAAAAATTCTAACGTTTTCTTTTTGTTGCAGTATTACGAAATGTCCTATGGATTGAACGTCGAGATGCATAAACAGGTAAGCCAATATATTTCAAAATTGTGGTTGAATGGTTAAACTTTTAGTGAAAAGCGTGGAAATTTACTTATATGTAACCAATCTTCGTAATAACGTTTGGTCCTTTGAGAATCATCACATAGTGGTCTAGACTTCCAACATTAGTTTTCTTTAAACGTGTGAGCAGCTATTGTCGATGAACGTCTAATTGGATCCTTTATATTGCCAGATCGGATAAATGGTCACCAGTATTTGGAATTTCTTCGGAATGATTTGCCGATCATTTTTGAACATGTGCCATTGGCGGTCCTAGCACAGATGTAGATTCTGCACGATGGGCACTTCCGCATTTTCGTTTAGAAGTTCCTGATATTTTGAATCAAGTATACCAGATACGCTGGCTCTTACGGGGTGGACCAACTGCATGGCCTCCACGGTCTCCCGATCTAAATCCTCTGGACTTCTTTTTATGGGGATACTTGAAAAACGAGGTATACCGTACTCAGTCTACAGTTTAGAATATTGAAGAATTGCGTGGCCGAATCACAGTGGCTGCCTATAATTTGAGCCTTCTGGCACAGCAGGAGGGAGGTGCATTTAAATTATTGTGCCGAAATCGGATTAGATGCGCCCAAGCTTGCATTGTAATCAATGGAAACAATTTTGAACAGAAGTAAGTGAACTGTTAAACTGTATTATTTTATTATCTCGATTTCTGTAGGACTTTTATTACATTTTTTTTTAGAAATCAACTTCTTTCGCAACAGTGCATATGTGATTGAAATTTGTCGCATAAGTTGTGAAACATCCTGTGTGTTTGAAATCAGAAAAAAAGGGTTATTAAGCTAACATGATTAATACATTCTTGAGCTTACCCGAAGTTATACTTTATCTGAAGTCACTTGAAACACTGTGAAATACCGTATAAGATCAAAGGCAGTTTCACCGGTCCACGTGGAGTAAAGCACGCCTATGCGTGGACATAGCCAATGAGAAAGCGTGGATTTCAGAGCTCCGAACAAGTGCAGGTGGCTACTGAAAATTGAAACAGTTTAACCAGTGCCGTGTAGCGGTGAATAAACGTGTTTTCTTTAGTCTGTCCGTGTTTTTTCATAGATTTTATTAGTTTGTGTGTTTTTGACTTTTGAATACTCAGTTTACTTGTTGATATAATTGTTGTGTTGATTGTTCGTGTGTGTCCTAAATATGGCTCTTTGGAGACCTTGGGAAAATGCTCCAAGCCACGAGGAGATGGTTGATGAACCTGTGCAGGCAGAATTCTTTCATAAAGATTTAGAGGAACAGACCCAAAGAGTAATCCTAAATTTCCATTCCTTCCACAGAAAGCGCATAGGGCAAAAATTAAAAAGAATAGACGTGGGTTTTCAGGAAGATATTCGTCGTATAATATACGGATTTTATAAAGAAAATTTGGTGCCCACGTTGGAAATGATACGGGATAAATTAAAAGATTATCCTGAAGATTTTTATAATTACAAATGCTTAGACTCACTGCACTGTATTGTAAAACTGTGTGGTTTTCAATACAAAAAATTAGATAAAAGAATGGTGATTATGGAGTCGTCTCGAATCGTTGAATTGCGCCAAGAATTTTTGCACAAAGTTAAAATCTATAGAGAGCAGAAAAGAAATCTGATTTACCTGGATGAAACGTGGTATGATACCCATAATGTTGTGCAGTACGGCTGGGTTGACGACAGCAACAAGTGCATTTTAAATGCACCATGCAACCGTGGAAAACGAATCATTATTCTCCATGCTGGCAGTGAAAATGGATTTATACCTAATGCCTTGCTGTTATCTGCCAAAGATATCAAAGAATCATGTGCCGACTATCATGAGGACATGACCTCCGACTTATTTGAAAAGTGGATAGAGCAGCAGTTAATACCAAACATTTCCCCAAATTCAGTGATTATTATGGACAATGCGCCATACCATTCTCGACAGAAAACAAAATTCCGAATACAGGCACAAAAAAACAAGACATTATTGATTTTATGAAGGATAAGGGAATGGAAATACCACAAAAATCAACCAAAGCCATATTATTGGATCTTATTAAAAGACAAAAATTTGAAAAAGAGTATGTTGTTGACAATCTGCTTCAGCAAAATGGCCACGAAGTATTACGTCTACCTCCCTATTACTGCTTTTTTAACCCGATTGAGTTGGTCTGGGCTGCTTTAAAAAAAAAGTAAGAAAACATAATCAGACCCCTCATTTAAGTGAATCGCTATTGGCCACAATAAGAGATGCAGTATCTCATATTACTGCCACAGACCTATGGAAGCAGTGTTCTAGGCATATTATTGAAAAAGAAAATGAATATTGTGTTTTGCCTCCTGTAAATCCCGTTGTAATTCCTCTACAAGATGACTCTAGCGACAGCTCCGAAGGCGAGGATGATATATAAATACCTATAATGTAAGTCTTTATATACCTTTTTATATACCTACCTGCTATGTAAATATTTGCCTATGTCAAACGTTGGAATTCTGTAATTTTTCCATTTCTTTACTTTCAGTCAACATACATTAAACTCCCAATATAAGTATTTTTTATCCCAATTCAAAAAAATAAGAAGATAGTAAAATCCATTTATTGTGATATAAAAACATTATTATTATCGTTCTAAATAAGTGACCGCACGCCTAGGATACGTCATGAAATTACAAAGGACGCGCCGACCAAAGGTTTTTTATGCTATTTCAAGTGACTTCAGATAAAGTATACCTTTAACACCCGAGCAATCGCTTTATCGCGTCGCTTGACACCGGAGCCGCGTAAGGACATGCTGGCCGCGTTTCGAGGTTCAAGGCATTCCATAAATTCCTGGCCCACCTCCTCGTGGAATTGTTCCCGGGAGTTCTGCGTGGAAGTTCCGGCCGGTTGCCGGAAGTGGTCGTTGAACGCCGGCCAAGATTTACGATGGCCGACGGCGGCTGCAAATGCCGTACGGCACACCGCCCCGCCGCAACCGCAACGCTGCTGCTTCGAATGGTTCGGTGTGTGTGCTTTGCATGACCCTCTCGCCACTTTACCACTTCTAACGTAATTGCTCATGTTAAAACGCGACTGGGGTGGAGATCCGCAGTTGGGAAGGGTTGCGGCTAGTGAAATTCTCCAGAACAAAAAATTGAGAATATTCTCAATAATAATAATAATATATGTATTGCCCAACAGATACATCCATTTAAAGGACTTTGTAATTGAATACAATTTGACGTTACAATATTTTTAACTACAATCATAGCTTGTCCAGTTTCTGAAAAAAAAATGAAAGAAAAAAATGATAAATAAATGCTATAGTTCAATAATAGTAGACGCTGAATACGGGTAATATATCTTTGACTTTATCATGATGAATGTCACAATTATCAGCTATGGTGTTAAAGCTGGAGCACATAAAGTACACGGGTGACTTAATTATAACATTAGAATTTTTTGTTTTTAAGTAAAAAACGAGAAATCTTCGGGAAATGCGGGACGGTACATGAAAATCAACTTTAGCTAATAAAGCTGAAGAATCAACATCACTGTGTACGAGTTTGTAAAGGAATTTTGAACTCTTACAAACTCTTCTCAGCACAAGAGGATGCATTTCAAATCTGAGCAACATTGCTGATTGGAGAGTCCCACGATTGGGATAAACACCATCTAATTTGAAAGTCAAGTATTTAAGAAATTTCCTCTGTACACTTTCAGTTTCATTAGTATAGATTTGGTCATATGGATGCCATACACTAGATGCATATTCCAGCTTAGAACGCACCAAGGTGCAGTATAAATCCTTCAGTGCCGTTTCACTACCAAACAATTTGCAGTTTCTTATAAAAAACCGAGACTTTTTATAGCGGATGATACTATTATACTAATATGACCTGTAAATTCTATACTGACATATAAATCCGAACACCCAGATTAAATGGTTTTATTTTAATAAAAGTTGGTGAATGTATTTATCTTACTGTAAATAACAAGTGAAAAAATTTTCAGCCTTATCAGTTGGACATTCCGGTTTTTATACCGCTTTTTTTTAATTCACTAACGCTCTAAAAATGAATATTTCAGCCGCAGTAAAGAATCAACGTTGGCGAATTTTGGTTCTTGACATCATTTACGATCGGTTACGATGCCTAGAGTACGGAGACCGGTACGATTTCTTCAACTTAGTGAGTTTGATAGGGGCCGTATAGTGGGACTTCGGGAAGCTGGACTTTCTTTTCGGGCAATTGCAGTTAGAGTGCAAAGAAGTGTAGACACTGTGGTTAGGTGTTGTCAGGCATGGTTTCGAGAAGGCCGTACGCAAAGAGCAAGGGGCACTGGACGCCGCCGTAGAACAACAGACCGTGAAGATCGCCGCCCAAGATTATTGGCCTTAAGGGACCGTTTCTCCATTACCAGGTTCATTGCAAATGAATGGTTTGCAGAACACGGAAGACCTATTAGCATGCGAAGTGTTTACCGACGAATGGGAAGTTTTGGCTTGTTTTCATACCGGCCACACTGGGTCTTCCCTTTAACTCGAGAACACCGACGTAATCGCCTTGAGTGGTGCAGACAACGGTCACTCTGGGATCAGGAATGGAACAGTATTGCCTTTGGTGACGAGTCTCGATTTTGTTTAGGCATGCACGATGGTCGTGCCAGGGTTAGAAGGCGACGTGGTGAAAGGAGGAATCCACAGTTTTTTGTTGAAAGACATGTTCATCACACTGTTGGAGTTATGGTTTGGGGTGCTATAGCTTATGGTTCCAGGTCACCTTTAATCTTCATCAGAGGTAACATGAACGCGCAGCGTTATATCCACGAGGTTCTAGAACCCCATCTTTTACCCTATCTTGACACCCTGGCATATCCAACTTTCCAACAAGATAATGCTCGACCACATGTTGCAAGAGTCACAATAGACTTCTTTCAACATAATGATGTCACATTGTTACCATGGCCACCAAGATCTCCCGACTTATCCCCAATTGAGCACGTGTGGGATATGATGGGTAGGAGATTGCTCAATTTGCAACGTCCTCCTCAGACTCTAGAAGCACTTCGAGAGGAGTTGGTGGTTGCCTGGAATGAGCCACAGGAGGACATTGACCACCTGATCAGAAGCATGCCTAGGCGCGTTGGAGAATGCGTAGCACATCAGGGTGCATCCACACATTATTGAAGGTCAAAGGGCTTTAAAGCAGTGCAATCATTTTGAAATTTTCATCATTTACTTATTATGCTTCATTAAGTACTTATACAAAATTTTATTAAAATAAAACCATTTAAACTGGGTGTTCGGATTTATATGTCACTTAGTATAATTTAACATCAAACAACACACCTAGATCCCTTACTTCTGTACAACGGATCAAACTGACAGCTTCCAGTGTGTAATCAAAAACTATTGGATTCGTTTTTCTGGTAAAAGAACAGGTTTAACATTTGCTAACATTCAAAAATAATTTAGTAGTTGCACACCATTCAGGTCAGCTTGCAAGATTAGACAGTCATCAATGCTGTTAATCTGAGCATATATTTTTAAATCATCGGCAAACAACAGAGAAGGACAGGTTAAGCAGTTAGAGGGGTCATTGATAAAATAAAAAAAATGATGATAATTTTCAGAGAACGACCTACTAGAAGTAGTTAAACCAACACATAATTTAAGATTTCATTGAATATTAACAAAAATAAAATATAATAACTTCGGTGATAAATAATAAAAATATTCTCGTTTTCACAAAAGAATAAAAAAACAAGATAAACACTCAAAGACAGACTAAAGTTAAGAAAATGAATCTGAATCAGAAAAAATGTCCAGATCACTGTTTTCATCCTCTGACGTCTCCGACTCATCACCATCATCGTTAGACTCCAAGATCATTCTCACTGCCTCTATTTTTTCAAGACCTTTCTTCGACTGGCAGTGCAAAGTGTTGTCGTCTTCGTATTTGGACCGCTTGGACATCGCTGATACCTGGTCCAATAGTGTTAAATTATGTTAGCTTACCGGTTCGCTCAGCTGTCAGTCAGTTTCTTTTTGACACCTCTGGGAATCTCCAAGCAGTCCGTTTTGCTCGCTAAAAGTAGGTTTTCGTCGGTAACGCCCAGCCTGGTAAAGTCGCGTGTACACGATTCTGCTAAAAGCATTTTGAGAAAATTACCGGTGGGTTTTTTCTAACGAGAATATTCTCGAGAATTTTTGGTGTTACCCACAGAGTCGAACGTTTTACTCAGAATTTGTACAAAATCTACACTATCTGTTTGAAGAGTTGATAAAACCTTTACAGCGAATATTCATTCCTTGTTTTTCTTGAAGAAGAAAAACAATGGTTATGGCATTTACCCTAAAAAAAAAAAAGCAGAAAATTAGGTTATGGTAAAGTTACAAATCTAATTATTAGGCAACAAATGACAGTTGTATACCAAATGCTTACATTAGGAGCAACTTGTTGATAACAGTAGTAATTTTGCAAACGAAAACAACAAGGCTCAGGTTTGTTGTATAAATGTTACCATGAATGCAACAACATAATTATTTTGACTGTCGAGTTAAGATACTGTATAAAATAGTTGTATAAAGGTCTGTGCAACAGGTCAACATTTATCCTATCATGTGTTGTATAACTATGATGCAAGGATGTTTTAGATATCTAATTTTCGAGCAAATATGCTGCAGGCATTAAATTTGCATATCACGTAACATTAACCCTGCATTTTGGTAATCAGACAACAACAAAAAAGAGCTTTTTCAGCTCAAGTGTTCTTTTGCCGAAAACTTATATCAGCACTTTGCTAGTTGGGATATAACCCTCAATCAATCAAACAACTTGAAACCTTCATTTTAAATAAATTATGTTGGCTTCGGCTTATACAGGGTGGCCAAACACGTGACGTCATAAAAAAAAATTAGATTCCCCACATCGAGAGGAACCCAAATCACCCCCATATATATGGTCCTGGAATGCGGCCTGCCATGAAAGTGTTATGTGTGTTAATAAAAACACGGTGGTCTGGGTAATGCTCAGGTTGTGGTCCGCCTCGGCGTATAAGTTGTTCCCGGTACAGCTGAGCTGCTAAAGCGCCGTTGCCTTGAGCAACGCCATAGTAATAATGCATCGACATTTCAACACCGTTTTAGTGTGAACATGTGGTCAGGAATATTCAATATGGAATTTATCGGTCCATTTGAACTGCCGTCAAGGTTGGATTCGGTAGCCTACAAAAGCTTCCTTGAAAATAGCCTACCATTATTGCTGGAAGATTCAAGCCTGGAAGCCAGACGGAACATGGTGTTCCAGAATGATGGTGCACCATGCCACAACGCAACGATCGTGCGAAACTACTTAAACGAAAGGTTCCCAGACAGATGGATCGGACGAAACGGACCGATACGATGGCCTCCACGCTCCCCTGACCTCAACCCCATTGATTTTTTTGTTTGGGGATATTTTAAAGACATAACATTCGCCCAAGAATGTGCAAATGAAAATTCATTGAGGAACAAAATTCAAGAAGCGACACATGTGTTGAAAAACAACACACAAGCATTTAGAGATTTAAAACAAAATTTCATACGTAGGTGTACACTGTGCATTTCTGTTAGAGGCAGACATTTTGAAAACCTCTTGTAAATAACATAAATGAATAATAATCTGCTGTTCAGTAAAAATCAAACGTGTTTTTGTGGTTTTTGCAATTTTTTTTTCCGAAACTAACAATTTCTATTGAGCAGAGGGTTATCCAATTTTGGGTTCGGTTCTATTTGAGCCACAATTACGGTAGCATGTAGTAAAGCTAGGTTGATGAAATTTTTACGGTAAATAGCTGATACCGTAAGGAAGTTTTTAAGATACTTACGAATAGTAAGAACATGTTTTTTCAATTTTTTATAAACGTTCAAAGTTGTTGCACTTTTTTACTTTTTTGTTATGTTCGAAGATTTTGAAAAAAATTAAAAAGTAGTATTAGTTACATGACTTGAATGATTATATGATAGTTAAGCCTTAGGTCTTAGCTACATAATCGTGAAAAAAGCAGGCATTTATCACAATTATTAACGAAGTTATGGTAAAAATAAACACAGAACTCAAAAATTCTGGAAAAATCCGAAAAAAAATCATAACTCCTAAACTAAACAAAATCGGACCATATATATGTGGGTGATTTGGGTTCCTCTCGATGTGGGGAATCTAATTTTTTTTTTATGACGTCACGTGTTTGGCCACCCTGTATATAAACACTGAAAAACAAAAACATGCTGCTTCTGTTTACATTCAAAGTATGTACTCGTACTTAGTAGAGGTGTGAAATACGAGTAGGAGGATACGGGACGTAGGATGAAACATTTTTACAAAGTATCATCACTATGAGATAGATATAAATGTGGAATTTCTTAAATAAGATTCAGCATATAGAACAGGAAAAAAGGAGAAATGGCAAACAACTTTGCTGAAACCGCTAACGAAGTTTTTAAGTCTCTTTCTGAAATAGATGAAAAGTTGGCAAACATATTTCAAATGAGAAATAATCTTCATATACGAAATCTGTATCACAAAATTCCATGCATCTGACACCAGCTAATCAGAGTGAAATTAAAGATATTATCAAAAGTCTACAAGTAAAAAAATCACCTGGATTTGATAGCATACCTGTAAATGCTTATACTTTGAAGGAAATAAACCAGAACACTTCCAAAGCATTAGCGTATCTGATAAACTCTTGTATGAAAACCGGATTATTCCCATCCAGCTGTAATCAAACCCATATTGAAATTGATAACAATACACCATCTGCGTGCATTATTTCTGTGGATTTATCCAAAAGGTTTTGATGAAAAACTTCTAAATACCTTAGAAAATTCGGAATTTCGGAGACGAGCTTATAGATAGTTAGTTGAAAAATAGAACACAATGTGTTCATATCTCACTAGCGGAGACGTTACAGTTAGGTATGGAGTTCCACAAGGAACTGTGTAAGAACCACTTTTATATAATCTATATGTTACTGATCTTTTTAAATTGAATAATGATAGAAAAATTATTGGTTAATGACGTAATTATGTATTCAGGTAATGTTCGGGATTCTTTAAAGAACAAAATTGAATTGGATTTTCAAAAGATAATCAATTTATTCACTGAAAGAATTTTGATAACAAAACATACGTTTCCGTCCGATAAGAGATCTTATTTGTTTAATACATTCCATATTAAAACACCATTTGGCTACAAGTACATAGAATCAGTAAATTATATCAAATACTTAGGGATCATTATAGATAATAATTTAAAATGGAATATTTATGTTGAAAACTTTCAGCAGCTTTCTAAATCTAAAAATATATACATGATTATCACGCACTTATCTACCCACTTATCTCTTATGGAATTTTATCGTGAGATGGAGTCATAAATCATTATTATAAAACAATCGAAAATGCTCAGAAGTGGATATTAAAGATTATGTTTAACAAAAATAAATTATATCCAACGGAAGATCTTTATAGTGAATCACAAATTTTGGACTCAAGACAATTTTATTTCTATAATATAATCATTTTTTTAACTAAACATACAAATTGCAGATCACAATCATCAAACACGATTTAAAACCACATCAGCAACTATACCCAGAATAAATAAAACTAATAATCGATCATTTTATTTTCTAGGCCAATATTTTATAATATTTAAAACATATGCAGTTCAAAAAACATACCAAAGCTAAATCATAGACATCAAAAAACAGTATGTCCTAGGACTAAATTATTATCACTAGGGATATACATTTGACCAAACTATAAAATATTTTGTGTTTTAAACATTTGAAGTTTGATTTATTGTATGTAAAGCCCAAGCACAAGTTGGGTATTTCATGCTTATATTTTCATAAAATGTATTTCCATCATTTTGTAGAGTTGTCCAATAGGGACGCAGGTAAACGTCAATTTGACATAGACGCCATCTTTGTTTTCTGTCACCGACATGTCATTTTGTTAGTTGAATGTTTACCATTGATCGCTATGGAGTCGTATTCGATTGAAGACCGCATTAAAGTTATTCAAGAGCACTACAAAAATGGTGCAAAAATAAAAAAACACGTTTCGCGAGCTTCGTGAACATTTCGGTCGCAACAACCGCCCAAACGAAACAACCATCGCTCGTCTGGTGCGTAAATTCGAGGCAACAGGTTCTGTGGCAAATCTGCCAGGCTCTGGCCTGCCAAGGAGCGTTCGCACACCGGAAAATATTGCTGTTGTGAAGGAGAGTGTGAGAGACGATCCGAAACAATCAACAACGCGTCGATCCCAAGAATTGGGCATTTCGAGAACCAGTTTGCTCCGCATTCTCCACAAGGATTTGAATGTACACGCCTACAAGATCCAATTGACGCAAGAGCTGCGTCGGGCCGATCATTTTTCGCGCCGAACGTTCTCAGATTGGCTCGTTGAACACCGCCAAATTGATGCCAATTTTTCATCAAAAATCATGTTCAGCGAAGAAGCGCATTTCACTTTGAATGGGACGGTAAACAAGCAAAACTGCCGCATCTGGGCGAACGAAAATCACCGTGAGTATCAAGAGCAGCACAAATACAAAAAGTGACTATGTGGTGTGCATTGTGGTCAAAAGGCATCATCGGACCTTACTTTTTCAAAAATGCCGGCCGGGGACGCCGTTACCGTCAATTCTGAGCGATATCACGTGATGATAGAGGACTATTTTTGCCGCAACTTGAAGGAATGGATATGGACGATGTTTATTTCCAACAAGACGGTGCAACATGCCACACAACCAACGTCAGTATACATCGATTGCAGTCCTTCTTCGGTGATCGCGTGATTTCGCGCAGAGGAAATGTGCCATGGCCACAAGATGGTACGATTTGAATCCCTTGGACTTCTTTTTATGGGGATATTTGAAAAGCAAAGTCTACGTCAACAAACCAGCCACCCTGCAAAAACTCAAAAACAACATCATTGTCGAGATAAATGCCATAGAACCGACCATGTTGCAAAATGTCACCCCATATTATAACCAATAAACACTATTATCAATAGCGGACAAGATGCTTGAATTTTGGAGGCTGGATTTGACATGACCCATATTAAAACTTTTCACCAAGTTATACTTTTACAGTGCGGATATTTCTTGCTGTATGTTGCGCCTCTGTCACTCACTTTCATATCCTTATATTGGCTAGCAATACGTTCCTATCGATAGAAACACGCGAGATTTGACATTTTACTGCGTCGTAAAAAGGGGGATGAAGTTGGGAATGGGAAAATGTATTTCGGAATGTCTCAACCTGTTCGGTATTCAGACTGTAACAAATTCGACTGTGTATATGGGAATTTTTGAAACTCTAGGGGATGTGAGCTCGATATAAACATTTTGCGTGTTAAGCATTAAAAGTTGTTATCCATTCATATTTTTTTCGTCGAGCAATTTCATATAAAACGCCCAAAGCTTGCACTTACCTTATCTTTCGTTTATACAGGACGTTTTCAAAGCAGTGACTAAAAATTCAATGAGTATCTTTGGACTGTTTCAAGACTACCTTGATCTGTACCGATTTTCGGATTTACGAGGGACGTCTTTTAAGTTTTGCATATAGAAACATAGTAGGCCGCGCGGATCGAACGTCAGTACTGAATCTTAAGCTCACTCTTTAGTAAACTTTAATTCAAAGTTTCAAAACAATACGTGCAGTGTTCTCACTACAGTGAATTTTTAAGTATCACCAAGTCATTAGAAAAATTGAACTCAACCGAGGACATTTTCGCGCCATAATTTATTACAACTTTCAGAGACAATTATCGCAACAAGAATGCCTTGCTAAGTTACTGTCTGTTTTCGGCAACGAAGCGCCACATCAGTCGACAATTTCCCGTTGGTATGGAGGCGTTCTTGAAGATCTCAAAGACATCAATTCAAAAAATGTTACATGAAGAATTATTAGGAGTAAGAAAATTAGTTTCTCGTTAGATATCCCACCTGTTGACTGAAGAGCAGAAAGCAGCCAGGGTTAATTAAAAACCCTTAACCGTTTCAATTCCGGAAACTCAAAAAATGTGTACAGCATTGTTAGTGGATTTACTGTTATGAACCAGAAAATAGACTATAGTCGGCTGCTTGGGTGTTCCAAGGTGGAGAAAAGCCAACAAAAGTCATCCGTTCTCGAAGTGTTTCGAAAAAGATGGTCGCGACATTTGTGTCAAAAGCGGGTCATATTGCAACAATTCCTCTTAATGAGCAAAGAACTGTTACCGCGGATTGGTATACCACCATTTGTTTGCCAAAAGTCATCACCAAGCCTCGAAAAATCGAAAGAAGAATCATCCTCCACCAAGACAATGCAAGCTCGCACGCAGCCCAAAAAACAAGGCAGTATTTAACGGAAGAAAACGTGGACTTATTGGACCATCCTCCATATAGTCCCGATCTAAGTCCGATTTCTTTACTTTTCCGAAAATTAAAAACAGATTCCGTGGTCAAAGGTTCCGGTCACCAGAAGAAGCAGTTGACGCATTCAAAAATGCCATTTTGGATCTGTCAGCAAACGAGTGGAATAGGTGCTTCGAAAATTAAAACTACCTACTGTGTTGTTTTATTTCCATATGCAAAACTTAAAAGACATCCCCGTACAGGCCTTTAAAGAGCGCTTCAGGACTTCGGTTTTTCTAAAATAATTTTTGAACCTTAAACTTCAACGAACTTATAACAACAGAAAAACCACGCTGCTTGGCGCGGTGTCCATGCAAAACACAATATTGCAAAAATGAAAAAAATGGTAGCTGTCGATTTACACTGCCTATTATCCCAAAAAAAGTCGACAAAAGCATGAAGCTTAGTTATATGATCTACAATCTGAAGGTTTATATCTTTTTGTTTTTTAGCCGCTGATTGCGAATCCGAATAAAAGTACTTCTAAAACAAGGGTGTTTTTAATTCAACATCTGAGAGCTATTCTGTGGTAATAATGCTCTATAAATCTCCATGTTTTGTGGCCGTTAAAGAAAACTACTTCTAACTAAAGTTTCGGTTACATCGGGGGCCTTTTTCGAAGTACGAATCAACAATGAAAATATACAGGGTCACTAGTAATTCCCGTATTCCTTCCAGGACGCGCTAACGGACCTAAAATGGAACAAATTTCATTCTATACAGGGTGACTTTGAAGTTGAGTCATTAATTTTCAGATAATGATTGTAGAAGGAAGATAAACCAAAATATGTGTGTAAAAATAAAAAAGATTAAAAAAAAATGTTACTTTGTTTTATAAAGTATCCTCCCGACAAGTATTTCAGTGCGGACCTGTATTTGATCGTGCGGTCTTGGAGCACCAGCATGTCCTTCCCTGTGAGGTCTTAAGTCACCTGATTCACGAGCCCTTTATACTACATTCAGCATTTTCGTAAACATGTGCCATTTTTTATTTCGATTGAGCCACGCAACAAACACCACTATTCACTCACGCGTTACCGACTGACTCATCGACTGAATACAACTGAATAAAATTGTACATTGTAGTAAAAACGTCGTTTCAAATTCTTTCGCTTTTTTGTTTCCGATGCTATGAACGGATAAGGCGGATTATATCCGTTGTTGCCAAACACGAGCACATAATATTATTATTGAGACAGGGCGGTACTCAAACTTCTAAAGGGCTATAATTTTGTTACTTTAATTTTACCAGAAAAATGTTAAAGGGAAAAAACATTTCTTTTGATCAGATCTACTCACTGTTAAAATAAATGACTCAACTTCGAAGTCACCCTGTATATGTATGAGCCAACACCAACCGAGATTTTTCAGTTATTGTAATTTTTCGGCAGTGACCGGAAGTTGGGCATTTCGATCTTAATCATAAAAAACTATGTGAGATGAGGGTGAAACTTGGAATGATTCTCGTAGTTTGTACTTAAATTGAGTTAACGCAATCATTAAATGTGAGCAAATGCTATAAAACGCCGTAACTCAGTCATTGTCGAATTCTATGCATTTTAAAGCTTCTAAGAAGTTTCATATCAGAAACACATAACACGGGAAATAATCAAGCTGTCAAAAATTCGGAACAACTCTTTAATCATCGTAAATACGGCAAAATGGCTATGGGTCACTTTTAACTCGAACATGATCGAAACAGGAGCTGGAAACTGAATACATGATATTCCCAACTCATTAAATTTGTGAAGTACTAAGCGATCTGATACTGATTTTAAATACTCTATTGGAAAGTTGGACTAGTTTTTATAGTAATATGTGCGCACAATATACTAGCAATTTTTCGAGCCAAACACAACCTTGTTCTAAAAAAAATGAAGACTATACTGTTTTTGAGAATAACTGTTATTTTGTATAGCATTTTGTGATCGAAAATCAATCTTAGTCACGCCCCTATTTCACATAGTTTTTTTATTATTTAGATCGAAATATCCAACGTTGGGTTATTGTTGAAATATTACAAACACTGGAATCTTGGTTTTCGCCTATACAAACACATATATGGGTTGAAATTTGTGGCAATTCAATCCCCCCATCTCGACCTGGAAGGAATACGGCGGATTATAATTGACCCTGTATTTTATATTTCTTATCTGTCTTTCTGGTAAAAGTTCATTTTGTGCTGCTACCATACCGTGTGCTGCAACAACATCCTGAACGATCTCCTGCATTATTACTTTAAAACCACACCGCAAAAAACGACCGCGAGCGAGTGTGTGGGTATCTGTAGCTTTGGATGTACCAGATACCTCCCTTCACGCCAAAGGACATCGAGAACTGTAATCGCGACACTCCTGTTGACTGTTTTGCAATCTTCGACTACTAATGCTGCGTTTACATTCTTCGCTATTACTAAATGACCACAAAGCTAACAAGAGTACCTACCGATAGATGGATGCCTATTGTCCAAGTGATCCTTTTCGGCGAAAAAAAATGAATATTCTTGTTATAATAGATTTTTCATTATTGTTATTCAACGCAACATTGTTTATATCTCCCCAAATTTTGAATTATAAATTTGGTTTGGCCATGGTCGGTATGAAAAGCAGCTTTTAGCTGATACCCGCCAGATTAAATAAAGGCTATTATTATTATTATTATTATATGCAATAGTATTAACATATGGATGAAGTTATTTCAGTTATAAAGAATAGACGGTATTGAATCGAAATAAAGCATATAACAAACATACAAGTACATAAATAGGTACAAACAAGTAAATCACAAAGTTACCATCACGAGTAGATTTGAAGGTATCGGTGAACTTACGGATCGAATAGAATGCATTATTACGTAGAAAAGATTTAACGGTAATTTTGAAAGTATTAAAGTGGAGGTTTCTCATTTGAGTTGGTAATACTTTGTATAGCCCTATCTTGAGCTTTCTGAGGTCCCCTCCAGTTGATATTTAGGAGCTGTTATCATTTCAGCTGATCGGGTGCTTATTTTTATGAATCTCCAACAGTTGGCAGTAGATACATAGCGACGGAAAGATCAATAAGTTTAGATTGATCGAACTGTGGCGATGAGCGGTACTACAATCAAACGGAACGCATTTTTCTGAAGTCTGAAAATTTCCATACTGAATGACTTAATCCGTCTCTGGATGTATTACTACCTATCATCACATGTCCATAATGTTTTAATCCACAACGAAAGAGGCTCACGTCACCCTTCGAAAAAAATGTCACGTTCGTATATTTCCCCAAATGGCTCGAAATCCAATTTACACGCCAAAACGGATGCGGCATAGGGTGGTGGTGGTTCTGGGAGGGTGTAGGGTCGAGCGGGAGATGTTTGTATGATAAAACGGGCTTCCAACGACGGCATTGAGCCCTTTTCTCGATGGAACAGTAACGACCGTAAGCTCAATATGTCAAGGGGAGGCGAAGAGAGGTGTTTTGTGGAACAATCATACTCAAAAAAATTAAGGGAGCAAAAATTGTCGGCGATTTTTGACAGGTTGTTTTTTTGTGAAAAGTGGTCGTATCTAGACTCTAAAGACCGCATCTTGAAGCATCAAGATTCTAATTTTCAGATTTCTCAATCTCAATCAAATTCTAACAGATAGCGGAAGAAACATTTTTTCTTACAAAACTTTTACCTTCCTTTTAGTACACGAGCTTGAAATTTTTTTCTCTGGTCATCATATGAATCAAATATCCCGTTTATTCAGCTTCAATATCCTGTTTTTAAAATCTATTTGACGTTGAATGAAAAAGGAAGGAGGGAAGATTTGCTTGCAAGCTTTGAGGAATTTTTTTTGTATCCTTAGTGCCGAAGTAAAAAAAAGTGACTTTTTGCCCTGTTTTGGAAAATCACAAGTGTTAGATTTTGTTTTGATTTTTTTTGAGTAGGCGTTGCAACAAATGCTTGACTTGACGTAAATACCTACCACCGAGTTTTGTTATTATTGTGTATTGTTAATATTGCTTTAATATCGTCAAAGATGCCAGGCGGTCATTTTAGCAATGAAGAAAAGTCCGATATGCTGACGTGCTACATTTTGTGCTACAAAATTGCTAAAAATACTGCAGAAACGAATCATGATAAGTTTCCTGAAATATGTTAGCCAAGTAAGTCCATTTTCCTACAGTTGGCTCGGAATTTAAATCAATAAGGTTCATTAAAGAAGCCTGATAGGTCTCGAAAAAGTGAATCTTTAGGAGGAAACTATAACACTTATCAATAAAACTATTTGCTCTTATTGAGCTCAATCCGTTTTTCGCTATCCACAGAAACCGTCACCATTTTTGGCAAGCGTCTGGAACACTAGGATTGTATGGAACCCACGTACTTTTATATGTTTCTGCATAAAAGTATGAATTCAATACGAAATGTCAACAAGTGTCAAACTGATTGACTTGTAACATGAACTTGCATCTTTTTTTTACTGAATTGCGAGCATTCGTCAGATTTGGCTTAGCTTTTCTGGGGTTTCTGTGGGAGAAACCATACTAAGTGACATATAAATCCGAACACCCAGTTTAAATGGTTTTATTTTGATAAAATTTTGTATAAGTACTTAATGAAGCATAATAAGTAAATGATAAAAGTTTCAAAATGATTGCACTCCTTTAAAGCCCTTTGACCTTTAATAATGTGTGGATGCACCCTGATGTGCTACGCATTCTCCAACGCGCCTAGTCATGCTTCTGATCAGGTGGTCAATGTCCTCCTGTTTTATCTCATTCCAGGCAACCACCAACTCCTCTCGAAGTGCTTCTAGAGTCTGAGGAGGACATTGCAAATTGAGCAATCTTCTACCCATCATATCCCACACGACCTCAATTGGGGATAAGTCGGGAGATTTTGGTGGACATGGTAACAATGTGACATCATTATGTTGGAAGAAGTCTATTGTGACTCTTGCAACGTGTGGTCGGGCATTATCATGTTGGAAAGTTGGATCTGCCAGGGTGTCAAGATAGGGTAAAAGATGGGGTTCTAGAACTTCGTGGATATAACGCTGCGCGTTCATGTTACCTCTGATGAAGATTAAAGGTGACCTGGAACCATAAGCTATAGCACCCCAAACCATAACTCCAACAGTGTGATGAACATGTCTTTCAACAAAAAACTGTGGATTCCTCCTTTCACTACGTCGCCTTCTAACCCTGGCACGACCATCGTGCATGCCTAAACAAAATCGAGACTCGTCACTAAAGACAATACTGTTCCATTCCTGATCCCAGAGTGACCGTTGTCTGCACCACTCAAGGCGATTACGTCGGTGTTCTCGAGTTAAAGGGAGGACCCAGTGTGGCCGGTATGAAAACAAGCCAAAACTTCTCATTCGTCGGTAAACACTTCGCATGCCAATAGGTCTTCCGTGTTCTGCAAACCATTCATTTGCAATGGACCTGGTAGTGGAGAAACGGTCCCTTAAGTCCAATAATCTTAGGCGGCGATCTTCACGGTCTGTTGTTCTACGGCGGCGTCCAGTGCCCCTTGCTCTTTGCGTACGGCCTTCTCGAAGCCATGCCTGACAACACCTAACCACAGTGTCTACACTTCTTTGCACTCTAACTGCAATTGCCCGAAAAGAAAGTCCAGCTTCCCGAAGTCCCACTATACGGTCCCTATCAAACTCACTAAGTTAACGAAATCGTACAGGTCTCCGTACTCTAGGCATCGTAACCGATCGTAAAGGATGTCAAGAACCAAAATCCGCCAACGTTGATTCTTTACTGCGGCTGAAATATTCATTTTTAGGGCGTTAGTGAATTAAAAAAAGCAGTATAAAAACCGGAATGTCCAACTGATAAGGCTGAAAATTTTTTCACTTGTTATTAACAGTAAGATAAATACATTCACCAACTTTTATTAAGATAAAACCATTTGAACTGGGTGTTCGGATTTATATGTCACTTAGTATATTTTCGGAGTCTTGAACTGTTGTGTGGTTTGCGTCATTTTCCTTCTGTTCAGTAGGAGTCGTTGCTTGCTTTAGAAATTTTGTCTTTTAGATGTTGCTTTAAGTATCTAAGGGCCCTATCGTCAGGCGTTCCTGCAATCCTATGACGCCTTTATGGCCTCCTTGAATTTCCTAATATATTCTGTCTTTTAGAAAGGTTGGGGTTTTTCTAGATTTCTACTGTTCGATATCAGCATCAGCGCTCTCATATTGTCAGGCTATGTTTTCTTCTTGAATTGTAGGAAATCGATCCTTAGATACTTAAAACAACCACTGTGAACTAAGGATTTACACTTTACTCACTGCTACTCACATTTTGCGATGAAACATCAACAAATTTTGTTTACCGCTACCGAATCATCAATCTGATGATACCCTCTAACTGCTTACTACGTCGTAGTTTTGGCGATGAACAAATCGTAGCCTTACTCCTGCTGCCTGATTCGAATTCGTTGGTTGAACCTGCTTTCCATACTTTCCATTGTACTGTGACGAAGGTAACGTTCTGCTTCACCCAGGTTATATTCTGCAAGCTAATATCAAATTCAAATAATATTATTACTTCGGGTCCGAGACCGTCCCTCGATCGTATTTCCATATCCCAGCGGCAAGTTTTCCCTGTTATACGGCGTGAAGTGTGATCGAAAATCCCGGAATTTGTTTTTAATTTGTATGTAGCTCACACCCTATGGTGATTGGTTTTCCCTTCTCTCGTTGTTTGTTTTCCAACTTGGAGAGGAGCGACTGATTTGAAATTCAGATCCGATTTTAATACATATATGATTGTGTTGAAGGGGAGCGTCTGTTAGGTGACAGGCAACTGGAGCTTAAGGTCCTCTTGAATTTCTCAAATTTGGAAAAGGGCCATTGAATAAGCACGTCTCAATGTTCTGGTTTATCAACGAACTTGGACTGGCAGAAGCATGCGATTTGTTTTGAACATCGAAATTGTAGTCCCGATGCAAGTGCATACTAACTACATTTCACTCATTTCCAACGGCTTGTCTGTCGGTCTGTATTTGTTTAACTTGGAAAGCGCCACTCGGATTTGGATAAAATCTTCACACAGGGTTACTATTATGCCAAGGACGTAAAGGCTTTGTAGTATTAGAAAATAGGTCCAGTAGCGGCGGAGTTAAGAGGCAAAGATCGAAAATAAAAAAGAAATTGCTCAAATTACTTTGTTCTTTGATATGTCAGAGGCACCTGATTATTTTCAGAAAATGTGTCAATGGGGTTGGTATTTTGACTTTGGTATATTTATATGCCTCCAACCTGAGAAACAACAAAAACATTAAGTTGTTTGTATCTATTTATTTTTTAGAAAAATTCTAAAGAATTCCAGAATGACTTGTCCGCAGCGACAACAAATTGGAATTACTCAAATAAAATTCTTAAAATATTGACTAAATTTTAGGCATGACAGCATGCTCGTTGTATAAAATTGTGCAAAAATGCCGAATCAGAATGTTTTACCACACGGATGTGAAGATATTTCCTGGGACTAACTGGAATAGTATAAAGTAACAGCTTCGGGTGCCTCCTAAGGGACGAGGTTCAAGTCCTAAGGACGAGAAAAATAGTTCACGAACAATCATGGTGAAGATGCTGGATATAGTTCAATAAGCGATGACCCCTTTTGGACACCAATCCGAAAATTCGCCTTTACATTTTGTCATCTCCTTTAGATCCACCCTGTATGCTTTTATTTATTTATATTAATATTCTGCACTCGTAATGAACCCATGTTGCAACACCAGACCGTTTCAGAGTATATTAGCAATTGGATATTTTCAACAAAGTAATGAACTAATGTTGTGACAAGGCTACATACAAAAAAGAAACTTGGAATGAAGACCTTGCTTAACAAACTGTTGTCGCTAAGTGATTGAAAGCTTCACTCCAGGGACGTTTTACACCTTCTACGTATTTCGTCTATACCATATTTGTAAGAAGATATGTACGTTGATACAGCTGTTCTTCGCATTCTCTTTTTTTATGTAATGAGTCTAATCATGGATACCTCTAGATACGAAATGGTGTCTGACATACCGATTCAGGATATCTAGAGAGAGAAAAAATCTAAGATCGTGTTTTACAACGGAACTGTATTCCTGATAGTATATGAAATGACCTTTCATCGAGTGATACAAAAATTTTTACGGTGTAACCACTATTTAACGAATATTCAAATAGTTGTGAACTATTTGGTGTGGTTGGTCCAAAAAAGTTGTAGCGGATGAAAATATCTTCACTAAAACCACTTAGTCGTTCGCCATGCATCATCCTATCACAGAAGCGCATTACAGCATTTCGTCATGGTGGGTAGCGTCTCTCTAAAATTCATACCGTAGCATACCCAGTAGACAGAGAAACTAATTGTTACTTTCTCAGTCTGCTTTTCTCATTACATACCTTGCCCAGCATCATTCGTCTCATCATTGGGTGTATTTCAATTTACCCTCATCTACATGCGTGTCAAAATTGTCAGCAGTGAGGCTATCGCTGAGCGTTAGTTGAAGTCGTATCTGGCAGCCATCCTCATCTACTGCATCCGAGTAGATGATAGTTTGAAGAATGTACACCTAGCCTAGGTAACCGTTCAGGGTGTACAATAAATCTTAAATTATGAGGTAAGAGTTTTATTTACCAATCATCCATTTACATTAGTAATCTTTATCCTTCGTTCTGTTAAAAACCGTTAAAATGCGTATGACTTGGAACCTGCATGCATTTAACATCTTTTTAGCAGAACTTCGTTGTTCAGTCTCGTCCGTGTCCTTCCTCGTAAGGTCCATTTTATGATCATATAGTTCCTTGCCGCATCACCACAGATCAACCTTATCAGTGTCCTTCTCTGAATCTTCATCCAGCTACAGTTACCCTTATCATTTTAGGAACTAACTCATACAGCATCCAATCTCAAACTCAAGTAACATCTACTCGCCAAACGACAACCAGCTCTTTCTATAATCAAGTACATCTTAACGCATCGGCGCATGTAAGTTTACTGCTTAATGCTCATGTCAAATTCAAGCTGGATATATCACTGGTCGATCCGCTTTTACGTCAAACCATATGTTTTGCAAGGCATCTTTCCGGAGATCGCTACCTGCACGTCTTCAAAAACATTTCTGCGGATGTCCACGTTCCGTTGGACATTCTTTTGTAAATAATCTTTAAACAACTCAGAATAATAAATCTATCCAAGGAACGTACGGAGTAATAAAACAAGTAACGGGGCAACCCGATTTACACCGCACAACTCCCTCCAAAACCGATAATTTGTTATCGCCAGTGGCGTGTAGGTTTCTGGGGTACCATTTAATCTATTTTCACTGTTTCTTATATCTTTTCATTACTTTCAAGGTGCTATTAGGTTTATTACATTGATATATTAAATATGCAGCCCCAGTTTATGATTCGTAAGTTTACATATTTTGCATATTACAAAAATAATTTTAATACATGGGAAAAAATAGAGGAAAGGGCTCAAAAATTAAATTCTTTTTAGATTGGATTCTGGATCTTTTTAATATAATACCTAATAATGAATCTACCTGCATTCATTACCACGTTTATTTCGACGGCTCTATCCGAATAGCCTTTAAAGTGGATTATCCCAATCATGTGTAATGTAAAAATAAGTCAAACCAAAACTGATGTCAAAATCTTGGACAGAGGGCTGCTTCGAAATCAGCGGTCAGGATTAACACAGGATTGGGATAACCTACTTCGAAGTATATTCGGATAGAGCCGTAGAAATAATCATGGTAATTTTATAAGTGTGTTTAGAGATATAGGTCCTTCGTCATTATCCAATAAATATACAAATTAACTACATTTATTAACTAATCGCTATCACTATCAGTATAATCTGAAGATTTTGAATCGTTTCCTTAGTTAATAATCACTGGTTCAACCACACTTTCCATACATTGGTCAATTGTCCACATTTTTTCTTCCTCCTTCTCAACATGTTCGATTGCTTTTTACCAATTTTCCGAAATTACATTTTGTACCGCGGTGTAAAAAGTTGCTTTGCATCTGCGATCTTGAAAGTTGTGTTTTTTCTGGAAACTTCGTTTTTAATTTGCGCCCAAATTAAATCGATTGGGTTACAACTCGCAATGGTAAGGAGATAGGCGTAAAATAGTCCGATTGGTAGATTTAGCCATTTTTCGATGTCATACTTTTCAGCACTTTTATTGCCATTGACCAGATTTAAAAGTTCTGCTTTGACCATATCGTAGGCAAAGGGAACATTATGCCTTCGTAGCCATTCCTGTATTTCCCCTTTTCTGTTTCCATTGTTTGGTGCTTTATCAATACGCCTACTATGGTATGAAGCATTGTCCATAACAATGACAGCGTTCTCTTCCAGACGGCTTATAATACTGTCAAACCATTCTTCAAATAAATTGGTATTCATATCGGCGTGGTAGCCTCCTGCTTGTTTTGATTCAAATACCAATAGTCGGTCTTCCTTTACCTGAAGCATTTTTTAATTCCGAGAGACCTTCCAGGAAGGCTTGCCGAGAATGCGCAACTGATGAATCCACCCATACTTTGCTAACAGGCCCTGCATTGAGCGAAGTCTCGTCTAGGTAGTATACCTTCCTGCCTTCTTCTCTATACTTCCAGATTTCGCGTAAGTATCTACGTCTCCAACATATTATCTCGTCCTTTTCTTTCAAGATACTATTTCGCTTCCTTCCTAGAAAACTAAAAATTACATTAAATCTTTAAATTAGTTAATTCAATGAACCATACATATTATAAAAATAACGAATTTCGAGTGATTCCATCTTAACAAAATTGCAAATTTAGTTTAGTCAAATTATAGATAAATGATGATAAAAAACAAAAAAAACTATTTTTGTGTGTGAACATTTTACGGATTTTTTTTAGTTTTGTATTTTACTTTCAAGGAGAAATAAAAAACAAAATAACATTTACCGAAAATTAAGTTCCTTCTTTAATGTAGCCAACGTCGATCTTTTGAAGTCTGTCAAGCCGTCGTTTATTGATAACAAAATTTTGTCCAATGTGGGTGGTTCGTTTCGGAAGAAAAATTCGTGGATTTTTCTTCGGATTAATGCCTTAGTTTCTTGTGCAAGTACTCTGGCTCTATGGTTACCTTTGGGAGAAGAAAGACTGTTGCTTCTTATGCATTCTGCCAAAATTTTATATACACTGTTACTTGATGCTCCTGAAACCAAATCAATACACTTTGCATATATTATACATTTGCATTAATACATAACAAAAATAATTGAAAAGAAGTTTTAAAAATCAAAATGTGTGCAATAGAAGTAGCTAACATATTAGTGGGTAAGATATTTAAAAGAAAATAACTATTATTTAGAATAATACATCAAACTACAAAACATTTTAAATTATACTTCAAAACTAAATCCTCACCTGATGCTCTTGAAACAAAGGCTACACGTTCTGTCTGAGCTTCATTTGGATAGCGCCCCCGAGAAGCTATATAAATATTTATAATAGTTTCTTTTTCAGAAACCGACATAGCTCTTTTTTCCGCACTAATGTCGAAATATCTTTTGAAAAATAAATGAAGCACAAAAATTCAACCGCACGTCACAGACCCTCGGAAAGAATTAAAGTGCTATTGTGAACTTGGCGGCTTATCTACCGAAAACGGACCAATAGGAACGAGGTTCGTTGGATAAATTATAGTGTACTTCGTAATGCCAATTTAATTTCTTCGAGTTACATTCCGACAAAATAAACACAATTTCGGAATTACACGCAACCAAAACTCACCCAGGCTGACAGGACGAATCAGTTCGATCCCACTTCTGATGTTATAAACCGTTAAAATGCGTGAATTAACAAAATCATGAGGAATTTTATTGATCACCGACGGGTCGACAGTTGCGTACCTCGACGCCGAGTGCTCTCGCCCCATCAAGGCCCCGAAAGGATCCCATGACCCCCTATTTACCAACTTGAAACCAATAACCATGAATTCATTGTCGCTTTTGATGGGATCGATAGCAGTTCCAAATAATGCATTGTGCCTTATTCGTAAAGTTGTCGTATCGCCACTGTCGGATCGCGTTGAGTGTGGTGGTTTGGAACGGCGCAAAACCGCAACAACAGTGACGTCATCACGATGAGAGTGTCACCGTCGGTGCGGTTACCGGCGGCGGACGGTTAACCGACGTGACGCGCGGTCTGCGGTCACATTAACATTATCATGCAATATGCAGTTCCGCAGAAAGGGCCACCGACGATATATAGAGGATAGACATTGACGTACATTTATGATCGTACATTTGTTTATTTTCCGACATTGCTTGATGGCCAAGGGGCAAAGACGACTGGCGGGGTAAACAAACTGGCTGCCATGGCGAAAAGAATGACATTTCTGCCACTGCCGTATTCACATTAGCATATTTTCTGAATTGATGATCTTTATCTAACCCCAAAGGATAAACCCATATACAGGGTTTGCCCGGAAAGTAATAGGACTGAGTCGATTTAAGAAAAAAAATATTGCTCCAATCGTTACAATTCTTTAAAAACTTTCAAAATAGGCTCCTTCTGCGTCGATGCAGCGCTGCCAGCGCGATTTCCAAGCATGAAGGCGTCACGGAATAGCCTTGAGAGCCACGGTGTATGCTGCTTGGATCCCCTCTGTCGTCTCAAAATGCTTGCCTTTCATCAGCCTTTTCAGGCAAGGAAACAAAAAAAGGTCCGGGGGGGGGGGCACATCTGGGCTGTAGGGTGGCTGCGGAAGCGTTGGGATGCCGGCCTTGGTCAGGTAGCTGTTCACAAGAAAGGCGTTGTCGTGGTGCAACTTATTCGGCTGCGATGTCTTGTCGAACCCGACTGACCCTTCGTTTGAGTCTCCTGAGCACTTCCACGTAAAACTTGGCGTTGACGGTTTGTCCAGGAGGAACAAATTCATGGTGGACGATGCCTTTGATGTCAAAAAAGACAATGAGTATCGTTTTTCCTTGGATTTGCTCATTCTTCCCTTTTTTGGGCGAGGAGATTCCGTCGTGTGCCACTCGGAAGATTGTCTATTTGTCTCGGGATCATACTCAAAGATCCACGACTCGTCACCTGTGGTTCCGTTATTCAAAAATTGGGGGTCACTTTCACACATGTTCAAATTTTCTTGGCACACTTCCACTCGCCGCAATTTCTGGTCGTCAGTGAACACTTTTGGGATCATCTTCGCGCACACCTTGCGCATGTTCAAATGCTGTGTCACAATGTCATGAACCACAGATTTTGGTAAATTTGACATCTGGGCAATTAAACGAATACTTAGTCGACGGTCTGAGTTCAAAACTTTGCGCACACGAGTCACATTATCGGTGTTTGTCGAAGTCGACGGTCTTCATCAGCGACCTCTTCCCGGCCCTCCAAAAAGCCCTGGTGCCATCGAAACACACCACTTCTTGCTAAACCAGCACCTGGGTAAGCCTGCTTGATCATATCACACGTCTCTGACGCAGATTTACCGAGTTTCACACAGAATTTAATCGCGTACCTCTGCTTTAACGAACGCTGCATTTTCGGCTTGCACCACTCACAGAAACGCATCGCGCGAAAATGCCTGTCCTGATTCTCCAAGTGCTCGGAGACAACTGACCAGCCGCTCATTCGTTAGCTAGGAACGCCCTCTACCGAATCCAGTCGGTACGCGCACGCTCCGAAGTACAGTCATGGCGGAAGACAATGAGTCCTATTACTTTCCGGACAAACCCTGTACATCTTGTAAGGTTAGTAGGTATTCTAAAAAGATAACGGAAGTATCTTAAATGTAAAGTTGACCTTAAAATGGATTTCGTACGGCATCCCCACGTTACTGAAGTTCATAACCTCAAATTTTTAATTTTATGTACCGATGAAAAGTTATAATCCTTTTGATTCACGCTGCTGACTGTATACCTTGCACATTTAGCATTGACGCACCATGGTAAGCAAAAAATAATTTACTACAATAGACGTTTATTCGGCTTAACACCTGTAAATTGTAAAATACCATGTCAACAGCATCCAAATGTCTGACATGGAAATCTTTTAAACAGATATGTCTAACTATACTTATCGTCGGTGTATAGGTATAGGTAATGCGCCCTAGATTCCATTCACCATAAAATTCCCATCATAACAGGTAGGATTATTTGCTACAAAGTTTCGAACGAGAAATTAAACAGGTCAAGTCAGTCAAATAGGCTCACACAAGCAGCCCACAGACTTTTTTACTGTCCTACCGACAGTTCCGATCACCAGGCAACGTTGCTATGACTAACCTCGACCATCACCGCAGACACTTGGCAGCATGGATGTTACGGCACGACGTCCATCAGTGGGACCGTGATTCCGATGTACCCAGAGACGCGTGCTGAAAATATGTTTCTATCATTTTAAGTTTTAAGGGTACTTACACGGGAAAACATATTGTGGAAGCTAACGCCAAACAGTTGTGACATGCCGTCCCCCACCTGTACAGTCCTCATCCCCCAAGTTTTTAGTCCTACAAACGTTTTCTGATAACACTCAAAACGCGAGGTTTCAGCGGTTTTTATTTTCTCCGCCCCTAGCTTCGCCGTCACTGGGCTGGTTTTTTAAAACTACAAAGCTTTTTCTTCGTTGGCATAGTACTAACCTGGTGTGAGGTTTTCATCAAAATCCGAGCGATACTTAAAAAATCACACAACCTTCATATTTGTCTCAACGATTGGACACAGTCTCTGGACACGAACGCTCCAGTTGACATAATGTATATCTAGACTTCTCTAGGGCTTTTGATGGCGCCCCGCACATAAAACTTCTTTTCAAGCTGCAGAGTCTCTGAATTAAAGGCGAGTTGTTGCAGTGGTTCGAGGTTTTCCTCATCGGGAGAACATTTTCTAACCGCGACGGTGATAGCCGGTCTTTCCTCCATCGGTAGCAAGCGGAGTCCTCCAAGGCCCAATCTTGGGTCCCGTGATTTTCCTTTTGTAGACAAGTCACCTGTCTGCTTTGCTGTCCTCATGTTACAAACTCTGCTCCGCTTCAGCGTAATCTCGATATTATTAATCGATGGTCAGATAGCTTCTTCTCTTGATCCTATTAAAGTGTTGTGTCTCAAACCTCGGCTAAACCAATCCGCGGCTCGTATACAAAATCTCAAATCGCATTATTGAAGCGATTTCCATTCATAATGATCTTGGCGTTGTAGCCAATGACAGTTTATCCTGGCAGAGCATAACAACTACAGTCAAGAAGCTTCTTTACATGCTGGATAAGTGTTCCAAAGAATCCGGCGTCTATACCTGAGCCTTAATTTACAAGGCCAATTCTCGAATTTGCTGGCCCTGTATGGCAAACTGTGCTTGAGCGCGACAGAAGCCTCCTTGAAGCAGTACAGCGTCGGACAATTCGAATCCCATTTAGAGCTTGCAGACCCAGCTATGATGATCGCGTCAAGTTATTCCACTTAATCATATTCTCCGACCGAAGGATTCGAGGCGATCTCATACTTACTTTAATTCATGACTTGATTGGCACCAATGTGAAGCACCTATACCAACTGTCAAGCAGCAATCTCCGTGGTCACAGCTTTATACTGCAAAAGTAGCGATTAAGAACGACATGCCAACAGTGCTTTCTCCCAAATTGGAACGGTTTACCAGAAACTATGGTTAATGCTATGTCAGTCAGTACCTTCAAGGTGTATTACGATAGGTGGAGCAGTGAACAAACTTTCTAGCTACGAACTTTTTGATTTTATTTTACTTATTTTACGCTATTTATCCGTAGACTACATTTTCCTTTTGTGCTCTACATGACTATTTTGTAATAATAATAATAAAATCTAGTACTCGTATTTCGCAACTCAACATCTTCTCCTTCTCCACCGTCCAAATCAGATCGTGGCAACGTCGCTTTCAAAAGTCGTCTATAATTAATAGTTAATCAAGTTGCCAAACAAGATGCTTGTTCACAGCGAACATCCTCTTAATTATTTTCCAGCTGCCGGAGCGCACTCGCCTACCGCCACTTCTCACCCCTTCTTGCTCACTTCCCATCTTCCTGCAGGAATATGCCGCTCCTTAATCGCTAATTGCAAATTAAGACAATTATCCGTCTGGAGTGACTGATATCTTAAAATTCAGTGCTTGTTGGTCGCCCGCCCGCTCTTCCGATGGGATCATGTCCTTAATGAACTTGGGCCAATTAGGAACTTAACCGCTCCTCCTTTAGGATTTTCAGAAATATTCAGAGCAAGAGTAATTATCGGATTAGCTATCCAAATATTGGTTAAACCTCAAATTAAAAATCAGTTTGCATTATGTATATTTTATTCACCTACTTACGCAACACTAGATACTCGTGCAATTCGGTTATAATATCAAGGATAATAAAAATAATGATTTTTTACATTATTCATATAATATATATCATCCCGAATAAATTTATTTAATATAATTGTGGATATACAGGATGTCCCAGCTTAATCTTCCCACCTGAATATTTTGAAAATCCTAGAAAAAAGTTACAAAAAAAAGTTGTATAGTTTCGAGGAGGCAAAATGATGGTGGCCTTGATTATGACCTTGGAACCTTTTTACATCGGAATTGGAAAGAAGAGGAAATTTTACGTCCGGTTATGGTCTTGACTATGACCGTCACTGTGACGTTCAAGGTCATTACTAGGTGAAGTAAGAACAAGAAACCTATTTGTTCTAACAAAAATGTTAGCACGTTTATGAGCTTTGTGGGGGTCCATAACCTTGACCATGCCAAAATTTTGCACGTGTTAAATATGAAATGTCTTGCTCTCTGCAATTTTTGCATAACAATAAACGGGTTGCTTTTAAAATAACGTCTTAGGTTGACATGACCTTGACTTAGAGCTCAAGGTCACATTCAGACCTAACATTTCCTGATTTTTCCAATTTCGGGATAAAAAGGTTTCCTTTGAAAATTTGGCCTTGACCTTGAAGGACGTGGTGATGGTCAAGGGAATGGTCAACGTCATAACCAAGATCAACTTTCAGTACTGACTTTATTTCAATATCAAAAATGCTGATGGAAGTTTTTCATTGGCACTTTTGATGGTGTTTTTGAATCTTGTACGCGACGTTTCGTTTTTGAAAATCAACTTTATTTTCTTATATAATTCGAAAAAAGCACAACCTATATCTGAAATCACATTTTTCTACGAATTCAACGATGTATCACATGATACATTTTTTGATTTCTTAGTTATAAATATAATTGTGTTTTTTTTATTTTATTTAAGTAGCCTTGCGAACAAAAGCTTGACTGAAAAGTTTCATTAGTTTTTTCATATTTCTCAAAATGAAGCCAGAAAGAAATAAAAATGATTTGGCCAAATTTTAGATTTTCCCTATTATCTCAGTAAGCCATTGAATTTTTGCAAGTTTTTCAACGGTATGTAAGTACGTTCCAATCAGCTAGTATTTACAGCATATTGGAACCATGTTTTCATTAGCAGTAGAAAGGCAATAAAAATGCCATTTTAACTTTAAACAGCGAATGTTGGGAATGAACAATAAAAAATAATGATGGCAATTTCTGGCAAACTGTTACCTGTCAGCCCATTCACACACGTGCTTGTGCGGTTATTGGACTCTCATTATCCACGTGATGTTGCGACACGTAGTCGATTAATTTTTTCCTAAAAGCAAGTGTTAATTTCTACTTATCTATCTTAAACACGGTGCTCAAAAATATTATAGACTGGAGAAAAAATGATCAAAGCAAATGTTGTATAATTTTATCTGATGGTGACCTTGATCTTCAAGGTCATTTGAAGGTAAAACTGATTTTATTTAATAGAACCCTATATTATTGGTGCCGAAAATCGAAAGAGAGGATAAAGTTTGGATATGTCATTGACCGTGACTTTGAGTTTAGAGGTCATATTAAGGTCAAAACGTTTGCTGTACTTTTGACCCTGGAAATCCAAACAGAACATTCTAAGTTTCGATATGACATTGACCTTGAAGGTCATTCAAGGTCAAAGCAATTCTCTCAAATGGAAACCTATAGCTTAGACCCTAGGAAACAAAAAAAGAGAAAATGTTTGGATGCCCGTGACCGTGTCCTAACGTATGGAGCTCGAAATTACGTTCAATCCTATGTATTTACTCCATCCAAAGTTTTGAAACCATGGTATTGATTATAAGTGTATAATGATTTTTTTTCTGTTAAAGCTTGTTTGATTGCGGTTCTCAGACATGTGTATCACCAATACGCAGATTTCGCCTTATTACAATTCGATGAGAAATTGAAATTCCGAATACTACGAGGGTGTATTTTCAACAACTTCATGTTTGTGAATGAAAACAACTAGATTTAGACTAGATTTTTGTTAGATTCAACGAGCACCGAGCAGGCATTGCCATTCACATTTATCTACACCCTCCGTGATTCTTGAATCATGTTCGTGGTAAAACAGTGTCTATGTAAAGTGATTGATACAACTTCGTCATAATCTATTATATATTCAAATCCCATTTGCATCAGCGTGCGACATTCAAATGCACGCACTTATATTGGACAGTGAGCCGTAAATGCTTCGACGTGGCAGCGACAAGCTGTTAGACGAGATTTGAATACATACTAATTTATAACGTCGTCTTATTGTCTGAAGCAAAAATCTCTGAACATAGCTATTTTTCTAATACTGAACAGTATTACTCCAATTACCGCGGCAAGAATCGACCGCGAGATGCATTTATATGCCTAGCGGGACGATCCTGACCACGTTGGCTTTCCCGCAGGAGCCGAGGGACTCCCGACCGCGTGAGGCATGCCCGGAATACTCCAGGGACGAGCGCGCGGAATTTAGATGCTCTCCAACATCGCAGATAAATAGGGACAGGTGGTAACAAGATGCTTGCTTGGATACGCAAAACCGACTCTCGACGGAGTTGCTTGTCTAGCATGAATAACCGGATGAGCGCAAATACAAGGTGATTCAATCATCTTGACTCTATGTCGAATGATGAAAGCCTCCCAAATTGAGTGTGCAGATTAGCTTCGTCTAGCAAACTCGGGGAGAAATTAGAGAAGAAGAGAGAAAGGCAGGAAGGAAGGTAGGAATGGTAGCAAAAAAGGAAGCATAGAGTTGCCGAAAGTAATTTGGAATTTTGTTCTAGATGCTTCAGTGTGTCTCTGCCAAGAGCGACACCAAGATAGTTGGCAGAATTTTTCCAAGATATGCGAACTTCTTTCAATTAAACCTCATACGGGGCACCGCTCCGTTTTTAGTACAGTGCCTGCGTTTTCGAATAACTAATTTTGATCAGTCGCCGATCCACCCATTCCGATACGTCATACACCAGACTTTGCAGCCTATCGTGAATCAGATTCCCAGAACACGGCCATAATAGTGTCATCAGCATAGAGACAGACTTCACAGTTGTTAGGACAAGGGACATCGTGAATAAATAGCGAATAAAGGATTGATCGAAGAACCGAGCCCTAAGGGTCACCGGCAGAATATTATTAATTTTGATCCGAAATGTCCTCCATAACGGAAAATGACAATCATCGCACGGGTGACAAGTGATGTGGGAATAGTTGGTAATGAGGAATGTGTAGAAAAAAAGAGTTGATTTCTCATATAGCCTTGAATGAATTACTGTGTCAAGGGAAGGCCAGAAAAGAGGGCCAGAAACTGACAATCATTCAATTTACTGCCGAGAAACACGCTCTGCAAAAAACGCGCGTTGTTTCGATGCATTTATGATCCACGATCTGTTTTTTTCCTTTTATTACATTCTGTTAGATCTACGACTATTGAAATAATCTAGTACCTATTACCAAATGTTGTTTATTATGGTGAGCAATTATTTGTCGCAGTCATGCGAATTGAATAACACGTTTATACATTAATCTAAGAAAAACGACAATGCTGTATATTAATGCTACGCACACGTCTCATAAACGTTCTGCGTCGGCGTCATGTCGGCGTCTGCGCATTCGGGTTTTCAACATGACACAGGGTCGGACTGTGGAAAGAGTAGTTACAGTAAGAGAAGATGAATTAGTGATTTGATCGGAGATAAAGGCGCTGCTGTGTAGGCAATCATTTTTGGATGAAATAATTCTTTGTCCATCACTTGTAAAAGTACGAGGGTTGTTTCAACTATAAGGATTCGAACGCTGTATACTTGTCCCGCGTGATGCTAGGCGAAATCTGGCAACATCGTCGTGTTTGTCGACCCCCCCCCAACGATCCCAACAAGAAGCGCCCATCTGCAATGCTCAGTACCGGCTAGACAGTCCTGGCATAGCGTTCCCAAAATTGAAGGTGCCCGCAGGCGGCCACTTCCATGAGGCCGAAGAGTAAAAATGGATTTCACGTATAAAAAAAATGCGTAAAAAATGTCGATTATGGAGGAAAATAGCTTGAAATAGGTGTATTCGCTTTTTCAAATAAAAATTAATTATGCCTGAAAAAAAAGTATGGGAACCTTATTATTGAGACAACTCTCGTATTTTATCTGTTTCTTCTTCATTCATTCTCTTCAATGAAGTCAGAAACTACACTTTTCGTGAGTGCTTTCTGCCCCATTTGAGCAGAAGTTATTCTAAAAAGCGGTAAGTCATCACATAGCTACTTAATGTGGCATGTCTCTTTTTTTTCAACAGCCTGTCTGGAGGAGTATTCTTAATAATTTTCTTCTGATTGTCTCATGGTGCGGAAAGAGATAACTGGAAAACACTGTTACAGTTTCATTTTTGTAAAAAATAAATTTTTTCTTCAAGAAAAAGAAGGACTAGATTATTGAATGTTGAATGAAAATAACTATCACTATAGCCTTACAATCCAATAACACTACTCCATACTTCCCGTGTGCTCTCTCGATTTGCCTGCTAAACCACCCCTTTCTTTCCGTAATTATAGGCGAAAAGTGCAAACGCTCCCCAAGCAAACAGCAGTGCTCCGTACTCGGTTCGAATCCGGCCAAAATAAACAGACGACTACCGGCCGGCCGCCTGGTAAGCCGTCGAGTAATTGTTGTGAGCTGTTTCCACGGCGACCGCCATTACGGTTCCCGTAATCGACCCCCGGGAATCACCGAACCTAATTTCCCCCCATCCTCGTACTCCCACAACCCTATCGCCACAGACGGTGGGATACTTACGGATTAGTTCCGCTTACCGATCTACGAGGTCTGTAAGTTAAGTGATGAAACTGATTTTTTAATTCTTCTATCCAAATATAACTACAATTGTATATTGTCACTCTTAAAATAACTTTGTTCTGAAGCCACAAAGAGCTGGAGACGGTTCTTCCACTCCTCATAGAAGTGAAAATACGGGAATAGCATTCATCTGAAAAACCTGGACTCTTGCACTCAATGTCTTTTGAAAGCTTATTAAACATTCTAGGTTCTAACACATTTGGAGACTTATAGAAGAATTATAGATACTTCGTACGGTATATGGAGATGTGTGCTTTGACTAACGTTGGCTCTATGAATATGCTTATTTTTAAAAGAAAATTGTTCTAGTTCGAATAGGTGTAAATGGCCATCTGGAAAATAAACGAAGAGGGTAGGGTGGGTATAAGATATTTCTTAAATAAGTCTCTACAGCAGTGGTCGGTAACCTTTTCAGTGGGCTGACCACTGCTCTACGGCTATGCCCGGAGTCTACATCCGCAATACATCTTAAAACTTTTTTCTGACTTGCTGAGCAGATGATGAGCGGTATCTCAATCTAGACTCAACCTGAGCAAAATATATTGTTGTTGATTGATGCCCAGTTAGAACAGTTCGCAAATTGCTTATAATAAATGACTGTGAATTCAGTCTTGAAACTACAAACGCACAGTGAATTCTAAAACTAAGGTTGTCATCAAAGTGAAACCCTAAGAACGTTATCTGGTGTTCTAGTTGTATGTTTGTATCTTTAATTTCAAGATCTAAGAGAGCGAGCTTTTTTTTGAGCATTGCCGAACCTCAATGCTAAAGTTTTATCCGCATTGAGATACAGGTGGTTCCTCGAGAACCACTCATCTAAAACATTCAATAAATCATTACATTTACATGTAACAATTACATCAAAGATGTCAGACAGTAGTATAGAGGTGTTATCTGCATATATAGTGAATTTTGCTTTATCTATATCAATGATATAAATGCTAAATAAAATTGGTCCTTAGATGGAGCTTTGTGACACACCCACGTTGACAGAGGTTGGCGAGGATTTCACTCGCACAATTCTATTATTTTGTACACATATTACTTCCGACTCTAACCGATTATAAGCTGATCGGAGTTTATTGAGCTAAATGTTGTGATCGGCACAATCGGACCTTTGAGACAACCGTCAAGCGACAGCTCAGAGCAATTTGACTATTCGCAAACTGATTCGCGTCATAGCTTCCCATCTCCATATCGCATCCGCGCACGCTTCCATTTTGGCGGCAATCGCGCCAAATTTCCGATAAACGCCAAATTATACCTCGCCGCATCGGAGGCTGTAAAAGCGACGAACGCTGGCGCAATGGTGCGGCGTATATTAACCGACAAATACGATGCTAAATAAGAGATTACCAGATTACCAGTGTCTGCGCTAATGCATGCCTGCTGATACCGTTTTGCAGCCGCCGGAAATACACTGAGCTTTCCCCTGATTCCAACGTTAATTGTATTGATTATCGATATACACATATGCATACGTTTCTATATAACACACAGAATTCATTAAATTGGGATCTTATATAGGCTTGTCATGTTAGTATATAACAGGTTTACCTTCTTACATTTATAAATTTTCTTCAACTTGTTCGTCGTACTACGGACTTTCAAGAAGCAGGTGCTAATGCTTCGCCGTGGCCACCCCGTTCACCGGATTTAAATCCCATCGAACATGTGACTTTGGCACAGCTAATCCACAAAGTTCGAGTTGCTTGGAATGAGGTGTCACATCGCGCATCTCATTTTGTCGATGTCTAGACGTATACAGGAGCGTATTTAGCTGCGGGGTCGCCCAATACATTATGAATTTTTTTTCTTATTACTTGTCAAAAAATCAAGTTGAAAACATTATTTTTTTCTTGGTGTAACTCTTCTAATGTCACTGAGTATGAGAAGGTAAACCTTCCCGCAAACCTATCAAAGATCCATTAAACTATAGTAAGTGACATATAAATCCGAACACCCAGTTTAAATGGTTTTATTTTAATAAATTTTTGTATAAGTACTTAATGAAGCATAATACCTAAGTAAATGATAAAAATTTCAAAATGATTGCACTGCTTTAAAGCCCTTTGACCTTTAATAATGTGTGGATGCACCCTGATGTGCTACGCATTCTCCAACGCGCCTAGGCATGCTTCTGATCAGGTGGTCAATGTCCTCCTGTGGTATCTCATTCCAGGCAACCACCAACTCCTCTCGAAGTGCTTCTAGAGTCTGAGGAGGACGTTGCAAATTGAGGGTAAAAGATGGGGTTCTAGAACTTCGTGGATATAACGCTGCGCGTTCATGTTACCTCTGATGAAGATTAAAGGTGACCTGGAACCATAAGCTATAGCACCCCAAACCATAACTCCAACAGTGTGATGAACATGTCTTTCAACAAAAAACTGTGGATTCCTTCTTTCACCACGTCGCCTTATAACCTTGGCACGACCATCGTGCACGCCTAAACAAAATCGAGACTCGTCACTGAAGACAATACTGTTCCATTCCTGATCCCAGAGTGACCGTTGTCTGCACCACTCAAGGCGATTACGTCGGTGTTCTCGAGTTAAAGGGAGGACCCAGTGTGGCCGGTATGAAAACAAGCCAAAACTTCTCATTCGTCGGTAAACACTTCGCATGCCAATAGGTCTTCCGTGTTCTGCAAACCATTCATTTGCAATGGACCTGGTAGTGGAGAAACGGTCCCTTAAGGCCAATAATCTTAGGCGGCGATCTTCACGGTCTGTTGTTCTACGGCGGCGTCCAGTGCCCCTTGCTCTTTGCGTACTGCCTTCTCGAAGCCATGCCTGACAACTCCTAACCACAGTGTCTACACTTCTTTGCACTCTAACTGCAATTGCCCGAAAAGAAAGTCCAGCTTCCCGAAGTCCCAGTATACGGCCGCTATCAAACTCACTAAGTTGACGAAACATAGGTCTCCGTACTCTAGGCATCGTAACCGATCGTAAAGGATGTCAAGAACCAAAATCCGCCAACGTTGATTCTTTACTGCGGCTGAAATATTCATTTTTAGAGTGTTAGTGAATTAAAAAAAGCAGTATAAAAACCGGAATGTCCAACTGATAAGGCTGAAAATTTTTTCACTTGTTACTTACAGTCAGATAAATACATTCACCAACTTTTATTAAAATAAAACCATTTAAATTGGGTGTTCGGATTTATATGTCACTTAGTATAAAATGACCATTCAAATGTCCCGTTTATCACCATTATTACACAGCCGGTCATCTTAGGGGGTATAAATGGCAACACTGGCTTAACGATGCCTGACTAGTACTCGTAGTAGTAGTGACAGTAGTTAAAATTTATTCATGTTAACCCCAAAAATGAATGACAAACAATACGTATAAAAAACTAGCACTACAGAACATACACTCTAAAGGAATCAGTTATAAAGCAAACAGAATTCAAATTAATAAATAAAGATAAAATTACAGATAAAAAAAAATAAGTAATGGGTAGACAAAAATCAATACACTGAAGAACGAAATGAATTATCACTTGCCGCTTGTCACTAAAATCATTTTCTAAAAACTCAAAACCGTAAGACGCTCCAGTTAGTAGATACGTTTTAACAGTCTTTTTAAAAGTCCTGTCGTCAAGATTCCTACAAAACTAAGGAAGGACATTAAAAAATTGCCTCATAGTAATTACAACCCCAACTAGTCCTAGACAGTCTAGTGCATCCTTTATGGTTTTGAAATAATTATAATTTTGTTCAACATACAATAAACAATCCAGTGTACATAAACTTGGGACAGTTTATATTATAAAATTAATAAACGTCTGCTTACAATAGAATCTTTGAAATGGATATTACAGATAACTCCCAAACATCGCCTTTGAATCTTAAACACTTTTGATGATGAATGGCCCCATACTAATATACAATAATGAATCTTGGATCCAAAATATGCATACATACGCTGTTATTAACACTGTTTTAGATACGATCCGGATTATTGAGTGTTGAATGTTTTTTGTCAATGTATGGACGTGAGTTCCTCAAGGCAATTTTGAAGCTAAGCGAATGCCAAGGAACTCACACATGCAACTGAGACTTTGGGGGATAACCTGATAGCCACTAACCAATGTTGCATATAAGTAACATGTTGCTGAGAATCTATTGTCAATTGTTGGAGGTTTTTTTTTTGGAAGAGATGGTTGTGGTTTCTTCAGCAAAAATTACGCATTTATTGTCGATGCAGTTAGGTAGGTGATTAACCCCTTCACATCCAGTACTCCACATATGGATATTTTGAATATGCTCTCTGGATACCATAATATCCACATATGGATATCATTGTTAATGGCTTATGTTATGAAGCAGGGAATTGGTATGGCGAGCTGCTATCAATTAGACCGACTGGTATGGCATACAAGCCATCCCCACCCAAATTTCTTCAATATCCAAAATATTTCCACAGAAATATTTTTACTGTTAGTACATAAGTAGTCACGCTGGTACGCGGTCGTGTATGCCTCTAAATTACGTTTTGGCGGGAAAGTCTGTTTTATCGTGTTTCTCAGTGTTGTTTAGATGTAAAAGTTTTATTTATCAAAAATGAATGTCCAGGACTATTATACAGATAGTGATGACGATTCGGAGTATGAGTTAAGTGATAATTCGGATATGAGTGACTCTGACGAAACATATTCGGAGACTGATGACGATGAACTTGTCGAAAACGTGACCATGGACGAATGGCAAGTTTTAAGTGATCCTTTTTCCGATCAGGTTCCTAGAGCTACGCAAAATTTTTCTTCTAAATATACTTTTCACCCCGCCATTGATATGGAAGAGTGCAGAGATCCAGTCAATTGTTTCGAATGTTTTTTAAGCCCAAATATCGTAGCGAAATTAAGTGAGTGGACGAACAGAAGAGCTGAAATGTAGATTTGAACAAAATACAAATACAAGGACAGTTTATGGCGTTCAGTGGAAGAAACTAGAAAAAGAAGAGATGTACGTTTTCATCGCGCTTCATATTCTTAATGGATTAGTAAAGTGCCCTCGCATAACAGATTACTGGAGTAATAACATTTTGTGCGCTGGTCGAAAAGTTTTCAATAAGTCTATTATGAGTCGAAACAGGTATCTTTCTATATTCAAGTTTATTCGGTTTTCGCCACCCGAAGCAGCAAGAAACAATGCCCCTCTAAGCCGACTTGGAATTTATATGTCCATGCTCAAAGACAACTGCAAGACGTTGGTTGACCCTGGACCAGTGTTTGCAATAGATGAACATTTGATGCTTTATAAAGGCAGATTGCACTTTCGTCAATATATTAAAACAAAAAGAAATCGATTTGGCATAAAACTTTTTGCAATGTGCCCAAGCGCTCCACTTTTGCGCGGATATACTTGGAACTTTTGTTTGTACGTAGAGAAAGACAATTTCGATGTATCCCATATTCCAGGCACCGGAAACCTCACTGTTTCTGAAAGAATTGTCATGCATTTAGCTCAAAATATACTGAACAGTGGCCGAGAAGTTATTCTAGACAATTGGTATACATCCGTGCGGCTTTCGCAATTTTTACTTACCCAAAGAACCTATTTGACTGGAACTATAAGAAGCAATCGTGGAGTTCCCGCTCAGTTAACTAGAATTCCACTAGAAAGGTACCAATCCTGCTTCGTACGGAAAGACATGCAACTGCTTGTACGATATAAGGACAAGAAGGATGTTTACTTGTTGACAAGTAAGCATAGTGCAGGGTTTTTTGAAAAATCTCGCTATATGGTAGGCGGTAAACAAGTGCATTTTAAAAAACCTGCCCACATTGAATTTTATAATCAAAATATGGGCTCTGTTGACGCTGTCGATCAAGATCTGGAACCTTACAATTCTTTACGAAAAAGCTATACTTGGTTTACAAAAGTGGGCTTTCAATTAATGCTTCAGATGCTTCTAAATTCTAAGGTTTTATTCTGTAACGCTAAAGATGATTTCAACATTTCGATGTATGACTATATAAAACTGTGCTGTAATGGTATTTTGCACAAATACAGTGAAGGATATCGCTGCATGACGGATGCTTCTTCATGTTATAATCAACCTTCAACTTCAAAAAAAACACAAAAAGAACACGTTATGGTTAATTTACCAAAGGAAGATGGAAAAAAACGGGCATTGCGAAAGATCTGCGTTATTTGCCGAAAACACAACCAAAGGAAACTAACACGAAATATTTGCATTGAGTGTCCAAATAAGCCAGGGCTTTGTTGTCCGGAACATTTTCAAGAATACCACAAATGAACTTTATATTTTAAGCGGTTTACCAATGTTACGTTCTACTAGTTTATTTTATGTAAAAAATATGAATAAAGCACTTATGTTCAAAAAATGTGACTTTGATTTATTTTTACATGGATATCCAAATATGGATATTATGGTATGCCACTATTATCCAAATGGTGGATATACTGGTATAGTCATAAAATATGAATCACTGTCGCCATGTTGTTTTTGACTTTCATGAAATATTTTAACTGTGGTTAAAGATGTATGTCATTATGTAATCTTAATATTTCATTTTCGATTTTTTTTTCGTCTGGTATGTGAAAGTGCCTTTTTAAATTGCACCTGGATGTGAAGGGGTTAATGTATATTGAAAAGAGAATTGGCCCTAAAACTGTACCTTGTGGTACTCCATGCTTGACAACTTCTGTCTTGGATGTATAGTTCTGGTAGCCAACATATTGTGGCCCATTTGTCATTCATTAAAGCATGAATAATGAAGACTTTTCATCTGAGACTTGTCAAATCATACTAATCGGGCAGAATCCAGGTTGGTAAATACCATGGATAGAACACCAGCGTTTGGCAATGTCATAAAAAACTGCATACCCTACAATACTTCGATGAATTACTGTTGACTCCATATCTTCCTCTTGCAAACACCTTCTTACGTGTTCAACTGGATCCGTTTCTTTTTCAGTCCACGCAGAAACCAAAAAACACATAATCTCAAAACAATTTGACATATAAACTTGAATATTTTGTTGAAATAACCTACTAAAACTGTTTGCTGTTTTACTTGCAACAGCATTCATCAAATAAACATACTGAAAATGAAAAGCTTTTATAAATGTTACTGTTGTGTTATATTTACCTTCAATCAGTTCATTAAAATTAACCAGTGTTTTTTTTTTTTTCAGGTAAGTGATCTGATATAATGGAAACGTACCTGGTAAGTTCCACAGAAGATAACATAACAAAAAGTCGATCCATTTTTTTTTCTGTAGACTTAAACAATTGCATACAACTTTTATATATCACATTTTTGTAAATTATATTTGATTTTTTTATAGAAAAAGAGCACATTTTTACCATTTGGCAGCGCACTAAGCATAGATGCAAAGTGATACTTATGGTACATTTTAGAGGGCCTTGATAAACACCTATTGCAATAGTCTGCGACCTGAAAAGATAAAGGCACTATCATTTTTTTAATCAATAATTTAGGGTCGAAAGGTAATAAATCGATCCAAGTCCTTTCTACACATAGCTTATGCTATTACAAACAACATTAATAGATCTTAATTTTGGAAAAAAACGCCTACATTCTTAGAGTTAAAAATGCACTCATGGATATAAATACGTATTATCCCAGTTCAATAGTAGTTCAGTATAAGGCGTTGTAAGTTCTTAAGTTAGTTTTTTTAAAGAAAACTTTTTTAAAATTCCTTTATCTTTTTAGGTCGCACACTTTTGAAATATGTCTTTAAGAAAGAAATGTCGACAGTAGTACAATGTATCATGAGTATCGCTTGTGGCGTATTGTAATAGTAGCTGTCTATACAAAAAAATTAGATCGATTCTTCGGCTTTCCATCCTAAGTTAACGATTAATTGTTAATAAGTGGGAAAAAAGTAGATACTGTTTGCAGTCCAGCATAAAGGTGATGCTGCTGCGACGTTTTTAAATGTAGTAATCTTTATAGCTAATGGCAGCCTGAAAAAGAGAGGCAAAATAAACGGAACGTTTACTATACAGGATCGTACACGTTGCATGCTAGTATAAAACGGGTCAGTCCACTGCTTGTCAACACACTGAACGTCATGCTGAAAAGAGCTACGAAGTTATCCCACTACATCCTATAAGCGGATCCAATCAGGTAGCCAAGGCAGCGACGTCAAATCCAGCCTCAAAAACTCACAATCGTAATAATCGTGCTTTGTAAAAATGTTTTATCCTTGGATCGTCCTCCTCGTATTTCACTCTTTTTCTAAGAGGTACAATTTTTAGTGCAATCTAATTTTGTTTTTTATTGTTTATGTATAAGCCAAATGCATCATATTTAACACACTCTATATAAAATGAAGGATTTAAATTAAATTGAAATATCCTGATTTAGTCATAGTGTGACGTGGTTATAGCGTGGAAATGTTGCTCCCGACCTTGGATTTCGATTAATATTGCACTGGTAGTGAGAAATAAAAGATGCTGTGTAAACATTGCAATTGCAAGTACAGGATGATGACGGAGAGCACAAAACCCAATGTCAACAGAATCTGAGCGTTCTGAATCGCCACCATCTTCCGAAAACAAATACCCGCCGGAGCTGACGGTAACGTAGCATTACCCAACTCGTACCAGATTTATGGTACAGGGAAACAGGATATACTAACATTATTTCTGGTTTATACCAGATAACGATCTAAATATCTTCGAGCATTGCACTTGTCCGTTCCCAATTCAGAGATGACAGGAAGCGTATTAGTTTTTTTTTGCCTAAGGCCCAAACTTGCGTCAACAATTTATTAAACAATTCTTTGAAACAAATTTGAAACATTGTTTTTTCGTTCTAGACAAATCGTGTTTAGGTTTTTTGGGACATTATCATCAAGTACGAAATGGGGTATTTTCGACCCCGAAAAACATGATGAGTATCGACAATTTTGATGTTTCCAATGTTCCTAAATATTCTTCAAACATCCTTTAACGAAATCTCAAAGCATTTCAGGACGTATTGTTATTGCAAACCTTTGTTTTCTAATTGCGCTTGGCTAACAATTCAAAACCAAGGTTTACAGTAACAGTACCTGCTCAGATGACTGGGGATTTTGTTAATGATCGAAGCATATTCAGGAACATTGGCGATGTAGAACTTTTCGTTGTTCAGGATATCCTTAAAAGGCTAAGAAGATTTTTACCGGGGCAAAAACACTATTTTTAGAACTTGTTTAAAAAAATTGTTAAAAAACCTTTAACGCAAATAGCGGCCTGGCTACATGCAGATTCGTTAAAAAGGGCCCTTTGTGCAAAAAATCGGAATAAGATTATTGTAAGCTATTGCCCGGTTTTCTGGTTTACCGTCGTAGGGGCCGAGCAACATTTCGATAAACATTAAAATGCTGAGATCGATGGCTGATGTGCGAATTGGTTTATGTCACTGCCAGTAATATTAATATGTAATTTTCAAGTTGCTATAAGTTTGAAGAATCCTGATCATTTTTGAAAAAAAAGTTTAGGGGTAAGAAATTGAAGGCTAGGGGTTATAGGAGGTGGGGTAAGGTATACCGCTATTGTTTCTGTCAGTATATATGTGAATCTTTCTTGTTTTCAAAAATATCATATTGCTTCGTGGTTTGCTATCCCTATTTAGATAGTATAACAAGGAATCGTATTCAAAGCATTACTCCTCAGAAGTGTTATGAATACATGTTGCAGACTTGTAAATGATCTCAGAAAACATGATCATATATTGAAGGTCATTAATGACAAGTGGATCAAAATTGATAAAATGTATAAATACCAGCTCCTAAGTCTGCCTCATAGGATTCTTTATTAAAAAACACCGTCATATTTACTAACCAAATGCATACGTAGAGGGAATATACATGGCATTAATATTAAATATAGATATACTTTAATTCCACGCCTCAGAATACATATATTTACAATGCGATCAAATTATTTGATTCTTTAGGCCGTAGTTTGAAAGAAACCAATTCATTACCCAAATTCAAGAAGAAACAAAAAAAAATTCTCCTCGATCAGCAGTAACCCTTCAGTGTTAACTGGCCTTATATTTTCTTCATGCCTTTACATTGATTATATTTTGTCATTATTGTATACAGGTATTAATTTTCAACAAATTTTCATCTCTTATTGTTAAGGGTGGAATAGATATACGTATAGTATCTAAATCTCACCTCCTGTAATACTATTACAAATAAAAAAGGCGTTAATTATTATCATTATCCCAAATTTTTCACGAAGACGATGAACCCATGTTCGGTGTAGAAGTCAAGTCCAGATCTCTGCCTAAGATTAAAGCGATTTAACACGTTGCGGAGAATGTGCGCGGTGCTGAGAAGGACTGTTCTCTGGATTAATTTCATTGATGGACTCCCTGCCACAAGCCACACAGCGGGTGACATATTGAAATCGAAATTCGGTGAACGTGTTAATATCGAGAAATGGCGCTGTCGAATGGCCACCTATATGGTGTGATTTAACACCTCTAGAGTTTTTTTTTGGGCTACATTAAATCTATGCCAACAAGCTGGCGTCGTTAGAGGATCTCAGAGCCAATATTGAAGAAGAGATAGCGGTCGTTTCTGTCGAAATGTGTGGCCGAGTCACTGAAAATCGGGTTCAAGGATTCTATCGCTACGAACGTAACCGTGGTGGAAATATAAACGAGGTCGAATTCGAATAATCCAATAATAAACTTTTCGAGATATCTCATATGATTTGCGTTTCATTTAAAAAGAAAGTCTTTAATGGAAAACCCTTTATCTTTACCGTTTAGATACGCGACTATAATGGTCTAGAAACACAGCTCGAATGTGACCGTGCTGTAATGTACACAGATACACATCCGTATATGTATTTTTCTGTTCGGTGCTGAGCGCCGAGCTCTCGCTGACAAGTGTTTGCTCTCTCTCTGTGCAAACGCGCTGCACTGTTTGTTTTTCCGCTACGCCGGAAGTTCGATTCCGGCTGGGCTGTTCAGCCGCGGCATAGAATATATGCTTTCTGCTGTATCTATGTGCCAGGTATTCGCTAGATAAAATTCGTTATACGCCGCTGATTCGAGAACCGAAGACGTCTTAGTCATTGTACCCTACTAGCGTTATAGGACCAAACCTCTCTCGTATGGGTGGATCGCCAAACGTGGTACTGCTAACGTTTTCGGAGCAGGGTCCGGTACACACAGATGTCCAAGGGTTTTCGAACCCGGGTAAAAAATACGGGCACCTGGGTATCAATGAAACTTAGCAAATCCTATTTTTCAGCATAATAATCAATTGTTGCCTTAGATAAAAGTACGTAATTATATTTTTGGTTGATAGTTACTCAAAAAACCTAGAATAACTTGTCCGCAGCAAAAAAACATTTTTTGCAATTTGCTATTTAGTGCATGGCAACATGCAGATTCTTTAAAATACGAGCCCCTTCCCACTTCAGTTGGCCCACTTCTACTAACTAAACATAACGAAACTATTTACTTCTAAAACAATTTATTTTCTCGAAAACATTTTAGATACACTCTAGTCGTAAAAAATACATATATTGAAATCACTTAGACCTATAACTAATAGAACATCTGAACAAATAAACAATGTGAGAATAAATGCGCGAAGTTAACAAAGCAACAATTGAAAGATTACCATTGGGTAACATCACATTTATTTTTTATTACGGCTGGAATTCTTTGGGGCATAGTGTTAACCATGTTTTGGCAAAAAGTTGGTGTAAAACAATCCCATATTTCTTGAAGCTTTTGTCTCAGTTCGGTGATTGTACGAGCGGGATGTTGTCGTAGAACCTTTTTCATCTCGTGCAACAAAGTTTCAATAGGTAGCCCATCTAAGCGGATTTTTCTTTTGCAGTGGAGCTAATAGTGGCTTTTCTTTGATTTCCCAGAATTAAAAAATTTAATTATCGGTAACCGAATTTTCTCACAATAACCTTTCCTCTACTCATTTTGAAAACCTTAACTACCCAAAACTATTTTATACGTATTCTGACAGCTGTGATTAATAAAAGCAATTGTCATGGCTTTTATTTTTCACAGTCACCTATGCGTTATAGACTTATTTTGCATTGAAATCAAAATAGGTTGATATGCTGTAATTGCAACATGTGTTATTTTTATGCTGTAAATTTGATTAGGGAGTGATAAAGTTGGTGTTTTCTACTATATATTATCAAAATATTCATTGTTTAGATTTTAAACCTATAACACCCTGCCACATTTTTATTATTTGTGTTTGATAAGAAAAAAACTAATATTTCAATAGTTGGGCCAACTGAAGTGGGAAGGGGCTCGTATAGTCTCTGATTTGAACTGTTTCGACTGTGCATTTGATGAATATTTTTTCTTTTCTTTGTTTCATATTATATATGTGTGAGTCCGTCCATGTTACATACGCATCCAAACAAAACAGTCTAAAATTGTTAATATTTTTAAATTCAGCATAAAAAACTAGGCTAGAATTCCAAATTTAATGTCTTTATCTCAACACGTTTCGGAAATATTAAGAAAAAACCATCTTCAAAAGACCGTAGCGCCCTTAGGGGACGTTTGTCGACCTATGTCTATATAATAAACTTTTCTTCTTATTTCAAGCTCTAGAAACCGCTGGTAGAATATTGCACATTTTTTTCGGGACAAGTCTTGTTTTTGTGAGATTGCTGAACTATAGAAGTTAACCGATTTGCTGGGTGTTAAGGTGAGGAGAAAAGCCTTACGTCTTACGTTTGACGCGTGCAAAAGACAAATCTTAACGCCTTGGATAGAATAATCCAAAGATCATCGATGTCATCATCACCTGGTGGTCAGATCTGTTAATTCCTACCAGTCCAGGATACAAAGTTCGTTTATGTCGCCAAATTGCGAAAAAGTTAATCTTGCTTGATGTGGGCTGGGATGAGCCTCTCCAATTCAAATATGATTATCATACAATTTGTATTCACGACATGCTTGCGTTTACAGCGACTTCTGTTTCCTCCTTAGTTTGTTAGTCAAGTCGACATAGTAAGAGATTTTCAGATAATCTCACTTTCTTATGCAAACTTCCGCCCCATGACTTGCCAGAGAAACTTCATGATTGACAGGTTCTCCTCTCCATTCCACAATGTCAACGCGGGTGTTCCCCAGGCGTCGGTCTTGACTCCAACTCTGGTAGCGACTTCTTCTCTGAAACGAGATCTGCTTGGAACGCAATAATCCGATATAGTATAATATTTACACAGCACAATATTATACAGAATAATGTTTACAAGGCACGGAGCTGCACAAGGTTATCATGTTTGGTTTCGGCTGGTCAGAGTCAAGGACACCGAGAACTTGATTTGGCACGAACACATCTCACTAACCTCTTCATTCCGTTCAAGCCCTAGGTAACACCCAGCCTCGAGTACTGCTCACATGTTTGGGCTGCTTCAGCCCCAACTACACTGTGCATACTTAATGCTTTGCTCCAGAACCGTCTGATACGACCGCTCCTTATTTCTAGGGTGTCAAGATTGTACTATTCAGAAATCGGATAAACTAGGCGTCTTTAAGCCCCTTACTATGAAGAGGAATTTTTCAAACTCTTCAATCTGAACGAAACTTTTTTCTCTTTCATAATCTTGCTCCGTAAAATATGAATCCGACGTCAAACTGGTGCTGGAACCCACGGAATGTTATTGAATCTTCTATGATGTTTTGATGGTTATATTGGAATTCAGGTGTCTACTTTATCCAGTCGCAACATGGGTACGTACAGTAATGGACAAAAGTATATAGACAAATATTAATATTTACCTAAATAGAAAACGGAATTGTCAGCGTCTCTACGAAAACTATAAGTAGAAGATTAAATGATTTGAAGTTATTTGCACGTCGCCCCAGTAAGAAGCCGCTAATCTCGAGGAAAAGCCGTAAGGACCGATTACAATTTGCACGGTTGCATCTTGATTGGAGCATCTGTGACTGGAAGAGGGTATGTTTCAGTGACAAATACAAGTTCAATATGTTTGGATCAGATGGTGTTCATTACGTTAGACGTCCTAGTGGACAACGATCGAACCCCAAGTACACTTTACCCACTGTCAAACATGGAGGCAGGTCTGTTATGGTTTGGGGGTGCTTTTCGGGGTTTGGGATGGAACCTTTACAAATATAATAGATGGCATTATGGATAAGTTTGTATACACAGACATACTAAAGCATGTCATGTTACCCTATATGGAAGGCAAGATGCCCTTAAGATCAATCTTCCAGCAAGATAATGACACGAAGCACACTTCAAATCTCGCAAAGACATTCTTTCTGGATGAAAAAATACCAGTTCTCAAATGGCCTTCACAGTCTCCCGAAATAAACCCCATTGAAAATCTATGGGAATACTTAGATAAGCTAATACAAGACAAAAATTATTCAGACAAGGATGAACTTTTTGCCGCTTTAGAGCAAAAGTGGAGACAGATTGATGAATCTTATATCAAGAAACTTCTACAATCTATGCCGAGACGATGCCAGGCGGTGATTGATAATAATGGTTATGTTACAAAATATTAACACAAACTTGGTTGGTTTTCTATAATTCAATGAACTTTGCTTCTTTTTTCTATAATTGTTTTGCTTTGTCTATATATATATATTTTTGTCCTTCATAGTTCCAGTTTTTTTCAATTAATATTTCATTGAGGGAGTCTAATGAATTTATTTATGTATAAGTGAGTATTATGCTATGTATACAGGTTGGTGTATTAATAGAACAAGTTAAAAAAGAAATACAGCACAATATTAATTTGTCTATATACTTTTGTCCATTACTCTATGTACTCGTAGTTGATACTGACTATGTCAGAATCTATATCCCATAACTTACCCTGGAAAGTATCATGAACCCTGGCAATGAAAAAAAACTGACAGATAACCTACGCCACTGCCTCGACGTTGTAGGTTCAGTTGTTTGTAGGTAAACGAGCCACATTTTCATCACAGATAATACTGAGGGTAAACATTGGACCGTTAGTTTTGTTAGTTCAGCAACTCAAATAATTTACCAAATAGAACTTGCTGCCAGTAGTTTGCTCAGGGTGGGAAGACAACAGTGAGGAGCAGCAAGGAATGAGAAAATACAGTGTTGTCACATCTAGCCTGAATGAGGCTTAGACGTGTACGTAACATCGTTTTATTAGAAAACTCTAGATGAAGGAGCTGCAATGTCGCCTAAAGGATAAAAAGCATAAAACGGCGTATTTACAATCTTAAAAAGATATTGTTTTTAAAAACGTATTTTTTTATTAATTTTTTACTTCATAGCCACTCATTTCAAAGCTTCGCCTTGCTATTGTGCTTCTCTCACCAGACGTTTTACTATGGAAACGATAAATCGCCATCTTGAAGCATACAAAGGATTCAAAGTGGCGGCATTCAATTCATCTTATACTATCACACGTACCAAAAGTGTATACAAACTTTCAGCTCAATTGATTAAAATTCACTGGTTGAAAATTCAGTTTCAAGATTTTTCACACACATACTAACAGAAGAAGGTAAATAAAAGCTTGTAATAAAACGGCAACATTGTATTTGATAAACGGCATCAAGAAGATGCCGAGAAGGCTCAGCGTCCCGCCGAGTATACCAACCAGCACAGCGCAGTGTCAATATTTGATCATATAGAGAAAGACTGCTGTTATTAGAAACCCTGAACGTCGATTGTTTGCACGTTTCAGCTCTCCTGCAGTTCTGCTTGCTGCCCTTTGTATGTTGGCTCGACCGTGTTGATTGCGGACACAGATCGGATTGTTTGTTCTCTTGTTTCGGTGTGTTGTTGAGCAACGGAATGAACTTTCTAGATATTCTTTATTTGACAACAGAAAAAAATCTATAACGTATCCAATTTTCCTTCTCTGATTCCTATGGCTTATAAAGTAATACTTATTAGTACCGGCTATAGACATCCTTTTCACAGTTTGTCATAGCGTGGTTCTACTCGCTGGTCAGCGATGAGGCTGTCCATTCGGATGTTGATGCAGCTTTTCTTGGCGCCTGGACAACTTTTTTAATCTTATCAATAACCAGCCTGATATTCAAGTCGCTATGAATGTACTTATTGCGAACAAGGCCTAGATAAGACCTAGCCTCGAGTACAGCACACATTTTTGGGGCCGTCCGACTGATCGATGACTCTTTGGCTTCCTATCATAATCGTGTCGAATTTCGTACATCCAGATCTGGCCGACCGCTCCTTTATCCCTAGGCTATCGAGGTTGAGGAACAGTCTACGTGAGGAGGCTTTAAAAACCCTTAGTCAATTCCTATAGGTGGCAACCATGTCATCGCACCGGTTATAGGTTATGATTATTGATATGATAACATAATATAGTTTCTATTGATTAATTTTTGTTTGAAATTATCTCCAATGAGGATAAGTTGTTAGGTCAGATTCAGATAGTAGCGAACTCAAGCTCAAGAAAATAGATACAGAGAATTACACCTACAGTCCGTAATAAACATAATTCAATCTACAGTCTCGATTATAACCGGATTGATCTAGACTATTTCGGTGCTAAAACGCCAGTAAACCTAATTCGTGGTTTCTTTCTGATTGCATTTATAGAGAATTATCATTATGTTACCAATACAACTACCTAAGGATCATACGGACTGTATTTATCAGTACGTTACAGATCGCAGCATTGACATGAATCACAAGCCATTCCGAAAGATAATTGTTATTTTTTTGCAAAAAGTCAAATGTTACGTTTTTTCTTATAAACAAATTCAAACATTTCGTATTTGTAAGTAATTGAACAGATTCGCTACGATATTCGAAAAACATACGGTATTATACACATTTTAAAACAAAGCCGATGTATCTGTCACCTTTTGTTGCGAAGAAAAACATTTTTCTTCGAGATTTATTTATACTCTTGTTTATATATATTTAGATCTGGAATTTTCACACCGTCACAGGTAAGCCTTGTTTATGAAAAAAATATTTCATACTGAAATGCGCTGATCTGTTTATAAAGTTTGCACGCAAACTGAACACACAATTATGTTTCAAATTGTCTTAGACTGCTTAGTATGTAGCATGTGGTAAATGGCTGCATTATTGATGACTGCATGAATTTGCCAAAACCGAAAAAACAGTAGACAAATATCAAAAAATTGTAGCGAACTGACCGTCTGAAAAATTAGGCAGAATGCTCGGTATTAGTTCCTAAGACATTATTTGAAGTTTCGGCATTGTATCTTGTATGGTTTTCAAGAGATTTCTAATTGTTTATAACAGATTTGATATGCCTCCAACGTTCGCTTGACATTTGTCATTGTCAAGTACAGTGGTATAAAGATCCACTGAACCAAGAGGCGTCGACCTAGCCAACTTTTTCTAAGATGGACTAAATTGTACCGAATATGAGCTATGACAAAGTCGCGTAGCAAGTGTTGAGCCAACACACTCGACGACATTTTTTCTTTGCGAGGATTTCCAATTAGCGCTTGACCAGGGCGAATCTAGGTGTGATCATCATTTTTGAACACCTCCTGTAGACTGATATACTGAGATGTTTTTTTTTTCTAACAATAGCACCACGCTGCTCAAATGCCTGTTACCGTAGCAATTTCTGTAAGAAACACCCTGAAGAGATTCACCCCCTGAGTCTCAGTCGACAGCGGATTTATCACCGACAATCTCTATTTCAATTTCCCCTCCCCTCTTTGCCATTCTCACCCATGACCGCCGCCCATCCATTCACAATTCCTTTATCAACCCTCTACAAGTCATGAGCGTCTGTGATGTGAATAGGGGAAAGATTGAAGTGTTCAGCATAAGCAATCCCTTCAGTATAGTCAGATCGTACGTATGTACGTACAAAGAGTATCCAAATTGTACGGGAGTTGTATTTTCATGTGCTTCATGGAACGAAATTTATAGTAGTGTCAACGTAAACAAAAAGTGGGACATATTTTCTCAGATAATACAAAGCAGTTTCAATTACTATTTTCCTCTGAGGATAAAAAAGCGAGCTGCGGGAAGTAAGAAACCTCCTTGAATTACCCCAGAATTGGATCGACTCAGGAACAGGGTGAGTGCTCTTCAAATGATTTCCCAAAACGATATAAAATATAAAGATGTTTTTAAAAGTTATAATCAGACATATGAGAAACTCTTAAAAGATTCAAAATCGCAATACTATTTAAATAAAGTAAATAATCATGGCAATAGAAGTAAAGGAATTTGGAATACAGTACCACATCCAAAGCGTCGTCAGATCAGTTTGTTTTACCGGTACATAATGATGTAAATGATTTAGCTAACCATTTCAATAAAAGCTTTGTCGAAGCTGCTCCAAAACTTCTCTCAAAACTTCCAAATTTGAATTATGACTGCAACCTAGAACTAAAAAATAAAACAATATTTTTAACTCCAATAGATCATGACGAATTGCTCAGAATTGTGTGCAACCTAAAAAACATAAAAAGTTGTGGTGATAACAACGCCCCAATTTTCATCATGAAAAAATGATAACCATAATATCTGACCCTCTTTTTAATATCCTAAATACATCTCTTAGTGAAGGAGAATTCCCAGAACCATTAAAAATTGCACTCGTATTACCAATCTATTAAAAAGGCGATCCTGATGATATGGACAACTACCGTGCTATTAGGTTACTGATAAATTTTTCAAAAATCTTTGAATTTGCTTAAAACAACCGTCTTATTAATTTTTTCCACTCAAATAAATACTTCACCAATAACCAACATGGCTTGATGAAAGGTGGAATGTGAACACGGCACTGTTCGATTTCACCACAGCAATCCATGTATATCCAGAGAATCAAGGAGCAGCATGTGGTTTATTTGTGGACCTGTCAAAAGCATTTGATTGCATTGATCACGAAATATTGCTAAACAAATTATATAAATATGGTATACGCGGGAATGCGTACTACTGGCTTAAATCTTATCTCTGTAATAGAAGACAGAAAGTAATTTTGAACAAAACCGGGAAACGAATAACATCTAGTCCTCGGACATATAGTACTGGTATTCCTCAAGGCAGTACACTGGGCCGAACATTGTTTATTATTTATATTAATGATATATCCACCACCACGAAAAACACGCAAAATCTAAGTTTCAAATATGCAGATGATATAACTATTCAGATACCATATAAAGGAACGTCTGATATCCGAATCTTGATAGAGACACAAATAAACCATATTCAAAACTGGCTGCAGATGAATAAGTTAGCATTCAACATACAAAAAACGTGTTGTGTCCTATTTCAGTCAAGCCATGCCACCAAAGAACTACCCTTAATTCATGAACCTCTATGTATCAAAAGCGATACAAACCTCCTAGGTTGTCACCTACGATAGCTGTCTTAAGTTTGATAAGCACATTGAGAGTATGGCTTCAAAACTCAATCAAGCATGCTATGCACTACGAGTACTCACTTGTCACCTGCCTTTGCAAGCTGTGCAGGCTGCTTACTATGGGCTTGCGTATTCTATTATGTCTTATCAAATAACAATTTGGGGCAATAGTCCCGCAGCCAATAGAATTTTTATCATACAAAAGAGGATAATAAGAACAATGTTCAAAATGAAACCTAGAGAGGCATGTAGAAGTATATTTAAAGTCAACCGCTTATTAACATTACCGGGAATTTATATCTACAGCACTCTACTATTTATCTTTAGCCATAAAGAAAAGTTTGGAAAAAACGTCTTCAACCATAGTTACAATACTCGCAAAAGTCAGAAATACTTCTACCCATCACATAAGCTAAATTCAACCGAAAAATGTCCATCCACATTACTCTGCACTGAAACTTTACAATGCTTTACCTCGACATCTTCAATCCATTTCAGCATTCACTATATTCAAAAAAAGCATTCATAAATATATATGCGATATGGAACGATATAGTATTGAAGAGTTCTGTGCTCTAGTGAAACCGTAAGCATTAATATCGCTGTTGTTGTATGTTGTCTATGAATGTTTTGTATGTATTTTAGAAAAATGGTGTGTTATTTACACTGTATCACAATGACGTGTTATCTCTGTTATAAATTTCTTTGTTTTTTGTTTATAACTGAGAAACCAATAAATTCCTACTCTATTCTATTCTATTCTATATTTTATATCACGAAGATCCGTAAAAGGTAAACTCAAAATGGCACGTCTGTGCCAAGTAATTTTTCACACTGACAGTGACAAACATATAGAGTAGTGGACAAAAGTTTGGAAACATTCTTATTGATTTCTAAAAAGTGTGCATATTTTTAATTCTTTATTATCAAGGTCTATTTTTTTTCCTCATATAGTTTGCTTACAGTATTGAGGATACAGATGATAATTTGTGTTTGCTGTGGTACTACAGCATTAAAATACCTTCATATTATTTTATGACCAAAAATGAGACGACAAAAGTATGGAAACATATTTTTTATTACAAAATTAAATACAATAACTCTACAACAAGATTTAAAAAATACTATTTAGCTAATATTTGGTAGCATAGCCTTGAGCAGTCAATACTGCCTGACATCTGAAGACTCCAATTTGTTACAGACGTCTGTTGGGATATTTTGCCAAATATTTGTTACATATTCAAATAAATCGTTCCAGTTGTCTTTTAACATGCTCCCAGAGATGTTCTATTGTGTTAGGTCCTTGGATTGCGAAGGCCATGTAAGAACATTAACATTTTTTAGTCGTAACCAGACCTTTACCAATTTTGAGGTGTGCTTGGGGTCATTATCTTGCTAGAATGTACATCGTAAAGGCATTTCTTCTTCAGCACAAGGGAACATGTGTTCACGAAGAATATCTTTGTAAAGTTTTTGATCCATTTTCCCCACAATTTTAACAACTGGATCCGTTCCAGAGCTGTAAAAACAGCCCCAAACCATGATGTTGCCTCCACCGTGCTTAACTGTTGACAACTGACACTTTTTGTCGAATATTTTTCGTATTGGACGTCTCACATATGCCGTACCGTCAGATCCAAACAAGTTAAATTTGCTTTTCTGACTCCACATCTAAATAATTCAATTACTTTGTCTCTTAAATCTTTTGAAAGTTCATTTACTTTTGCCGTTTTCATTGATGTTAATATTTACCGCACAAAATATCAGAGTATCGCTAAATTCGACAAAACTGAAATGTTTCCATACTTTTGTCGTTACAGAAACTGTGGTATTAAAAAAACGCTTGGCTTTTCAGAGAATTTGAATATTGATAAGATAAACCTTGTATTAGCACGGGATCCAAATGTAGACTTTAATATTTATTTTATCTGTTCTTACAATTTTAATTTAGGTGTATGAAATAGTTCATAATACTGTTAATATTTGTTTCCAAACGTTTGTCCGCTACTGTATTAGGAGTACGAGTAACATTGGCGAAACGAAACTAAAGTACGTTGATTACACCGTCAAACCTCCCCTTAAAGTGACCCTGATAGTTTTAGTGTGACCGTGATCTATAGGTGGATGCTGGCGCCGTCGTCATGGCGTCCCTTTGGGGGATGATTTTTTAAATAATGTGTACCCGTCCCATAAAACTGTCACGTACGCCCTTGTTTCCGCTGTCGGCATATCGGGAGTAGAAGTCGAGGGGCGAAACGAACATCGATTTGCACGGTTCGTGATCACATCAGTGGCCACTTTCCTGGCTACGGCGGCGTTATACAAAGGGCCCAAAGGGATCCTCTGCCGCCGCCGCTATCCCATAGGAACTTTCGTACCGTCTCTCTTATCGCCCAAACCTCTCTTTCCTACTCAGATATACTCTCGTGGTATTTACGGTTCATTTGATCTGATACTGCTAGTCTCTTTAGGGCCGATTTCACCAACATTAATATTATGGACCAATGGGAAAATACCTTATCGAAATGCAATTTGACAGAAGCTGTCAAAGGTCTCAGAATATCAATGATTTCTATTAAAATATTGAATAAAATCGTGAAAATTCGACTGTATTATAAACAAGACCACTTCTTGATTCCAACATGATGATTTTGTACAGAGAAAACAGGTCAACTTTCATGTATTTTGATTTGTGTTTAAATTTACATTTAACAATCAGTTATCCCCAAAAGCCAATGGGAATGCGGCAAATAATAGGTCGATTTTCTAGCTGTTAAATTTGGCAGCAGATTTGGATGTTTGTTAATGCATAGCAATCTCGAATTTAAGTTCAATATACTGTTATCATTACATACCTGTTGAATAGTGTGGATTTGTCTGTATTTTGCAACAAAATAGAATATAAAATACATTCCATGCAATTCCTCATTTTCCTTTACATCATAATAGTAATCATTTATTAATTTACGGGTTAACGAATTTCTTCAAAGCAATAAAAACATTGTCCTCTCCATCCTAAAACACAGATAATATGTGTAAGACGTGTCAATCCCTACATCTCCGTGATGCATATTGCAATTACTATGGACATAGACAAAAAATTGTGAAAAATTTCTCACAAATAATGCATTTTAAGTACAAAAATCAAAAAACTATTAATGTTTATTGTTTGAATGCCTTTTTCACTAGTGGGGTTATCTATCTGTTACTCGCAGGGTTGCCAAGTCTAACGGCGATCACGTCCCGTGATGAAGGGTGCGACATGAATCTTTTACATTTGATGGTTTTGAATTTAAAGTAGGAATACAAACATAGTATTTACGATAGTTGGAGCTAGACTGATAACACTTCTTGAAGAATATTTAAAAAATGTGAACACCGTCATGGTCTGTTGTCAAATTGCAAATGAAGTATCTAAAAATTCTTACATACAGTGGACCTTCGTCATAGTTTACTATCCTGATTATGATCATTTTTAACAGACGTGTTGTATCATCAAATTGATGAACAAATATAAGAAAGCTCTTATATACCTACATGCAGAGGTTTTTTCATGTAAATTTACTAGGTATCATGATCATAAGCATCTTTGGTGGATTGTTCGATCCGGAATAGGAAATATCTCCTATTTATGAAAATATTTTTGGTATCATCTAACCAGAGCACAAACACTGTGACATATGATTATAGCTTAACCCGCTGCCCTATCAATGCAAATTTAACATACAGGTCGCCTAGCCGTGGGGATGCAGTGGTCGGGATGAATATCACGGCAGCAACTGATGATTTGGGTATGTCTGGTAAGAACGTATGAAGTGAAACTCGCAGTCACTCTTTCTGACACAGTCCGGATCGAAAGATGACGATACTCGTGAAATGTATTGATACTTCTAAATATAGGATCCTATCGAACATCCCTACTGTCAAGATGTATAACCCAAGGTACCGACGGAGCTATTTTGCGGCGTCATGGAAATAATTTTAAATTTTCATTTGCATTTTTTTCAAGTGTTGTGCAATGATTTTGGGAAAAATGTCACGAATAGTCTTATAACGCATAGTACATAGTCATGCCATAAGTTCTGTCCCTCGTTTTCAAACAAGTGTAGACCTGTTAATACTTGTCCGATTGTTTACATTGTGGTGTCAGTTGATTAAGCGCTTTTCGGGTAATTACATATACCTCAGTTTGTATTGATCTCTCGAAGCATAACGATGGAGTGGGGCAAGGCAGAGAACCGTATTGCAGTGATAGCTCTACATAAGTGTAATCACAGTGCTAGTCAGATTTTTGAACTCTTACGCGGCCTTCAAATATCGCGTAAATTTGCGTCTAGGACCATTCAGCGGTACAATGAGACGTCCTCTGTTGATGACAGGCCAAGAAGCGGAAGACCTCGTCAAGTAAGGACTCCAGCAGCCATCAAAGCCGTAAAAGCCAGGATTCAAAGGAATCCACTCCGGAAGCAGAAGATCCTATCCAGGGAAATGAAGATTCCTGTCCGGACGATGTCGCGCATCATTAAACAAGACCTAGGGCTAGGGGCTTACCGGAGACGTACGGGCCAGCGACTTACGGCCACCTTGCGACACATCAGGGCGACAAGATCCAAGAAGCTCTTGGAGAGGTACGCAGCTGGGGGATTCCGAAAGATTTTGTTCACGGATGAGAAAATCTTCACCATAGAAGAAAAATTCAACCGACAAAATGACAAAGTGTATGCAAGGAGTTCACAGGAAGCTTCGGAGATCATTCCGAGAGTTGAGAGAGGCCACCACCCTGCGTCAGTCATGGTTTGGTGGGGGGTGTCCTACGAAGGGGTCACTCAGCTCCATTTCTGTAAACAGGGCGTGAAAACAAAAGCGGCAAACTATCAGAGCGACATACTGGATCCTATCGTCAAGCCTTTAAGTGGTACATTGTTTGCCAACCAACACTGGGCCTACCAGCAGGATTCCGCCCCCGCTCACAAGGCTAAGAGTACGCAGCGCTGGCTGGAAAGCAATGTGCCAGAGTTCATTGCTGCGGAAGATTGGCCCTCAGGGAGTCCGGACCTCAATCCTTTAGACTACAAGTTGTGGGACCTGCTAGAGCAGTTGGCCTGCTCCAAAGCCCACCGTAATATCGAGTCCCTGAAAGCAGATTTGATCCGATCAGCGGCAGCTATTCCTTTGGAAGCTGTGCGTGCAGTGATAGATGAGTGGCCCGCGAGATTGAAGCAGTGTGTGAAGGCCAAGGGGGGACATTTTGAATAAAACTGTTTGATTATGAATTCTAAAAATGTAGTCGAATAAATAATATCTTTCATATAAATATATCTTATCTTGTTTCATTTTTATCATGAGATTATCATGGGACAGAACTTATGGCACGACTACGTAGAGTATATTTTAACAGTTGGCGGAACTTACTTCACTGGGACCAGGAGCTTGAAACAGGATATTAATGCACAATCTGGCAAGCCTGTCGCACCCCTCACAAAATGGCCGCTGATAACCACACAAGTCACGTGTTGTCGTTGAATAGCATGGAATTAAACCTTCAGAGTATAATATGTTTTGTGACTGGTGAAATGCAATAATCAGCTGTATTCAAATAATGTCTAATATAAATATAACCGAGATAACGTAAAAACGATTCAATTCATATTTTCTAACCGTTCCAATACGTTCCACTGATCGCAAATGTATTCTCCCTCACTAACATTATGAGACACAAATGTCAATTCCAAACTTCTTTGGTCTATCCTCCTTCTTCAACGTCACTGTACTCTATGTTTTGTGGCCAGTTGTTTTGTGATTTGTCAAAAATGGAATTTTTTAACAACAAATTTCCGTATAAAAGTGCTCCCTCCAAGATTTTTTTGTGAAGAAATACATATTACACTGTCGGGTACACGTTAAATCTGCACTAACCCCTAAATACGTGGTTATGTTGAATGTACCATGTACCGTCACCGATGGTGCGACTGATTATACACTGAAATTTTTTAATTGCAACTGCAATTGTATGTATGAATGTTGAAACTGTTGAACAGTTTCGGACCAGTGAGGTTAAAGCGTATGAAAGTGTTGAAATGCAACACCTAACAAAAATTTGAGTGAAAAGACTTTTTCATGTAAGGATTTGGAAGTGCAAGGTTCCAATTGTAGGATAAACTATAAGCACACAGTAGGTGATATAATCACATATGTATTACAAAAGTTGCAATAAACATGGAAAAGCCTTCAGCTAATCTGAAAAAATAGATTTTACTCAGACATCAAGCATTTTTTTAAATTTTGGTTCAGTTTTACATAATTTCATAATATTTAATAAACTGAAAAGATTTCAATGGCAAGCTGTCACTTCATATTTTACAGTGTTTTGTTTAGAATACCTTGATGCTATTTGCTGCCAAGAATTTGACGGAGAGATCTTGAGGCTGATTGGGTATATTTAACGGACTGTTTGGTACTCGTACCCTATTGGTGCAGAATAATGGTTTGTTAAATTGTGAAATCCACCCTTAGAGACAGTTTTTATATGTCTGACATTCTCTAGAAATTAGAGTGTTTCTTCCAATTATTATTAGTGAAATAATGAGTTATGTAGCCTTGTAGAGACTGAAATGGAACTTGAAGTCGTGCAAAGTCAAAACAATTTTAGATATACGTAATCTGTAACGCCATGTACAGAAAGTTTGAACTTCCCCTTTTCAGAGTGAACTACGTTTGCAATACCGTAGTTAATTTACGTCAAAATAACACCAAAAACGTGAAAAATAAATTGAAGAAAAATACTCACCATTCATTTGGTAAGGAATTACAATTGCCACATGTTTTGCACTGATTCAAAAACACGAGCTTGCTTACATTTTCGTAAATTTGCAACATTCGGGGCTGTCTAGGTCTTCAACTGTGTTCAACCAGATCGCCTTTGCTTGATATAAACATTCATATGCGGCTCTGATGGAAAGAAACATCGAGGACGACGGTGGCGTTTCAAGTACACCCCAAAACTGCTGATAGGTGCAGTCATACAATTTTTTAAACTAGAAACCATTTGTAATATGATAAATATAACGGAAACAGTGTTGGAGCCAAGACCGATCCTTGTATTGACATTGTGGATCCTGTCGGCAGATACCCGAATCATTAAGAAACACCCTGTACTTCGAATAATGAAGTATTCCCCTATGTGTTGACTTTAAAGGAGTTTTCAGTGCGCCCGTGAGCGACCTTCATTTCTAAATTCAGCGCATCCGCGCAAACGAACAAAACAAACATCCCCCGTAATTCCGTCGGCTGTCGGTGGGCGCTGGGCGATTTGATGCAAATACAGCCGCAGTACCGGCAGTAAAGCGGAAACGGCCGAATAAATAGGACGACGCAGGGCGGGACACATACGGGTCAATATTCCCACACTGGGACATTTAAGTCCTCTATATGTGCCACATAAAAAATATCTAGTATTTAGAAGACCGTGCATTTACTCAATGCAGTATGGCTTGTTTGTTTGGAAATTATACAATAACCGAGATTTTAGTTTGTATACTTTGAATTATTTAACATTTTTCAAAAATCTCAATACACGGGACTGACACGGTTACACGGAACTGACAAAGAAACAGCAGGATAGTAAACATGCTTTGCATTTTTTATTAAAAAATAGTCAGGTACAAAATAAACTCAAACAATGTATTCTGAAACAAAAACATAACGTTATATTGAGCGGCTACTTGGAAACTCTGCTGCTAATTGACCATTTTTTTTCCACTCGGACAAAGGAATATCATCATCTGAAGAACTTTCACTGTAAACATTGTAGTAATGTAGCTTCGCTTTATTCCCTTTGTCAAAAATATATAATTCTTCATCAGACGCAGAACTTTTCGTTACCGAATTATAAGATAAAGTTCCAATAGTGTAATGAAACAGGAGAGCTCTCTTAGAGATAGTGTGTTGTGGTCTCTTAGAGATCTTACTTGACGAACCTTCAAAGTTCCTTTAAATGGCAGAACCTCAGCTTTATTTATAGCATCTGAAAATTTTTCAATTTCACAAGCATGAATCTCCAAAAAGGATATGCCTGAGCAGTTGGCTTTCAGGATTTCAACCAATTGGCTGAAAGAACTCACATCAGATCCCTGAGCAACAGTACGGTCTGCACTCTTTTTACAAACTCCACCAATGCCGTCCGGGGCACCTTTACCATGTCCGGCCTCATGGTAGTTCCAGGTATTTGATTTTAGTTCCGGAAAGTAGCTATAGATGCCATTTGTAATGAATGCAAACATTTTCTTGTTGCGGTATTGTGTACTGGGGCTGTCGCTAAGAAAATGCAACAATTTTACCCTATTATCAATATAGAGTTTGATCAGTGGAAACAGATGAGCCCATATGGCACCGGGACCATGCTCCAACGACTCTGATAATGTACAAAAACTGTCAACCTTCAAGTCGTTTTCGTGTGCTCGGCTATAAATTACCACAGTATGCAACGTAATCTGTTGCCTTGATCCTCCAAAATGATAAGACTGGACTTCTTCTGCGTACTTTAGATTATAATTCTCAGAAAAGTCACAGTGAATGAGTATTTCCTCATTTGTCATGTTCTGTTTCAGTGTCTTGATTGCTTTGTATTGGTGAAAAATGCGTCCCTCGTGTGCCAAAAAAAGAGGCAACCTATCTTCAAATTTGGTCAAAAGATCCGATATTTCTATCTCTTGAATAATTTTAGCACTTTTCAAACTGGTAACGTTGTTTTGTGATCGTTTGCTGAAATAAGTTTGTTTTATGTTTTTCCACTGACTATATGATACAACGTTACCAGGATCGTACTGCTCAATATATTTAGGTTTATATAATGCACACACTGAACATTTCCTTAGTAGACATAGGTCATTGCGGGTCTCACATGTCATTGACTCAATTATTGCTTCTGTAGTTTTGCAATGCAACACTTTACTTTGCCAAAGAGATAATACAATCAACTCCATGTTACTATGTGTTATACATTTACATGTGTCTCGATTTGCTACCTTCATAAACTTTATCCAGAAAGGTTTACATTTACAGAAAAATGTATAACTCACCTTGACATCGGCGTATTTTTTACAAAACTCTTTGAACAAATTCTTCAAAGTGTTTGTTAAATATCTTTTTTGATAGGTGAATTTATTCTTTGTAACATAGTCTTTCTTACCGGGGCAAATCCGGCTATTAACATCTTCCTGTAAGAACGCCACAATTTTATTCCTATTTTCAGATGCTCTTCGGTTTTTCTGATACTTAACATCTACATTCCTATGGCTGTATTCCACTACTCTTGTTTTTGTATATCGAAAAACTTTGGAACACGTTCGCTGAAGCTTGTACTTCTTAATAATTTTTCCATCCATTATTTTCCTAAATACCTTCTTTTCTTTTGGGCTTAACGATTTATAACTCTCTGACAGCTGGTCCTTGATGGTCTCCCCAAAAATAAGTTGTTTTTTAATTCCATCTACTCTTTTTTGTTGTATTGAAGACCTTTCTATGATCTGTTGTACTCTAGTTCCAGGTGAAACTGATGGGGAACTAGTTTGTTGAGCAACATTTTTATTTTGATGCATTGACTTCTTTAGGCGAGAATACTTTTTCTTCCACTTTCCAACTTTTTTTTTAAGGTCTGCTATTTTAGCTTCATTTTTTCTTTTTTCTCGATGTCGCTTAAGTTTCATTCTATTACTTTTCTTTATTGCATGTTCCTTTCTTCCATCTAACTGTTTCGTTAAATGGTCTGGCACATGTGCGTTTTCGGATGATCTTAGTCTTAATCGATCTCGGTGAGACTTTGTATATTGTCTCCATTTCTTGCGTTGCGATCTAATTTCTCTTTCTGTCATTTCCGAAACAAGCTTCCTTTGTTTATTCTTTCGTTGACGCAAGTATTTCTGATGCTCTTTTTCCCGCTGCTCCTCACGTTTTTCCGGATCTTCTCTTATTTTACGCCTCCGTTCTCGTTCCCGGTCACGTTTAATATGCTTTCTTTCTTCATCAGATATTTTCCTATGTCCAGACATCTTACACCCTGCTATAGACTAGTAGATGGACCTGTGAACTGTAAAAAATACTTGCATCAATGCATGTTTGCTATAGTTTTATAGAAAAAAAAATGGAATCAAGTCAGTTCCGTGTCACACAGTCAGTTCCGTGTTTTCGCAATGACACGGGATTTACAACCACGGGACTGACATTATTGCACTTACAGCAACAAAAAAAGTAATCGGTTCAAAATTTCTAATTAATTTTAGTATGACAATTATGGTTTTTGATACCCGAAGTACTCATGGGGTATTTGAAGCAAAAAGAAAAAATAGTAGCTTTAAAACACTTACCACGGTACTGACAAGAGACAGGTTTCCAAGACACTTTTTTACTTGTCGGACCCAGTTCCTGCTTAACCTATCAGTAATCTGTGCACATCTTCCGACGATTGAGCCAATACTAACAATTTCCAGTTGGGATAATACGGATGTCACTTACCATACCTTCCCCCACTACTTTATGGCGTGATATATGGCGCGGCACGGGACTGGCCAGATAGCTGGAGACAAATGCTTTCCGAAAAATTACTAAATTAATTATTCTTTTTGTTTCACCAATTTTCTATATTGTGGTTAGCTATGTGCATACTTGCGATATAGGTATATCAAGTTTTCAAAACAGTACTTCAGGTGAAAAAAATGGCAGGTATTATCAAGAGACATCCGCTAGGACATGGCACGGGACTGACATTTCAGTGGCATTTTCCCAGTTATTTTGTTCTAAATGGAAGATAAATATTTCATATAGTGTGCAAACCGTAAAAAATATGTAGCCAAACGCATCGTATCAGATAATTACATTGAAAAAATTATAACAAATCAGTTATTAAGAGGAACTTACGATGACTCATGTTAGGGATATTAACCCATACACAAATAAAATAAACGACCCGAAAAAAGAATCGTAAAAACGCAAATATAGCAAATAGATCCAATAAACGAATCGAACGGGACGCGACCATATGTCACTCACCCTCGCTCGAATCAGCCGAAGCGTCAAACAAACTACGGGGTGGATCTGACCGAAGTTTTTGAAATGAAGATATTTTGATGTTGACTTGAGAGTTATATTTTTTCTAACATGCCTTTTTTGCTGAAGTTGTATTCATATAAGCTCCAGCTCGTTGGAACCAGCTTTGGGCGCCAACATGGTGTGATGTTTATTCAATGGCAAGTAGACCACATCTACTTTACAGCCAGAATCGTCAGCCATCTAGCGGTCACGAAGTGACTATGCTATTAAGCGTGAACTGAGATCTTTCCAATAAATAACAGATATGCCCTGTTCGCAGTGGTCGATTCTGCTTTCCGCGGTCTTATTTCGATAGAAGATAGTTGTCCCAGAGACGAGAGACGAAGCGTAGATGATGCTGATGAGTAGCTAAGAAGCACGAACGAACGAAAACATAATTATAATAGCCTTTATTTAACCTGGCGAGCTGCTTTTCATACCAACCAAGGCCAATGAAAATTACAATACAAAGCTCATGCATTTAAAAAAAATATAAACTATGTGGATATAAACCTATTAAGAATAACTTACAACAAACACCAACATGCTAAAGTTTACAAAAGAAAATATTGTAGGTACTTTTGGCAGTTAAACAAAGGAAAAGGTGAGATGTGGAGATTGAGAAGACCTTAAGTTCAAAAGGGTCTATGTACCATTTAGGTATTTAAACGTTATAGATATTAAACATATATTTAGGAAAAACAGTGAACGCGATATTTATGAATGCTTTTTATTTAAAAAATATGACACAATAAGTATAAGAACCTATTTTAAATATACTAAGTGACATATAAATCCGAACACCCAGTTTAAATGGTTTTATTTTAATAAAAGTTGGTGAATGTATTTATCTTACTGTAAATAACAAGTGAAAAACTGTTCAGCCTTATCAGTTGGACATTCCGGTTTTTATACTGCTTTTTTTTAATTCACTAACGCTCTAAAAATGAATATTTCAGCCGCAGTAAAGAATCAACGTTGGCGGATTTTGGTTCTTGACATCCTTTACGATCGGTTACGATGCCTAGAGTACGGAGACCTGTACGATTTCGTCAACTTAGTGAGTTTGATAGGGGCCGTATAGTGGGACTTCGGGAAGCTGGACTTTCTTTTCGGGCAATTGCAGTTAGAGTGCAAAGAAGTGTAGACACTGTGGTTAGGTGTTGTCAGGCATGGCTTCGAGAAGGCCGTACGCAAAGAGCAAGGGGCACTGGACGCCGCCGTAGAACAACAGACCGTGAAGATCGCCGCCTAAGGTTATTGGCCTTAAGGGACCGTTTCTCCACTACCGGGTCCATTGCAAATGAATGGTTTGCAGAACACGGAAGACCTATTGGCATGCGAAGTGTTTACCGACGAATGAGAAGTTTTGGCTTGTTTTCATACCGGCCACACTGGGTCCTCCCTTTAACTCGAGAACACCGACGTAATCGCCTTGAGTGGTGCAGACAACGGTCACTCTGGGATCAGGAATGGAACAGTATTGTCTTTAGTGACCAGTCTCGATTTTGTTTAGGCATGCACGATGGTCGTGCCAGGGTTAGAAGGCGACGTGGTGAAAGGAGGAATCCACAGTTTTTTGTTGAAAGACATGTTCATCACACTGTTGGAGTTATGGTTTGGGGTGCTATAGCTTATGGTTCCAGGTCTCCTTTAATCTTCATCAGAGGTAACATGAACGCGCAGCGTTATATCCACGAAGTTCTAGAACCCCATCTTTTACCCTATCTTGACACCCTGGCAGATCCAACTTTCCAACAAGATAATGCCCGACCACATGTTGCAAGAGTCACAATACATCTCTTTCAACATAATGATGTCACATTGTTACCATGGCCACCAAGATCTCCCGACTTATCCCCAATTGAGCACGTGTGGGATATGATGGGTAGGAGATTGCTCAATTTGCAACGTCCTTCTCAGACTCTAGAAGCACTTCGAGAGGAGTTGGTGGTTGCCTGGAATGAGATACCACAGGAGGACATTGACCACCTGATCAGAAGCATGCCTAGGCGCGTTGGAGAATGCGTAGCACATCAGGGTGCATCCACACATTATTAAAGGTCAAAGGGTTTTAAAGCAGTGCAATCATTTTGAAATTTTTATCATTTACTTATTATGCTTCATTAAGTACTTATTCAAAATTTTATTAAAATAAAACCATTTAAACTGGGTGTTCGGATTTATATGTCACTTAGTATACATAGAACACAATATTTCATTTTCGAAATGGAAAACTAAACTTGACATTTGTAAAAGGGTTTAAGTCCATCGACATTTAATACAAAAAAAGTTTAAGTGCCAGAACTAGAGGAAGCCACGCAGTAATTTTTTTGTAATTCTACCAAGTTTCTTGTAGTATGGCTGATTTTGGCTGGGTATATACGGTATCATGTCTTCCAAATTTTTAAGTTTCTCTTTGGTAATGCGATGAGGTACATTTAGATTATCAAGAGTGATTTTGACAAGTTGATCGTTCTTTTTTAATTTTTTTAAAACATTGACAGTCTGCCAGCCTTCAACTACGCTAATTTGTTTTTAATGTTAATGTTTACAGGATTATCTTTACTTCCTTTTAGAGTTGATACTTTAGATATACTAAGTTTTGAAACGTTTAGGTATAGGTCGGCAGCTTTCTGTAAATTTTTAAAGTGTTCCGGCTTTATAGACATTGTCCACAATATTTTTTGCTTTTATCATTTCTTGGACACATTGGGGAGTGTAGCACTTTTCGACTCTTTTTCTTTTCTCGATCAACGCGAAATCCCTATCGCAAGGCATATAAAAATGCTCACTGACTAAGAATATTCTCTCTATTTCATCAATCTCGCTTACTACCAAAAATATGAAGGCCATAAGTACCATCCTGTTTTTCTTTTGCCCAATGTAGTTGTCTGACCATATATTAAGCTTTTTTCCATATTGGGAAAGACGACGACTTGCAACAACATTAAGCACACATGATGCAATCTCGTTTCCTCCTCTATCAGCAATGGTTCCATCACAGATACACATTATAGCTCGATTTGTATTGCCAATATGAATACACAAATTATACACAGAAAGTCGCCTGCTGTAGAACATTATTTGGCCGAGTTAACGTGGGAATGAAAATTACTTGTAAGTCCATACTGACAGTACATTGATTACTACCGATTTCTGGCACATAGACCCTTGTGAATATTCTTCATAATGGCACATAGAGATACGCTATGAATATTCCCACCATCTCCACCTTTTGGGAGTGCGTTAGAACATAGAACCTTCTTATTATCGTTAGGTTTGGTATATTGACTCTTTTAAATCAAAAATCTGATTTTTGGAATTTTTGCCATTTAGACCCTTTTGCAGTTAAGGCCTTCAAGCAAACAATAGTGTTGGGAAAGGAAGTAGAATAAAAACAGGAAAAATGTAATTCCGACCGAAAAAATAAGATATACTTACATTTAACAGAAGTACCATTTCAGAAGTTAAAAACTATACAACATAAACAATTATGACGTTTTTCCAAAAATATAATATGATGATTTTGCAAAAAAAAACGGAATAATCACACATTCGTCGTCGCAATGCCAACTTGTAGGATACGATACAGGGTGCGTTTGACAAATAATGCCGTGTGGCGCTGTAGTCAGTGGTTGTAAAAAAATGTTAGATCTCACTGACCGGATCATGAAGTTATGCACATACAGATATAGATGTGTATAATTTATAATTTGTCTTTAATATACAGAGTGCTTCTCAGTGACCGGTTGACGGGCAGGTGTTCCACGCTATGATTCCTAAAATAATGTTATGAAAAAAATGTTGTGATTTTAAAAAAAGTGGTTTCTATTTTTATTTTCGAAGCTACTTTATTGCGAGCGCAATGCAACATCATAGTAACTAAATTTTGTGCTGTTCGTTATACAGACTTTGTTGATGTTGTGCGATTACTGTTACTTTGCAGTTGTAGGTAAAACTGGTGGGACACCAGCAAATGATACAGAAAACTGCTTGGAAGTTTGTAGATTCTTATCGAGTTTGTGACTGCTACTTGGCACAAAACGTTGTTAATTACATTTTTGTGACACGTTTGACATGTCCTATCCCTAACTGTTTAATTATTTGCTACATTATCTCAGTTATAATACCGCCAAAATTCTAAATTCGTTAGTTAAGCGAATTCGTACCACTTGTTGTTTCCCAGACAACTTTTATTTGGGGCGGTATTAGAGCTTCACTGATCATGTGGTCTTCTGTGAATGTGAAAGCGCTTGGCTGCCTACGATATAAACACGGCCAATGATGTTACTGCAAGAACATATCTATCGTATCTCAAACCAGTGCTTATCGTAATCGTGTTTGATCTGAACGTTTTGTTTATCAGTATAGCGTTGGATCAGTTTCATTCGTTGACTGTTGTTCCGACACTGGCGACCCCCGACCAAAGCTCATTGGTCTAGCGATCACATTGTAACAAGAATGAATGGCGCCATCTGTTGGGGACCGCGCCAGTAACTCGCCTCTTAGATCGACGCGAAGTGACCTCGACGATTCTGGAATGCCGCTATGCGGCTCACCGGAATCTTCTCGAACCAACGATGCGAACTATATAACCCGACTACCGGGAGAGGGAATCAAAGTATATTAGGGCCGAGCAGAGTGGAGTATAGTTCAGTCAATGGACGGCATAAGAATTAGTCAGACATAAATAGTGGTGTACGTAAATGTTCTATCTACAGTATATTCAGATAAGAGATAGACCGGATGTAAACAAAAGGTTCGGGTGATTTTCACGCTAACGCCGCCGTCTCGACGTAAAACAGGAGCCCTCATTGGTCAATTCGCAATTAAATGCCTATGCCGAGCGGCAGAACAGTCGTATCAAGGCAGAGTCACATTCAGGTTCTGACGTGTTACGTATGTCGTGTGCATCATTGCAATTTGATATTTCTTTGGACGTTTTCGTTTGTTATCTTATTAAGTTGTTGAGTTTGTCGTTGTTATTGTTATACCTTGTTATTGATTGTTATTGTTATCAACTGCTTGCGCAAAATGCCCAGTAGTACAGATACTGCCGATGAAGTTGTAAACTCCTGTAGTCCACCTAGGAAACGCTCTAAAAAAAGACACCTGAGTGCAGAAATGAAAGAGGTCATTTTGAATATATATAAGATCTAGCGCGAGGAGAACGAGGCATAAACCATCAAAGAAATTGTTGTGAAGGTTTCTCACAAAGTTGGGGTGTGTCGCGCATCAGTGTTTAATATGTTAAGACAATACAAAAAAAATACACCTTTTCTGAGCCAGTGACCAGTAAACATCGCAAAAGTATTGTACTTCGATTTCCAGGTAAAGGGAAAAGGCTCATTATCTGCCATATTGGCAGTGAGGATGGATTTGTTGTAAACGGTCTGTGGTGCTTTGAGTCTAAGAAAACTGGAGATTACCACGAGGAAATGAATGGCGAATCGTTTGAACAGTGGTTTTCAAAAATTTTACCGAACTTAGAGGAAAACGCAGTAATTGTGTTGGATAATGCGCCTTATCATTCTCGAAGAATGGAGAAGGTCCCAACAACGGCTTCAAGGAAAGTTGATGTTCAAAATTGGCTCCGCTCGAAAAATATCAACTTTGAAGAAGCAATGCTGAAAGTAAAATTATTAAGAATTGTCAAGGATCACAAGGCGGAATATCAAAAATACGCCATTGACGAAATGGCAGCAAGTCAAAATAAAACTGTGCTCCGTTTACCTCCATACCATTGCGAGCTCAATCCCATTGAGCTCATATGGGCAGAGGTTAAAAATTATATAGCTAAGCACAATACAACTTTTAAATTTTGTGACCTCAAAGGACTTTTCAAAGAAGCACTAGAATTAATAACAGCGCAAAAATGGGAAAACTGTATTAAGCACGTGAAAGACAAACTTGAAAAGAGAATGTGGGAACTGGACAATATTTTAGAGGAACAAGTCGAGCCATTCATTATTGACGTTGGTGCTTCAGGCAGTAGCGACGATGAAAGCTCATCAAGCTCATCTTTCCAATAAAAGATGTCGTTCATCAAATTCGGTAAGTTATAAGTAATTATACAGCTACTGTATTTTTTAATTAATTATTGATATTTTTGAACCCATTTTGGCAAAACCTATTCAAGAATCTACTTTCTGACAATGTTCAACCATGCACATTTTTTTACGTTTTGAACGTTTTAATTTGGTTACATATTTACCTAGAAATCAAAAAATATACTAATCAATATTCTAAAAGCAATTTTAAGAGATATACGATTATTTTTAATTTAGGCTAATTTAAACGCCATTTTGAGATTATATTCGACTGTATTTCACCAAACATCAGGCGGCATCCGAAGCTGGAAATCGAAGCGAAAATTTTGAAACCCTTATGTATATTTACATCATTATATATTTCTTACCCCACCCCCACATGATCCTATATCCATCACCAATCGTATACACATCGAATTGTGCTAATTTACTACAAAGTTACCCAAAGCAGCATCTACTATCTAAAATATGTACTGCGTGACTCTTAATACGTCCCTGCCGAATGTTACAGCGTTCGATGATCACGTGGTCTTGTTTATGTCCGGTCTATCTCTTATCTGAATATACTGTAGTCAGGATAAATAAATTAGTGCAAAGAACCCAGAAAAACGCTGCAACATATTGTTGTTGGCCTGCGTTGGCCCAATATGTGAATACGGCATGAGGTAGATGCGTATTCTGGGTGTAAACTAAGCAAGTTAATGCAATCCTTCCTCTTCAAATAACAGACGTTTATTGTCTGTACAGCCCGATAGTTAGTGGCTTAAGTGGTGTTTGCCCTCCACGGACATGTTTACACGATGGTTAGCCTATCGCTGATACAGCGCCTAGCAGCATTTACGCACAGAACAACCCGAATTATTGGTGCTCTGTTGGCCCAGATATCCACGGTGTAAACATGTTTCAGCAGAATTAGCATTAATATAATTGTAATTATACCCGGTGTTTTAAATTCGACCCCCATCAGTGGGATCTCGGTAAGAGATATTACGAAATCGTTTAAACTGGGGCAAGAGACGGAAAAAAACGAATTGCCACCTTTTCTCCCCTACATGATGGCATGATTAGAATTTCAATATGACGTGTCGTGTCTTGTCCTCCAGCATGAACTTTATTTTTTCTCATATACGTCATATTTAATTTTTACACAGATGAATGGAGTTCTTAATTCTGTTTCCAGAAATGTTTAATACGTGATACATTTCAAAAAACATAATTTGGTTAGTAGGCCTTGAGATTACCAGTCAGTCATTTGTTTCGTACACCAGATCTATCACAAAAGAATTTTTTTGGACTTATTTTGTCATTGTTACTTTTTGTCCTCTGACCATAGTCAAATTTTCAGTTAGTCTTCCATCACCAACTTTGTTCTTTGATATGGATGCTATTTTGGAATTTTGTGATGATGTACAACGTGAATTGAAATTTTTATTCTTCTAATTTGAGACTATAAAGCAAACCCTTCTTTTCGATTGGTAGAATTTGTGTCTGGGTTACAACTGAAGAAATAGGTTTTTGTAGTTGAACCAGGTGATATATGAAGTATTTCTTGATTTAATATGAACATTAAACAAATCATACAATTTTCTTCTAGTTTGAGGGACATTTTACAGAAAATCGACCATCGACTTCATTAGTCGAATATGTACCACAGGTGCAAATTTTGATTCCCGCGGGTTGATAGTAAGTATTTTATCTTACTTACAGCTCCTGCCATTTACAATCTCAATCTTGTCATCTAGTGACGATTCGGCCATTCATTTTGTATGCACTTTTATAGCAAGATGTGTGAAAAATTTCAGTCTACAGATTATACCGTTCACTTGTATTTGCTGGATTAAGTAGGTCCTCCCTGTATTCCCAGTGCATCGCGTCAGGCAGTAAAAAGCAAATTTCGCATGTAAAACGGTTCAATAAACATCCACACTGCCGCTAAAAAATACACGCAATTTGTGCATGCGTTTGCACCACGGTTTTATTAACCGCACAAACTGCATCGGCCGAGTGTAAATAATAAAAAAAAATGGGATACGTGGTCTGCGGGATAATTTGAGAAAATATATCCAAATCCACAGCAAAAATGGTATACAGTATGTTATCATGATATAAACAGTTGAAATGCGTGAACTAATAAAAGTAACGATAATTTCAATAATTTGGAAGACGGGTATGACCATGCATACCACCTGGTTGCTCATTGACGAGTACCCACTACGCTGTCGTCCCTCGTCGACGTCCGGAAAGGGCGTTTCGACCCTCTCTTTACCTGATTTTCCTTCATAAATAAAGATTACACATCACAGACGTAAAGAATTTATTAATAAATCATAAATCCGTACCTCAGAGCCAGACTAGGCTAAGTCCAAATAAGTAGATTTGAGATAATAATTAGTTTATGAAATACTTTTCTTGCATTGTATTGTATGAGACTTGACATGAGTTAGGCAGTTGTAACTTCTTTATTATTACAGATAGATGGATGCTGCATGTAGCAAATTAAAATTCACAATATAATCATAAGCTTTTCATATTAAAGTCAAATTTGATAAAAATGGACTTAACCTAGTCTGGCTCTGGAGTACAGAAATGCATTGTCATTTTGAAGTGATTTATAACAAAACTTTAGTTTTTTTTCACGGGTTTTGGCGGGTCTCAGTAGTACTACAGGAATTCTTTTCATATATCCACCTCTTTCACACACCAAAAGTCAACTTGTTGATTGTGGTGACATCACAAGCGTTTATCTTAGGTGTCCAGCGGTGACTTTTCTGTATGTGATAAATTTGCGAACAGCGGAATGGAACTGTGTCATAAACCTAACCTATAAAATATATATTTTGGAATTTTGGCTTGGGAGTTTGGTTATTCTGCTGACTTGTGGAAAAAGAGGCAAGTTTGCTAGCTATCACTTTCAGGTCTTGTTAAATATTCATATAATATTTATTTTATCCTATACAATCAATATCACCGTACATTTTCTTCCAGTTCATCTGTGAAATCCATGATCGATGATAGTGAAGAATCAGTATCATCTCTAACATGAACTTTATAGGGTTTTTATCCATATGCAGTCGGCTTCTATGCGCGGAAGTTTGCCTGTGTAAGCTCACAGGAATACGTTTTTTAGTTTTTTCTATTCTCTCGTCAACGTATGTCTTCCACATTTATGTACGCTTTTCACTGTCATTATAACAACTTGCTTGTCAAGGGTGTGTATAACTTATGCTTACCCATGTTGATCTTCGATTCGTAATTGTTAAAAATGCTCATCAAGGAAGATGACGGTCTTCTTAATTTCACTAAAACCTAAAAAACGTCAAGAAAACCGACGAAATGTCATCTTGCAGACTAAGTAGTTTTTAGTGTGCAAATAGTTCATTCCGCGCTTGCTTGCTAAGAGCGCTGTTCGCTGACGTTTAAGCAACACGTAGAGCTACAAAACAGTTTGTGCTAAGTTAAAGTCTTTTGAAAAAAACCTACGAAATGTCGCTTTTTAAACCGCTCAGCTTATTTCGATTGTTATGTGTCTAGGGAGCATATTCCGCACTAAGCATCAAATTAATACTCGCTTAATTAATTTGAGGCGGCCTCATGATGCGCACGCTTAAGAAAAAATTACTAAAAATGTGTGTATTATCAAAATTTATTAAGCAGAAATTACTGCGCCATCTACTATGCACCCAGTACACTGAGTACTTATCTGCTACTGATATTTATCATCCTAAATGGAATTAAAAAAGCACCAACAAATTTTATGCTTTATATTCACGTGGTTTTTGCATAGTGCCGTGGAGAGGGGGCCGCCGACAAAGCAAAGCGATAAAGGTCGGTTAAACTTGATACTTACCAGGGGAATACTCATTGCAGCAGCTAGTGATTATCATGGGCGGAAACATCAAGTATGGGGCCTTCATTAGCGAAGCGATGATAAATCATTTATTTATTTATTTTCTCTCGACAAAAGACATTGTATAAGAATTGTCATACATGTTCAAATTTGAAAAAAACCTATATCTAACAAAAAACAGTCAAATAGTAAAAAATAAGATTTAACGGCATGTATCACAATATTCTTCCACACTATAAAAGCTATTTTCAATCAAATAGTCGTTTAAAAGATTCTTAAATGTCTTTAGACTGTGGCAATTCTTTATTTCCAAAAGAAGTAGGTTAAACATTTTTGAAATACCGTGATTGTCGGCCTATTTGTCCAACGACATAAAACCACGCTATAAAACGCTTGTTCTGTTTAGATATCACGAATATAGTATTACGAAAATCGGTTGTACCTGATAAGATCTTTATCAAAATTTTGTAAAATAATGTTTACGGTATTGGTTAGAGGTTTTGTGGTTGCCATCATGTACGAAATTCCAAGAGATTTGAATACAGTTTTATTATTAATGAAAAACTTCTAGCTAATAACCACTATATAACATACAGGGTGTTAATAAAGTATGTAGACAAACTTTAACCATCGAATCCTTGGTCAACTTGAAGACTAAATGTTCATATGAACGTGGGTCCGTGTCGGCTTTCTTTTCGAGCTAGAGCACTATAAACCAAAGAAATACGAGTAATGTTCCAAATATTTCTATGAATAATGAAATAAATGTATTCATTGAACGGTTGGTATAACCTATGATAAATTTTGCATATTTTACAAGCTGCTGAGGCTCAATATAAACGTGGATGCAAATAGTATTATCCTGTATTTTTGGAAAAAAAATTATTTAGAAGGTCAATATTTTTAAACAGGAACATTAGAATAAAACGACAACAATAGAAAATATCGAATAGTTTTTTTTTAACAATAAATGTTCAAAGTGGCATCGATTTATTTGAGAAAATAAATTAATTCAATTGTTTTCGGGTACATCATAGGTGTCTAGATAAGCACAATGCTTAAATATTAAAATTATTGCGATCAAAACATGCTATTTTGTCAAAAAATACTGGATAACACTACGTACATGGAGTGTCTGAAAACAAATGTAAATCATGTGATATTCACCACAGGGCATACTTAATTAAAATAAAATACGTTCCATTCTTTTATAATTTTTTAAAACAATATCATTTATTTTAGTTTTAGTGCTATTATGCTTGAAAACAAAGTCATTGCGGACCCATGTTCATATGGAAATTTCGTCTTCAAATTGACCAAGTTCGATAATTAAAGTTTATCTACATACTTTATTAACACCCTGTATATAAGTGGAAGAATTCGTTTTTGGGGAAATCGAAAAATCATTTTTTTTTTTTTTATACCGAAACAGCCGCGCAGGCAGAAGCCTAAATGCCGGAACACCGCGGCTGCTATGATGATCCCAAAGAAATTTTATTAATACGATTTTTGAACTGCCTAAGGTTAGTAGAACTGGGAAAAGTTTCCTCCCGTAGTTTGTTCCACAATCTAGACACCCTCGGGACAAAGGAGCGGTCGTATCGGCCAGTTCTGGATGTACGAAGTTTGACACGGTTAGGATGGGACGCCGAAGTCAGGCGGGTCTGTCTGGCAGGCACATCGCGCGGCGGCATCATGGAAGAGAGCTCTGAGGAGCAAAGCCCGTTGGTGTAGCGATAGAAAAGAGCTAGATCGCCGACGGTCCGCCGGTGCGAAAGAGTCCCGAGACTGTCTGTTAGAGAAGAGTCATCGATCAGTCGGCCCGCCCTCCTCTGGACAGCATCGAGCATGGACAATGTAGTCGGAGCGGCAGCACCCCAAATGTGTGAGCAATACTCGAGGCTAGGCCTTATCTGGGCCTTGTATAGAGTGAGAAGGTCATGCGGAGAAAAGTACTTCTTAGCCCTAAACAAATAGCCTAGCTTTTCCCAGCAGCTGCAGCTATTGAAGAGATGTGTTCGTGCCAGATCAGGTCCTCGGTGATCTGGACTCCGACCAGCCGAAATGAATGGCTCTTTGGTAGAACTCGACCGTCCATCGAAACTGTATGAGCGCTTTTTGTTCGTCAAAGTACAGTACTGTGTTTTGGAAGTATTGAACTGTACAAGATTGTTGCGTCCCCAAGCAGTGATAGCCTCCAGGTCTCTTGTCAGAGAAGAAGTCGTCGCTAGTCTTCTTTTTTCCAGCTTAGCGGCAGAGATCGGCTTGTCGAAAGGAGGTCGTTGATATGTAAGAGAAACAGTGTTGGAGCCAAGACCGATCCCTGGGGAACACCCGCGTTGACGTTGTGGGATGAAGAGGAGAATCCGTCAACTACGACGGACATCTTGCGGCCAGAGATAAAGTCAGCCACCCATCTGCAAAGCTTCTCAGGGAGGCCGTAGGATGGAAGTTTGCTCAAGAGGGCAGCGTGCCACAGCTGATCGAACGCTTTCGTGATGTCAAGAGCAACGACATGAGCCTCATCATGAGACTGGATGAGTTTACTCCACAGTTGCGTGACGTAAGCTAGGAGGTCCCCTGTGGATCGTTGGTGCCGGAAATCGTACTGCCTGTCGCTAATCAAGCTGTGACGTTTGAGGTAGTCCAGAAGCTCGCGATTTATGCACCTCTCCATCACTTTACTTATAACAGAAAGCAGAGCTATAGGCCTGTAGTTGTAAGGGTCGGTTTTAGATCCTTTTTTTTGGGATGGGCTATACATGAGCAAATTTCCAGTTTTCTGGGAAGGTGCCGGATTCATAAGATATCTGGAAGAGACGCGAAAGAACTGGAGCAAGCTCAGCTACACATCTCTTCAGTACAATGGCAGGAATCAAGTCCGGACCAGAAGCTTTGTTGATGTCGAGCGACAAGAGCACTCGTCTTACGGTCTTATGCCTGAGTGTTACCTCCCGCATAGTGTGGGGAACCCTTTGAATTGACGGCACTTGGGCGTTGGTGGGGACGTCCATGGTGGAGTTGGCAGCAAAGATCTTGGCTAGCACTTCCGCCTTGGCCTTTGAGTCGAATACAATAGTTCCATCCTGACACGTAAGTGGTGGAAGGCTACTGTGTGAGAAGTTCTTTTCAATCTGCTTGGCCAGCGTCCAGAAAGACCGACTGCCATTGTGCTGCGACATTACCCTGTGCCTAACTTTTATATCATGCTGGGTTTTGGCATTGCGAACCGCTTCGTTATATTTGTTTCTGGACTCGACGTCGGCTTGTCTGTTCTCTACAGTGGGGTTTTGTAAGTAGGTTCTGTGGGCCTTGATCTTCTGCTGGCGAGCAGTGTCACACGAATTGCAGTGTTAACTTACAATTCAAGCTTTCGATAGTCTATTCTGTCGTCATCATCAGGGCTGCGCCAGCGAGAGTGGTGCTAAAATTTGATCTTAGAAAATGTGGATGAGACCACATAGTAGGACGATTAAAAACTGGATTTATCGAGTTCTTTTTTGAAAATTATTAAAACCCATGGCCATGTTTTACCTAATACCACAAACGGAGTTAATAGAGATACTGATTAATTATTAAAATTTTTCCATTTCACATCCTGGAATAACCTCAAAACGCTAACGTGTTCGAAAGGCAGAAAGTGATTTTATGGTGTGAAAATTAAAAAAATGAAGAAAAATCGAACGGTCTTACCAGCGGAACTTGCAACGAATTTAGATTTAACGTCCAAATGTTCGAAATTCGAAGAGATTTGAAAACAGTTCCGTTACTATTGAAAAACTTCTAGCTGACTCAGCGAAGTGACGTACTTTAGAGTTTTGAAGCCATTAGGTTATATGCTATAAAGGTGTTCGAAGATTCATGTTTAAAACCCGTGAATATCGTAAACAACAACTTTCGAAACAATTGACGCTTGTTTGACATGTTGGGAAACAAATTAAAAAATTATTGCGAAAAAATTTAAAGGTTCTAGGTATAGTACGTTTAAAGAAGCTCCCACTCTTTTATTACGTTTTTTTTATTTGATTAGTGTTTCGGTTAATTTATTGCAAGACTTGTGCACAATTTTGATAGAAACTATCGAACTATAGTACCAGAAAAGAAGGCATGGGAGAAGGGACCTCCTATACATGCCAAAACATAGTAGTACAAAGACCTCTCGAAAATTGAAGACTGGGATTCATGGGACAAGGCCAAAAGAGATCTCTAAGTCTAGGTAATATTGCAACAATATTTCAGGCTGCCATTGTAAACATCGTCTAAACTAGCATAGAATTGCGTGAACATTATTATTATTATTAAGTCCAACAGTGGAAGGCTGTGTGTCAAAGCGTTGGAATCTGATTATGGGATCGAGGCTGGCCATAGTGCTTTAGAAAGTGTGTATAAGGGTCACAATTTGTGACGTGACGTTGAGACTAGCAAGCCAACCCTTTCTTTTGTAATCTGTTCCTGCAAGTTTTCAAATCCAGTAATCCTTTTCTCAATAAAAAAAGTAAACCACATCAAACACTCGTCAAATTATTTGTCACGCTACTGTTTGCCATGCCGTGTTCCCCCTTCAAATATTTCATATTAAACAATAGTCGGATTAGAGGATATGGTAATACAATGGAGGGCTAAGTACCCTTTGCAAGGGGATTTGCGAGCGCCGGCAGAGAAAAGGGGAAGAGCAAAAGCTGTTTTGGACACGAACGCATTTCGTCATTTCGTGATCTCGCGCTGTTAGCATTCGGAGGTCGGGTCGGGTTGCTTGTATTTGTTCAGGGTCAGAAGTATCAATCTTGCTATAATCAGTTTTACAAGGCGTCCTGAAAGTTAGGACTTTTCTTTTCAGTCAGCTGATTTGTGGAAAAACAACACTGAAAACGTAAAAAGGAATATGAAGAAAAGTGCCCACTATTTCTTTGTTAAAGAATTTCAAGCACTGCCTGTCACATGCTTTGTTCATAAACATTGCTCAAAGTTGTCGCTGTTCGATTCAAAAACACGAGTTTGTTTACATATTCCTTAATTTGCAATATTTGGGGCTGTGTATGTCTTCAGCTGTGTTCAGCAAAATGGCTTTGCACAAAGAAACATCGTGGGTGACGACAACATTTTGAGTATACTCGCGGAGTATCAATAGGATCTTGAAGAGGCTCATATCAAATCGATAACTACATTATTGCTCTAGGAACGTACCAACGGTTTTCTAAATGCGGTTCTTTCCATTAAACTAACAAAGAGGCACACACCCCAAAATCATAACTCCACAATCCTGTGTACTGTTTCTACCGTTTTAAACCAGTTTTCAAACCAAAAAATTGGTTTGCTGACAGAGCGCACAACTAATCTCCAACTAGATTTTATCCTTGCTTGACCATGCTTTCTCCACTGCGGTTTCAAACCGTTGGAAATGTGATGCTAGAACATTACTAATAGTAACCGTAGCCTCACCCTTTCCAACCTTCTATCTATCCATGACTCAAAGTGCCCAATAGCTAGATCTATCGTAATTGTACAATCTATCGAAGCAAATCCGGTCGCACACAGTTACACGCCCTAAAAGCGCTTAAACATATTCAAACTGCCCGGAGGTAGTGTAAATACGTACACGCCAAGTTTGTTCAATAATACACGTCGTGTATTGCCGGCGACCGTAATAGTATGCGTGTGTTTACTCGGTGTAAACAAGATTTAGTAGTTCTGTATCGCTGGTAATTTTGATAATAATGGGTTGGCCGGCACGCTGGTGCGGCATGACATGCCGTCCGTCCGTTTTGTTACACGGACAACAAACTGGCAGTCAGCGGTCGGTTTGTAGCTTCCGCTCTTCCGGTCGTCTCTGATGGTCTACTGCAAATGATTTGTAATGGACAAGCTAGAATCATGATGATTTTGTAACACTACGTTACAAATTAGACAAGATTCGTTAAATAATAATAATAATAATAATGTTTATTCACGTAACATACAAATATAACTAAAACTAACATAGGTATACGTGAATAAACTAAATTTACCCACAGAAGAATAAATTCTTGTGCGTGGGTATTAACTTAAATTTTTACATAAATATACATATACACACACACGTATACACCTATATACATATACAGGTATACACATATATACGAGTACATATATACATATATATTCATACAAATAAACACATAAATAGATCCACACATACACACATATACGAGTATATGAACGTTGGAGGGATTTACTATTACATTAATTTTAAATTTCTTTCATAGGTATCATGTTTGCAATTTGATGTCGATTTTTTTCAATTATAAATTTTTTGGTTTCAATTTTGAATTTTGTTTTATTTGAAATATTTGTTATATAATTCCGTAATATGTTATATAATCTACTGGAAAGGTAAGTATGACATCTTTGGCCTATACTTTTTGAGGTGAAAGGTGTTCGCTTAATGTTGTTGATTTTGTTTCTAGTTTAATATAAGTGATCTAACGGAATAAGGTTATTTCTATCGTGAAATTGATAATTTATAATTTTATAAAAAAATTGTTGCCTAGGGTCTAATAGTTTTGCTTCAGAATAGTAGTATGGTCTGCAAAACATATGATTGTCCCCTCAGATTTTAAGCTCAGTAGGCTATTAATGTAAAGTGTAAATAATAAGGGGCCTAACACTGTCCCTTGTGGGACACCGTACGATATGAATTTGTTTGTGCTTAAGGAATTATTTATTTGTACGCACTGTGTTCTGTTGGAAAGGTAACTTGTCATGAAGTTATAAGCCTTGCCTCTAATTCCTGAGTCGTGTAATATTTCTAATAGTAACAAGTGGTCTACTGTGTCGAATGCTTTGGCTAGATCTAAAAACACACACAGGGTATATTCACTTTGGTCCAGTAATTTGTAGTTTTGAGGTCAAAAAAGAAATTACGTGTTGGGTAGACTTGTTTTTCTGGAATCCAAATTGGCTTTCATTAATCAGATGTTTATAAAAAAAAATTAGAAGTCGTGTTTTTATAATTTTCTCAATAATTTTTGCAAAGTTGGATATTAGAGTTATAGGTCTGTAATTGTTAGTAACTGTTTTTTCACCGGATTTTTTTTATGGGTTTTACTACTCCTACTTTATAATCATCTGGAAATTCTCCCGATTCAATTATCAAGTTTGCTATGTACGTTAAGGGCTTACTAATTTCGGATGAAATTCTCTTTAATATTCCTGATCGTATACCATCAAGACCTGGACTTTTTTATTTTTCAACCTGCGTATGTCATTTTTTATTTCATTCTCAGACACAGGTTCTAATAAAATCGATTGTTGTTTACATTTTCTAGGCGGAATATTTGTGTTAGGTTTATTTATTTTCATTGCTAATTTTTTCCCTATTTCTATAAAGTAATTATTGAATGCATCAGCAGTATCTTTACTTGTGTCATGGACGTTTATTTCTTCAATTTTTGTTTCAGGTTTGGATGAATTACAGATCTGATTTGTGGTATTCCATAGCATTTTAGAGTCGGATTTATTGTTTTGTAGTTTTTCTGTGTAATATTCTTGTTTTGAAATGTTGACCAATTGACAGAGTTTAGTTTTATAGTACAAATAATTTTGTTTTGTTTCGTCTGTTGGATTTATATTATAAATAGACCGATTGCTTAACTCCTACGCTTTCGTTTTGGTTTCAAAATTTCCAAATCTCAGGATTTAAAAAATGCAATCCAAACTTGACTCAAATACGGGTATAACCCCCCATGTTCATCGGTGAGATTCAAATATAGATAGACAAGACAATTTATATACTGTCACGAAATTGAAGTAATTCATTGATAACACAAAATTCGTAAATGAGCTTCATTTAGCTGATAACATATGTCCTAATCCTAATCGCTAATCCGTCTTTAGTTACTGGCGCTCTTAGCCGCCCCTACTCTCCGCTTTATTGGGCTAGGGCATACATTTGCACGCCACTTGACAGCTGTTTCGCATTGACTGACAAATTTCATTTATAGTAATTTATTAATTCACTAATTACTTAAAAAAGAGGAAAGAGGAATCGCACCACCATTTCCTCTTGTTTATAAAAAAGGCGTGGCAACTTGCTGCGTCGGAGCCACCTTAACTGAGCATCATTTAAAAGAAGATGAAATTGATACTTTCAATATATGAAGTTACAATGTCTGTTCTGGCTATGTAAGACAAAAATTTTAATTTTAATGATATATATATATATGTGAGCGGTAGTCATCATTGATAAAGAAAAAAGACTCTCAAAACGTTTATTTTTAGAAGTGTCCCACATTTTCATGACAGATCATTGCATGAATAAAAAGGCTGATGTCAAGCAGATCAGTGTCATTTATTCCTACCTGTTGAATTGCGAAAAGCTAGAACGGCTACATATCCAAATTGAACCAACATCTTCACAAAATTGGAATACATCTTCTCACTCACATTTTTAATATAAACTCACATAACCCATCTTTTCAAGGTTGTATCAATATCACACATTCTTACACTCATAGGAACTGCACCACTTTTTTCCAAGACAAGTTATTTCAGCATTTTAGTAATTTTGGGTGGAGGTTTACCGAGCGTCCCTCGTATACTTCATACCCAAAGCTGGACAGGGACGTTTACAGTTCCACGGTCCGTCGCGTCAATCACTTGTCATCTGTCGACGCTTTATCTTTCCGTGCCGTCCCCCTCTCCACGTGCTGCGGAAACAGGTTAGAGACTGCATTCCGATTGTTTCAACAAAATGTCGTCTCACGTGTAATATTTTTAACTTGTTCGGGTGGATTGATATTTTTAACATTCAACGAAGGTATCTGTCGTTTTACAACAAACCCAATGTCCCCGTCCTTTTGTTTTTATACTGATTTATAAGTTCGATCTTCTCTACGTTCGTTCTGAAACACCTTGTGGCTGCAACCTCACCGACGAGTAAGTTGTCTGACAATTTAAATCTGTCCTGTTTTCTTTGCTAGCATCACAATTGTATTTTCAGAATCCTGATGAAGGCGCCATAGAGAAAGCTTGATTTTATCGTCAAAAGAGTCAACTTAAGCCTAAGAGTTTTGCCAATTTCCCAATTAACAATTAATTGTATTATGTATATATATATATACACAGCTCTACAGGCCTGAAAGACCCAAGGCTTTATTTGTAATTTCTTTCCATTTCTTCATATTTTGACATATGAATTTCCAGTTTTGTACACCTAAGCGTCTCAGATTAGCTTCTACTTCGCTCTTCCATCTTTCCTTCGGTCTCGCTCTCCTCTTCTTGCCTCCTATTCTTCTTCTAACAATCATTTTTGGAATCCTATTTTTTGCAATCCTTTCTACATGCCCTAACCATTTCAACCTTTGCGCTCTTATATATCCTGTGATACTTGATTCTTTATACATATCTGCAAGGTCTTCTTTCTCATACCTCATCGTTCTGTTTCCCTCTCGTTTTCTTAATACTTTTCTTTCCTACACTTCTAGGGTATTTATATTTGCCTTCCTCAAGATCCTTGTTTCACAATCAAATGTAACAGATGGTCTTATTACTGTTTTATATAATTTAATTTTTAGTTTATTACTTGCTTTTCAGGAGAGACTATATAAACATCTCCTTCCCTTCCCCAGTCTTGCTTTGATTTCTTCCCGTGTGCCCGGTTTCCTTGTGAATGTTGATCCCAAATAGACAAATTGATCGACCTCTTCAAAATTATATATTTTGCCACTGCCTGTTTTTACCTTTAGGCTTTCTCCTGTCATAAAATCATCATCTGTCCATCTCATATATTTAAATTTTTCCTGACTTATTATTAGACCCTTTTCCTTTGCTTTCTCGTCAAGTTTTCTTAGTACTTGTATCAATTCTCTTTTGCCTCTAGCAACAATTGCAATGTCATCTGTGAACGCTAAACATTGGTGCTTTCTATTCTATAATAAACCATTCCTATTTAAATTTGCTGCTCTGATTGTATCGTCCAATGCATAGTTAAATAAAACTGTTCACAACGGATCCCCTTGCCGCAACCCCATTTTTACCTTGAACTTTTCAGAATATTTTCCTTTAACTCCTCCTAGCCTTATAATCTTTTCACTATTTCCTAGTCCTCTTAGTGCTTGGTATACTGCCGATCTTCGGATTATGTCATATGCTTTTTTGAAGACTATAAACACTACATATGTATACTAAGTGACATATAAATTCGAACACCCAGTTTAAATGGTTTTATTTTAATAAAATTTTGTATAAGTACTTAATGAAGCATTATAAGTAAATGATAAAAATTTCAAAATGATTGCACTGCTTTAAAGCCCTTTGACCTTTAATAATGTGTGGATGCACCCTGATATGCTACGCATTCTCCAACGCGCCTAGGCATGCTTCTGGTCAGGTGGTCAATGTCCTCCTGTGGTATCTCATTCCAGGCAACCACCAACTCCTCTCGAAGTGCTTCTAGAGTCTGAGGAGGACGTTGCAAATTGAGCAATCTCCTACCCATCATATCCCACACGTGCTCAATTGGGGAGATCTTGGTGGCCATGGTAACAATGTGACATCATTATGTTGAAAGAAGTCTATTGTGACTCTTGCAACATGTGGTCGGGCATTATCTTGTTGGAAAGTTGGATCCGCCAGGGTGTCAAGATAGGGTAAAAGATGGGGTTCTAGAACTTCGTGGATATAACGCTGAGAGTTCATGTTACCTCTGATGAAGATTAAAGGTGACCTGGAACCATAAGCTACAGCACCCCAAACCATAACTCCAACATGTCTTTCAACAAAAAACTGTGGATTCCTCCTTGCACCACGTCGCCTTCTAACCCTGGCACGACCATCGTGCATGCCTAAACAAAATCGAGACTCGTCACTAAAGACAATACTGTTCCATTCCTGATCCCAGAGTGACCGTTGTCTGCACCACTCAAGGCGATTACGTCGGTGTTCTCGAGTTAAAGGGAGGACCCAGTGTGGCCGGTATGAAAACAAGCCAAAACTTCTCATTCGTCGGTAAACACTTCGCATGCCAATAGGTCTTCCGTGTTCTGCAAACCATTCATTTGCAATGGACCTGGTAGTGGAGAAACGGTCCCTTAAGGCCAATAATCTTAGGCGGCGATCTTCACGGTCTGTTGTTCTACGGCGGCGTCCAGTGCCCCTTGCTCTTTGCGTACGGCCATCTCGAAGCCATGCCTGACAACACCTAACCACAGTGTCTACACTTCTTTGCACTCTAACTGCAATTGCCCGAAAAGAAAGTCCAGCTTCCCGAAGTCCCACTATACGGCCCCTATCAAACTCACTAAGTTGACGAAATCGTACAGGTCTCCGTACTCTAGGCATCGTAACCGATCGTAAAGGATGTCAAGAGCCAAAATCAGCCAACGTTGATTCTTTACTGCGGCTGAAATATTCATTTTTAGAGCGTTAGTGAATTAAAGAAAAGCAGTATAAAAACCGGAATGTCCAACTGATAAGGCTGAAAATTTTTCCACTTGTTATTTACAGTAAGATAAAAATACATTCACCAACTTTTATTAAAATAAAACCATTTAAACTGGGTGTTCGGATTTATATGTCACTTAGTATATCTTTCTGATGTTGATAACTCTCAGCCTGGATCTCTCTTAGCGTAAAAATTTGGTCCACCACTCCCCTTCCTGCTCTAAACCCACATTGGTATTTTCCTTTTCTTCCTAACATTTTCGATGATAGTCTACTCTTAATCCAGGTCGCTAGCACTTTATATCCAACATTCAATAGGGCTATCCCTCTATATTTTTCACAGATTCTTTATCACCTTTTTTAAACATTGGGCTTCACTCCATTCACGCGGCATTCTTTCTGTTTCCATATTTCCCCTATCAAACTGTGCATTACCTCAATAACTTTGTCACCACCGAATTTCAGCATTTCGCCTGAAACTTCATCTATTTTATTTTATTTGATTTTAAGCTTCCTAGAATCTTTTTTGTATCACCTAGGTCCGGTTTATCATCCAACTCCCTTTCCTGTTCCTCAAAATAGTTAATTCCGTGCTCGTCGTCTTCCCGAAAATTTTCATTCAGCAGTTCCTCGAAATAGTCTCTCAATCTTGCTAAGATTTCTTCTTCATCTGCAATGAGTTGTCCATCGTTACTCTTTATAAATACTGGATTTGCTTCGAAACCGTTTTTCTGCCTTTTTACACCTTGATATACAGGGTGACTTTGAAGTTGAGTCATTAATTTTCATATAATGATTGTAGAAGGAAGATAAACCAAAATATGTGTATAAAAATAAAAAAAATATAAAAAAAATTTTTACCTTGTTTTATAAAGTATCCTCCCGACAAGTATTTCAGTGCGGACCTGTATTTGATCGTGAGGTCCCCTGTGAGGTATGAAGTCACCTGATTCACGAGCCCGTTGTACTACATTAACAAAGGCACGAGGGGTTGGTTGCACTCGATTGGGAAACCAATCCGCATAAACATGTGCCATTTTTTATTTCGTTTGAGCCACGCAACAGACACTATTCACACGCGACTGTATGTACGAGTATAACTGAACTGAATAAAATAAACATCGTTCCAAATTCTTTCGCTTTTTTGTTTCCGATGCGATGAACCGATAAGGTGGATTATATCCGTTGTTGCCAAACACGAGTACATGATATTATTGAGACAGGGCGGTACTCAAACTTCCAAAGGGCTATAACTTTGTTACTTTAATTTTACCAGAAAAATGGTAAAGGAAAAAAACATTTCTTTTGATCAGATCTACACACTGTTAAAATAAATGACTCAACTTCGAAGTCACCCTGTAGATTTCGAATCTCCCCAATTTTATAGAGTTCTTCTATTGCACAAAGCTGTCTTCCTTTATCTTTTCTCTTTTTTCCCTAAGCAGTTTCTTACATGCTTTCCGTTGTTCGGTATACTTTAGTTTATTTGCTTCTGTTGCCTGACGTATCGCTAACAAACGCAACTTATTCCTCTCTTTTAATTCACTCCTCATCGAACCATTTATTTTTGCTTTTACTCCTTTTTTGCTCACATTCTGACACATAATAATATATAATGTAATAATATTTCAATTCAGTCTAATAGTCATTAAAATATTCTTTCACCCGACAGAAAGGTCGGCCGATTTGTGGCCGAAACCGGAGCTTTGGTCAGTCACATATTTCATCTTACAACCGCTGTATAAAGTTGCTCATGAGCATCACCTCTTCAAACCAACTCCTTGCCGATGATCCACGTACTCTCTGGAATCTATTCAGAAGCGGCTCTTTACCCTTAGTCAACCAAGCGAACAAGAGGAGCAGATGAAAGCCATGGAGGGGATGGAACAACACGTCCCGTCGCTTACACGACTTGCTTACAAAGCGGCCGGTGTCTCTCTGCAAATACTTACATATGCAAACATCGAGGGAGGTTGCGGACCCGTGGCTCTGGCAATTAACGGCACCCCTGCTACGTACACCTCCAGACGGGGTCGGCCGACCTAGCGGTAGACGAGGGTTGTAGAGAAGCACGTGCGTGGCAGTGCGGGGTTTTGATTTGCTGAAGCCAAACCGCTATTTAAGCCATGTATCTGATATGCTTCTGTAGGCAAAGGCTAATGGAATGATGTGATCATAAAATTGCTGTAGTCAATTCGTTTCAGAAAATGTATAGATATGGTTATAGAAATAGTAATGGACGTATACTATGAAATATCCTTTGGATGGAGACTAACGAGACCGACTGAAAGGGAGTACAACAAAAAATCGTGTTCTTAATGAAAACTGGATATATTAAAGAAACGGAACATTTCAAACGTATATGTACTATATAGTTGAGTCATTTATTTTAACAGTGAGTAGATCTGATCAAAAGAAATGTTTTTTTCCTTTACCATTTTTCTGGTAAAATTAAAGTAACAAAGTTATAGCCTTTTGGAAGTTTGAGTACCGCCCTGTCTCAATAATAATATCATGTGCTCGTGTTTGGCAACAACGGATATAATCCGCCTTATCGGTTCATCGCATCGGAAACAAAAAAGCGAAAGAATTTGGAACGATGTTTTTACAATTATTTTATTCAGTTCAGTTATACATGCAGTCAGTGTCAGTCGGTAACGCGTGTGAATAGTATCTGTTGCGTGGCTCAAACGAAATAAAAAATGGCACATGTTTATGCGGATCGGTTTCCCAATCGAGTGCAACCAACCCCTCGTGCCTTTGTTAATGTAGTACAACGGACTCGTGAATCAGGTGACTTAAGACCTCACAGGGGACCTCACGATCAAATACAGGTCCGCACTGAAATACTTGTCGGGACGATACTTTATAAAACAAGGTAAAAATTTTTTTTTTATTTTTACACACATATTTTGGTTTATCTTCCTTCTACAATCATTATCTGAAAATTAATGACTCAACTTCAAAGTCACCCTGTATAAATGTTTTTAAAATAAACAAAAAACTTTATATTTAAGAAAAAAAAGTTTTGTTGCCTTTAGATATATACAACGTATGTACATACATATGTATGCTGTGCATATACGTAGTGATACAAAACAATGAAATAAAAAGTCACTTTAAGGACGCAAACATTCATATATTGTTGTTTATCTCCTATTTTTCTTTAAAATGGCTTTTCGAAATCGTATTTCCAATTTAGAAAGAAGCTCCAAAGACTTTTCTTCGACAAAACTTTTCAGCTGCTTGGTCAGGGTAATAGCTTTACCATACTTTGGAATAGCTTCTGTTGGTACTGGAACCTCATTGACATCAGAATCTTCGGCAAATTCTTGTATTTCAAGTGGATGTCCAATTTCTTGGCCCGAATCTGGATCTTCAACAATACCCAAATAATAAGAACGGTAAATCCCCGGCCAACTTGTTAAAATCCCTAATTGACGCCGGAAAGAAATAGGGTGCGTTTGTACCGAAAGATTAAAGCCCCAGCAGCACGGTTGAGAAATGCAATAGCGATGCTCTCATTAGAAAAAAAAATAAGACAAGGCGTTTCTTTTTATTTTGTTTTTTGTCCGGTTAGGACAACATTTTCTCGAGTCCGCGTCCGGTCAAGAGGATATCCGGCCAAGAGAGAGTCAGATTATATGAGAGTCGATCTGGATCATGAGAAACTGTCCGTTTAAAAAGGCTAAGCAGTAGGTATTGGTAAAAATGATACACTTAAGGGTTGTCGAGGATAAAAAGACTGCAAAACGGCATGTTCAGTTGTTGCAGAGGTCACGTCAAACAAGAGCATTGTTCTCCAAAAATAGTAACAACCAGAATGTTGGTCGATTTTGACTTTTTTTTTGATGTAGGTAACTACAAAGGCATTAACATTCAGATGTTGTTACAGATTTTTGTCATACATTTTTCTGCGGAAAAAAGTCGAACGTGTACTTTTTGCTATAGCTAACTAACCCATTGAGGCAGTTTTTTTATACCGAAGCAGTCGCATAGGGCACTGCGGCTGCTGAGAGGAGCTTAAAGAAACATTGCTAATCCGGTTTTTGCACTGCCTAAGGTCAGTGGAACTGGGAAAGGCCTCCTCAGATAGATTGCTCCACAATCTCGATACCCTAGATATAAAGGAAAGGTCGTATCGGCTAGCTCTGGATCTATGAAGTTCATAGAAGAGAGGTTTGAGGATCAAAACCCGTTGACATAGCGGTAGAAGAGAACTAAGTCGGTGCGAAAGTGCCCCGCGACCGTCTATTAGGGAAGAGTCATCGATCAGGCGTACAGCCCTGCTCTGAACAAGATCGAACATGGATAATGTAGTCGGGGTGGCAGCACTCCAAACATGTGAGCAGTACTCGATACTAGGTTTTATCTGAGCCTTATGTAGAATGATAAAACCTCCAGGCCTCTCGTCACAGAGGAAGTTGCTGCTAATCTTGTTTTTTCTAGCTCATCTACAGAAATCTGCTTGTCGCTCTGAATTCCTGCATGTAGAGTGCTGTCATCAGCAACGCTGTGGGTCGGATTGATCGTAAGGAGAGGTAGTCGTTCACATGTAAAAGGAACAATGTCGGAGCCAAGACCGATCCCTGCTGAAGATTGAACATAAAACAAAAAAGTGTCGTCCCTGAACCCTTCTGAAGACCACTAACCATGTACTAATACGGCATACTCTTTTTTTGTCGAAAAAGTGACTTTAAGATTGGCTAAAATTTCTCAAATTTCTTACAAAGCAACAATGCATTTCTGAGAGGTCACTCAATGAAGCTAAATTCTGAGGTATGCCGCAGTCTAACTAGGGAAAACATTTACTAAGCGAGTGGTTTCTGAGTCGTTGTGTCTCCATCAGAGCGTATTTTTAAGAACAGACCGGATGTTCGTTTGAGTATAATTAGTAACGATCTGTTGTAACAGTTGCCGGTTTTTGATGCTCATTGTTTATTGCATTAATAATCCACTCATCAATCCCCCTTTCAGTAGTGTTTCCGTTTCCCCTACTCACAATATTTATCGCTCATCCAGCGGTAGTATCAAAGATGTAACGCACCGCTTTCGAATCGTCACCCCTACTAATTAATCAGACATCCCCGCGAGTATTCGGAAACTAATCTAGCGACCCTCAACCTAATTTCACATCCTACGTCTGCCTCTCTTTCCCCCCACTGACACCACAGCTGCGTTTTGAAGCCACCAGATCCCCTCACAGATGCTGATCAAATGAGTAGGTTGAGATGCGATGTCTTGCGTGTTTTTACAGGAAAATTATTGGTTCTTTCAGATCTTCATAGAACACGTGAATGATTTAGAACAATAGAATAATAAAGAAGCATACGGTAAATAAATAGGTAAATCACACACACCAGTATATGGTAGTCAAAAATAGGCAAACTCTGAAATATAACATAAAAATAGACAAACTTTTAACTAAAACAAACATTAAGATAACACGGTAGACACAGATTAAAAGATTGCTATGGTCAAAATATACAAGTAAATAAAAGAAACAAACTTCAAAAAACATGAAACATGAAAATGGCATAAAGTGCATTTTATTATAATTTAACTTTGGAAGACCAAATTTAAACCAATTTATTTAAGTATCAAGTTCATCTTCACAAACTATTATTAGCTGAATCCAATTTTCTGCACTGTAGTGAGTGAAGGAATCGTCGACAAAACTTACAATGTTTGAGTATCGTACAAATCATTCAAGTATATATATTGAATAATAATGGTCCTAATACAGTGCCCTGAGGAACGCCACAAGTTATTTTTTAAAATTACTATAAATTCCATGGATACTGACGCATTGTTATCTGTTATGTAGGTAACTGCTAAACATCTTGTGTGCTGTCCTGTTAAATCTATGAATACTCCAATGCAAGCTGTAGTACTACTAATCCACTAACTAATTCCTGATGAGACTATACTAAGTGACATATAAATCCGAACACCCGGTTTAAATGGTTTTATTTTAATAAAATTTTGTATAAGTACTTAATGAAGCATAATAAGTAAATGATAAAAAATTCAAAATGATTGCACTGCTTTGAAGCCCTTTGACCTTTAATAATGTGTGGATGCACCCTGATGTGCTACGCATTCTCCAACCCGCCTAGGCATGCTTCTGATCAGGTGGTCAATGTCCTCCTGTGGTATCTCATTCCAGGCAACCACCAACTCCTCTCGAAGTGCTTCTAGAGTCTGAGGAGGACGTTGCAAATTGAGCAATCTCCTACCCATCATATCCCACACGTGCTCAATTGGGGATAAGTCGGGAGATCTTGGTGGCCATGGTAACAATGTGATATCATTATGTTGGAAGAAGTCTATTGTGACTCTTGCAACATGTGGTCGGGCATTATCTTGTTGGAAAGTTGGATCTGCCAGGGTGTCAAGATAGGGTAAAAGATGGGGTTCTAGAACTTCGTGGATATAACGCTGCGCGTTCATGTTACCTCTGATGAAGATTAAAGGTGACCTGGAACCATAAGCTATAGCACCCCAAACCATAACTCCAACAGTGTGATGAACATGTCTTTCAACAAAAAACTGTGGATTTCTCCTTTCACCACGTCGTCTTCTAACCCTGGCACGACCATCGTGCATGCCTAAACAAAATCGAGAGTCGTCACTAAAGACAATACTGTTCCATTCCTGATCCCAGAGTGACCGTTGTCTGCACCACTCAAGGCGATTACGTCGGTGTTCTCGAGTTAAAGGGAGGACCCAGTGTGGCCGGTATGAAAACAAGCCAAAACTTCTCATTTGTCGGTAAACACTTCGCATGCCAATAGGTCTTCCGTGTTCTGCAAACCATTCATTTGCAATGGACCTGGTAGTAGAGAAACGGTCCCTTAAGGCCAATAATCTTAGGCGGCGATCTTCATGGTCTGTTGTTCTACGGCGGCGTCCAGTGCCCCCTTGCTCTTTGCGTACGGTATTCTCGAAGCCATGCCTGACAACACCTAACCACAGTGTCTACACTTCTTTGCACTCTAACTGCAATTGCCCGAAAAGAAAGTCCAGCTTCCCGAAGTCCCACTATACGGCCCCTATCAAACTCACTAAGTTGACGAAATCGTACAGGTCTCCGTACTCTAGGCATCGTAACCGTAAAGGATGTCAAGAACCAAAATCCGCCAACGTTGATTCTTTACTGCGGCTGAAATATTCATTTTTAGAGCGTTAGTGAATTAAAAAAAAAACAGTATAAAAACCGGAATGTCCAACTGATAAGGCTGAAAAAATTTTCACTTGTTATTTACAGTAAGATAAATACATTCACCAACTTTTATTAAAATAAAACCATTTAAACTGGGTGTTGGGTTTTATATGTCACTTAGTATACTTTCATGGCAACTTATGTTGACATATTCTCCCGATATACGAATGCTGATTGGCTAGTATGCTGTTTTTATGTAGACATTTGTTGATCCTAGTTTTAATTATGTTTTCCATAATTTTTGCTATGGCAGACAGGAGGGAAATTAGACGATAATTTGACATGTATGTTTCGTCTCCTATTTTATAAATTTGTTTAATGACGTAGTAGTAAATTCCAATTTATACAAACAAACAAAATAATTTTTGGTGGTTCAGGTCGAATTCTGTCTGTTCTAGGCGATTTATTATTTCTAAAAGCTAACTTCCAGATAAATATAATTTGAGTTTCATTTTTTAAGAAATTTTGCAGTATTATCCAAGTTTTCTTTTTGCATAAATCGTTGCCAATTTTGGCAAAATAATTCGTAAATGTTTCACTAATTTATTCAGTTTTATTAATAGGATTTTCAGATTTATCCTTAATTTCATTTAGTTTTTTATTTTGCGATGGATTCATGTTATTTAGCGCTTTCCAAAGTTATATATGAATTGCCACTATTTTAATTTATTCGTTCCTGGAGATGTTGTTGTACGATTGCGAACCATCCGGTAGGAGATCAAACATTATAAGTATTCCTAGCTGCAGCTCTCGAACAAAAACGAGCGAAAAACTTTTTGCTAGCCGCTCTCGTCGGACATATGAAAATAAAATTCCAACGCGGTGCGGCGTGCCCGTCATCCGGAATGGTAATTAAATCCCCCAATTTCACGGAACGGCCGACAACGATTTTCAGCGACAACATTTTTCTCCCCTTCCGCGCGCGCGTGTGTGTGTGTTCGTTAATTTTTGTGCTTTTTTGCACCCTCCATAAATACACACGCGTATGAAGTGCGTAATCAAAACGGCTCCCGGAAAACGTGTCGAAATAATCACCGTAATGATACGATTCACGTGTGGGGCTCCGGGAGAGGGAGATTTCCATATTAACGATACGCTATACCGAGTGTAATCGAACCGCTCAGTTTTTGTGCAGGTAGTCTGTTCCGGAAAAAAGGTCTATGTCTATTTTATAATGACTGAATAAGGAGTTCAATGGTCACTAGACCATTCACTAAGATTCGTTAACCTTAACCTTACATGATCAGCTATAGTAACAAGCAATTATTTCCACGATTAATATGACCTTGACTTAACTAAACTATTTCTATTGATGGCCGCTAGTTTACTAATTTTATCGCTCCATGAATCGTTGGATATCGACGGTAAGACTCCAGTTTTCCCATAATACCGCGTTCAGGGACCACGTCCTACATCATATAGAATTACCGATGAAAAAGAATTTGCGCGTTTTTATCCTCAAATTTAACCTAACACCTTGGCCACAATCTTTAATATGGCTGAATCTAGTCGAGGATTTTTCTATCCCAATAAAACTGCTTTTGATTACTTGCAGTTGACGTATCCGAGCCAATTGGCAAGTGATATGTTATGTTTCTTGGATGACGCATGACATAAACATCACCAAATTCACTAATGTCACTCATTTTCGTCTGTTTGTATGTTGCTAATTCTTGGACCCTCTATAACCTGGAAAGTACCGGTCTGATTTTGATCAAATTTGGGCACAAGTTTACTTCTAGATAAATGACGAAAAGGCTTGTTGTTGAAAATAGATTCAGTGACTGCGGAGCTATAGGCAAAAAATGGAAAAAACAAAAATCGCTCAAACTACCGTTTTTGGACATTTTAGCGGCTCTTGATCATTTTCCGAAAAAAATGTTTAGTGATGTTTATAAGTTGGGAATTGGGATTTTTGAGCATGGGAATATCTAAATTTTTTGGCCTTGACATATGTTTACGCTTCTGATACCGGTTAATCTACGTACCTATTGGACATGTTCCACACATCTATGATGGACCCCAGTATTTAGGCCTTATTTGCCATCCGCGCATCGAATTCAAAATTAGACTAATCAGAATGAGCTTTAGTAGTAATGAATCTAATGGATATAGCCGATTTCTTCTAAAATACCTCTCAAACTAGCAAAAAAATATATAATTTGTCTATGACCTCCAATTCCCATATTACATCAAGAAATTTGCCATAAATCATACGGCTTATGGATCAAAATTGACCATCCAAATAGAAGAACCCTGCTCGAGCTTATCACTACTAAAGCATAGTAGATAGACTATTTTATACAGAATTTCTTACATGGGTGTCTTGAATGCACCCCAAGAATCTTAAGAAAGTACGGAAACTGTTTTTATCTAAAGTTAGCAGGTTGAAATTTGGAATTAAGAAATGGATACGTGAACACTATATTTACGGGTAAAAGTGATAATTGAAAATTACAAGATGGCGGTTAGGCGCTGTCCAAGATGACGCTGAAATGTAGCATTCATGCGTCAATAACATCATTAAAATAAAGACATGGACTAAATATTTCTGGCAGGAAAATTATATATCTGAATCTGAAGGTAGCTAAAGTTCCCGCTCTGCGGGATAGTGCTTTCATGCAATATCGAATGGCAAGTTACATTCTAATCGAAAATATTGATGCCAGGCCTCTGCCGCTACATTTTGACGTGAATTCTATTTTCCCATGCAGAATATTAACAAGGTATAATTTTGCCGCTATATGACATTGATTGGTCGTTATGTTTCACAGTGGGCGTCAATTAAGGACGATACACAATGCCATGTCATCAAACACGCGTATACAGGCTGCTGCGTTATAAATTCAATCGGGATGATATTATTCCGAAACGCGTGTGATGCCGCATGGTGCGTACTGCTTGTTGTGATTCAACAGTTAAATTTTAACAGGTTTAATTAGTATTTCTGTTTACTGTGAAATGTTGTTCACGTTCAGGGGTGTTACAGATTACAAAGGGAACTATAAAAGTTTTGCGATACAGCTTTATTTATTGACTTCGTTCAAAGTAATTTCCACCACTTCTCCATCCACCAAAACCAGTCCTTAAACCGGCTCTGCCAAGTTTCACCCGGGATTGGGGTACACTCGTTGCCCAAACGCCTCAGAAGGTCCTCATAGCTGGAAAACCGTTTTCCCTTTAGCTTCATTTTCACATGCGGAAACAGTGCAAAGTTGGGGAGAGCAAGATCTGGACTATAAAGGGGGTGCTCAATAAGTTTCAGTCCAAATACTCGGTGCAGCGTTGTCATGGTGGAGGTAACCAAGTAACCATTCTTGACTTTGGTCGCAGGTTTTTCATAGGCTCTATGACTTTAGGCAGGCACTGCTGCGTCCACCACCTAGCAATTTTTTTTTAATAGACCGAGATTTTCTGACTGCTACGGGTGGGTTGTCGTCATCAAAGACCCAAACTTTGTTTTGAGCCTTGGTTGGCACATCGTTATAATAGAGCTGTTAGACTATGCGGTAGCCAGAGAGAACAAAGTTTCCTTACGTGTAAATGGTCATGCAGAATTGAATGAATTGTTCGTGCATGAAGTTGTAAGGTCTCCTCTATCTGTTGGTATGTCACTCTCCGGTCTTTGTCAAGCATTTTCATAACTGCAGTAGTGTTTTCCTCTGTTACTTAAGCGATTTTTCTTTTTTTTTTTTTTGTTCTGTTATTGGCACTGCTCGATGACCAACTGGCCAGATCCTTATGTTCAGTATAATGTTATGCTTTAATAGAAAATAGAACATCCATTACTTAATATTACTATTGTATATTATTTCTATTATAGTTACATAGTATGCGAACACATATTTCTCTTTTTTTTTTTAGTTTTTTTTAAACGTGTGGTACCTAAATATTTTATCGTAATAGGTGTATGTTCCAAACGACGCATGATATTTTACAATATTTTCAAGGTTTATTTCCGCAATTTGTCGATTTGTTTAATTGTTTTTTCTTTTGGTGACACATTGAAATTTTGCATGTAACGCTAATGGTCAGATACGTATTCCCAATAAGCATCCATTGCATACCTAATTGGTAAGAGCAAATAGCAGTCTGGAATGTTTACCAGTCTGGCTCTGATGTACAAATATACGATATAAACATTTATTTATTTCAGCGTATACGGTTTCACGTTGTTTATTTTGTGTATTTGCTGTACATGTTATTCAAAAAAATTGCATGTGTATGAACAAGTTTTCAAATATGGGATTTGTTTCATCAGTAATCTAACTAATCACTCTAGCTCCGCCCATTCAGAAATATTACTTAGGATGATACTAAAGTGACAACAACAAAAAAAAACAAACTCTGCTTAGTATTGAGTTATAACCATTTTATTTATTTATTAAAATTCTTCAAGGAGTACTATTTGGATAAAGGGGTAGAACTCCTTTGATGGTTGTTCAAAATGTTTTGATCCCGCTCAATATTAGGTTTCAAGTGTTTTTAAAGTTTCTTAAACACGCCTATACATCGCTACGTAGACACAGACAAGGTTCTCTGCAGTCGCAACATGAATCTCGAAATAAAAGCAATAATAATAATGTATCCTCGTTCTCCAATTAGGATATTTATCCATCGTAAGAGGGACATATAGCAATATTTATTTTGATTTTTGCCATATTAACTAGATACCTTCTAACATCAAAACGATATTTACAGCAGTACAATGATATTCTTCTATAGTCAACGCCAAACAAAGTGGCGTGCACGTCATCATGGTGGGTGTGTTGAAAAATTTACATTGTTGCCAAACTTTTTGTAAAATAATAAAATTTATTATTTACATATCTAGGTTTATAAGCAATATTAACCTCAAATGAGAACAATAATAATAGTATAATAAAATTATAGATCTGTACTTGCATAATCATTAAGTATGACAAATTATTGATCAGATGACACTTTGAAACTACCATATTTAATTGATAGCTTAAAGGTACTGAATAAAAATCCAAATGGGGTCCTCCAAATTTTATGCATGGTATTTATTTTACAGAATTCATACAGAAAAATGCATTCTAAAATTAGGTAAGCTACTGGTGTAAGCTTTTTCTGTACAATAAAGTTAGTCGGAGTTTCTTTCTTCAGCGCTGTCTGAATCTGAAACTTCATCACTCTCAAAGTTGATTATTAAAGGTTCGATGTCTGGTCGATCAAAAATTCGTTCTCTTTCATACCATTTAAAAATTTCTTGCTCGGTATGTCGAACACTATTTTTCCACATGTCTGGGGTAACCGTTTGTAGAGCCTCGTTCCACATATCCAAACAGTCTTTTTCACTGTTACCATCTCTACCAATATGTCTGTTATAGTAACCTTTTGCTATGCCCCAAATTAACTCAATAGGGTTAAATATACAATGGTAAGGAGGCAGACGAAGAACTTTGTGCCCATGTTGTTCCGCCAATTCATCAATCACGTATATTTTAGGTGGTTTGTTTCTAAAAAAGCAGTTATTTTAAGAATAGGAATAAACAAAAGAAATATAAACTGTCGACCAAAATATATATAATTAAGAAGCATTATGTACCGAGCAACAATACTCAATAGCTCTGTTTTAAACATTGTGTTTAAAAATGGTATGTTTTGATTTGTCAACCAGTCTTGGATATTTTTTTTGTCCATGCATTGTTGGGCACTTTGTTCAATATCATGCTGTGATAAGGGGCGTTATCCAGTATAATCATAGATGGACTCTCCAATTTTTCTAATAACAGATGTTGAAACCATTTCAAAAAATTGTCCTGGTTCATCTCTCCATGGTAATCGCTCAATTTTGTTTTCGAAGAAAATATCGCTTCACTACCCTCAATAAACCCATTTTCATTTCCAGCATGTAATATAATGTATCTAAAATATATTAGTTTTAAATTTTATAGTGCAAATTGTGTAAAAGTACATACCTTTTACCATCTGTTTTAATAGCTTTCACGCTTTTTTGGTTTCCATTTTGCCAAGAGCGACCTATGGTCCCATTTTGAAATATCCAAGTTTCATCGAGGAAGACAAACTGGTATAAGGCCTCAACCTTGGCTTGATTGTATTGCCTTAGAAATTCCACCCTTTTCAAAGCTATACTTGGTAGTTCCATGAGCCCTCGTCGCGGATTGTCCTTAAGCCACTTAAATCCAAGATCTCTAAGCAACCGCCTTAAAGACGTGGCACTACCATCAAATAATGCCCTATCTCTTAATCGAGACCATAAAGTTTGTATCGTAACTTGTTCTTCTGAAACCATGTGTAATATGACATTATAATTTAGTTAACAAATTAATGCAAATTTCTGATAAGTTATTATAATAAGATCTTACTTTTGTGATACATATTATAGATCACTTCTCGAATGTCACTTGTATCCAATGTCGCTGTGTTGGTTACACGTTTAATATAACTCCGCTTTTTCTTGGGCGATTCTAAATTTGCATCACTTTTCACACCCTCGGAAATACGACTAACTGTCCTTAAACTAATTTTTAAAGCAGCAGCAACACGCTACAAAAAATGAAATAAAATTTCACTATTATTAATATACATTACATATAATTATTAGTAACCTACCTCTTGAACAGCATTTAAAGGCAACAAAGGTCCCTTTCTTGCTCAAAGTAGTGCATTAACGAGGCCACGAGTTCCTTACACCGACTATTTAACTGTTTGGGCATCTTTATATACCAAAATTGCCTTTATCTACTCGTAAAATGAATAATTTTGTTTTGAAACAAACAGTTGTTGATTTACAGTATGCGGGGCCAAAGGATTTATAAAGATTTGAAATGCCACAAATTGATTCAGTGTCAAAATTAATACAAATGTCAGTTCCCAGTTTAAATAAGTTTCAAGGTGACAATGTGTCAACGCTGCGAAATCGGTTTAGTGCGTTTACATGTCGATAAGTGATTGGAGCGTTTGCAAAACATTTTATTTCGCATAATGCGTCTAAATTTATCAGAAAGCAACTTATGTGATATTTTAATAACAATGTTTATATGACTATTAACCATAATAAGAGAGTAATGACCATTTTACAATTTATATATCACATTAATATGAAACTGCAATAGAGCAATTGTTTGTGATAGAAACCTAGGCATTAGGTCGGGGAATTTTTATCGTGATGACGTGCACGCCACTTTGTTTGGCGTTGACTATATGTTTTGGAACAGGTAAATATGTTTGTCTGGATTTGATATGCTTGTATTTGTGTATCAGGTGCAATACAGCATTTCTAAGTCGCAAGCAGTGCTTACCGTAAATCAGAGTAACACAAAGCATCGTTTTGTGGTAGCTGACGTCATGCGACGTCATCACTCAGTCCTACGCTCCAACAAAATAGTTCGTCAAATAACAGAATTCTGGACAGCGTAACTTCGTCATTTTTCAAAATATGAAAAATGTTTTCAGTGCTGTACTTCGTTCACATTTTAAGTATCTTTTAAAAAGCTAGAAACTTCCTCATTAACGTCTTTCATTGAAGCATCTTACCTAATACCAAACTAACAAACTGCATTTCCTTTGATCTATTCCAGCGCAGTCAACCGTAATAAAAGGAACTTTCACGTGTGAAGTTGTTCATGCTACAGCCCCATCAGCGTCACCGAAAAGGCAAGGTGTACAGTTTTTCACGCCATAGCAGGAAAAGCGCGTGATAATTAAGAGTCGGGCGGCAGCCAATTACGAGCAGCCAACTTCCACCAGACGCTGGTGTTTAAGCGACTAATTAAAATCTCAATTAGTGTTACCTTCTCGTTTCGGCTCGGATTAACTCACAAGTGAAATAAGTTTAGTAGCGGTCTGGGAAAGGAGAAAGAAGTGTGCTAAGAACCCGCTGCAAATTGTAGTTGTCATTTGTTAACAGAATTAAATGTACGAATAACGTCAGTACAATTGTATGACACCTTTATGGCCTCCTTGATAGTTTTTTACTGTTCCGTGTCTGCGCTCTATTTTGAGGTTATGTTGCATATATCTATTTGCATCAAATTGTTCATGTTTCTGATGTATATCATCTGTTATATCAGCCTGAAGTTTCCTGCAATTCATAAAGAAAGCGGCCTCGCAATAGAAGACGCTGACACGGAACAGTAGAAATCTAGAAATACCCACCCTTTTTGAAGGAGAGAAAAGACTATGAAAATCAAGGAGGCCCCAAAGGCGTCCGACAATTGTAGGAACGACTGACGATATGGTTCTAAGAGCTAACCGTTCGCATCGCAGCGCTGTATCATTTTAATTAGGAATAATCAATATGATACAAGTATACGGCTAAGTGCGTGGATTAAATCATTTTAACTGACCTCCATCTTCAGCTTGTATTATGCATACAGCACTGGTCAATTTTATCGGCAGGTAGCGTCCCTGTGTCATTTGTTTCCATATCATTCTATGCAATTGTCAGGATTTTTAGGCTTCTTTAGCTAAGACCAATATTTCCACATTTCGAAAATGTTTTTGTAATAATCGATATCCCATAAAGTAGCAGCGACGTACTCAAATCTATTTAGCATAACATCAGGTTACTGAAAGTACAAGATACCTCAATTTTTCTACCTTTAATTTTCGAAAATGAATATTATGTTTTTTGGATGTTTTATATGTGTATATACATCACGGAAAACCGTGTCACCAATTTTCGTTGATCCAACTGATACCGGCAGGATTTTGATGAAATTTTGTCTAATATGCCAAGGACGAAAAGGCCAAAAACAAAAAAAAACAATTCACTTAAACTTTCGTTTATTGACGTTTGAGCGGGTCCTGATCATTTTCAAAAGAAAATTTATAGGTGCTGGAATTTGGGGGTTGTGGAAGGTATATGATTTTTTGATCTTGTATATTTATACGCCTCCAACCCCGCTAATCCTCTGCACCTATTAGCAATATTTCACGCATCATATAGTCACCCGTTTTCGATCCGCGAACTCGCGCCTGTTCAAGTCCACCACCTGGCGAACCAGTCCGGCTTATATATCTGTCCGTACTGAAGCGCGAAATCATGTGAATCTTACACGAAACGAAATATAGTTCGCTGCAGTGGTGCCGCGCAGATGTGGAAAGGGACAACGTTGCCACATGATCGGCAACTACCAGTAGAAGCAGGAAAAGAATGTCTATGAATTAATTGTATGGGCTTGTTTGACTGACTTGATACGTTTATCTTCTCTATAGTACATGTCTGTAACTGTTTTTTTTTTTTTTTTGGGAGGATGAGGCTGTTGCGGGGATTCAACCCACTTGACGCCATTTTTTAAATTGAGTACATTCCCACGGTATAGTTCATGTGTTCTGATACTCTGATCTTGTTTCTGAATTATTAGTCCTACAGGTTTTCAAACTACTCGCATAAACCTATTCAGAAATGTCATTAAATGATGTTGAACTTTCCTGAAATTTTAAATTATGATTGTAATTATAAATTTAATGTTTCTTGTTTATCATTGATGAAAAACAGAGTTTTCCATAGTCTGGGGCTTTACAAAAATTTTTGACGACGCCAAAAACTTGAACGTAAGTTGTGGCATAAAAAATGAAGTTTAGAAACAAAACGAAAGTTTTTGCTTCTTGCTCATAACTCTACTGTCACAGCAGCGATTTTCATAGTTCGTCCGGAGATTACGAGGATCGAAAAAGGCCAACAAACTTACAAATCGACGGATATTATTTGAAATTCAAAAATCTTTGACACCGTACCTTCACTCATGCATGGGAAGAAAAAACGACACTTTCTGAACTGTATATCATCTCATTGGCACATAGAATAAACGTTCATTTTGTAGAATAGATTTTACGAAATTATTTTTGTGAACATTTTTTTGTTTTGTTTCAGACTGAAATAGCGAAGAGACTGAACGCGATTATAGCACAAATCCTACCCTTTCTATCACAAGAACATCAACAGCAAGTAGCGACAGCTGTTGAAAGGGCGAAGCAAGTTACCATGACAGAACTGAACGCCATCATAGGGGTAAGTTTTTTGTATGAAGAGATAAAGCACGTTTTGACAGGCAAGGTTAAAAATCGCTTTAGAATAATCTCAAAATTATAAAACGAGGTTTAAATACTTAGCAACGTTAAAAATAAATAACTGAATATACCCATTTTGCTTTTCATTAAATTGCTTATAACTCAAAAATGGCCAAAAGTTAATAGAACCGTTTTTTTTTTGTCCGAAACGATTAAAAAAACTTGAAGAATTAGAAATTTTTGGGTCGCTAAGTATCTGTAATAAAGTTGACCTTGAAGAGTATTTTGAGATTAGTTCAATTCTAAGCGCTTCCAACCTAATTTTTTAAGCCAAAATTGACGAATTTTTGGTTTTTCCACACTGTACTTCCCTCCTTGATTGTTACTATCTTCGCCAGAATGCAAGCACCCTGCCAGGTGAATTCCTGGCAACATGTGCAGTCGAAGATCCCCATCATAGAAAACGTTCTAAAAGCAATGGCCCTAGGACGGAGCCCTGTGGCACTCCCATGGTTACATTCGTCTTCTGTTATCATTAAAGTAGCTCTTTATGATGTTCAGTAGATAGCTAGGTGTTCCTAGCTTCTCGAGACAACCAACGATGTTCTGCTATTGTGCCGTTTTGAAAGCATTCTTCACGGGAAAGGCAACTACAGGGTGGGGCAAAAGTCGCGAAGGGATTTGAAAAATTAATAACTTTTTTAAATTTTAATTTTAATTTTTTTCCCTAACACAAAACTAAAATGCAATGTTTGGAGTTTGTTTACAATTTAAGTGTGAAAGATTACATCACGCAAATGACCGCCATTTTCAGCCTCGCAAAGTGCAGCTCTTGCAAGAGCATTTTCCATTACCCGAGTCAGAATATCTGGCCCCAAAGCACTTACTTCTGCTCGAATATTATCTTTTAGTTGCTGCAGGGTTGTGGGTTTATTAATATACACTTTTCCTTTCAGATATCCCCAAAGGAAATAATCAGGGGCTGTTAAGTCCGGCGAGCGGGCGGGCCAATTGAATCCTGAATTTCTCGAAATTAAACGTTCGCCAAAAATCTGCCTTAGAAGGTGCATAGTGGCTCGAGCAGTATGCGCAGTGGCTCCATCTTGTTGGAAAGTCATCGTTTGATTGTCAGCAAGAGCTGGTTTTAAGAAATTTTGAATCATATCACGATATCGGTCGCCATCTACAGATACAGCATTCCCATCGTGGTCTTCGAAGAAGAATGGTCCAATAATTCGTTGAGACGTAACTGCGCACCATACTGTACATTTAAGCGGATGTAATTGCCTTTGATGAACCACCCTTGGGTTCTCGGTACCCCATATTCTGCAGTTCTGCTTATTTACGAAGCCATTCAAATGAAAATGTGCTTCATCGCTCATGATCAGAGAATGAATAAATTCATTATCTTCTCGAGCCATTCTTTGCAAGCGAACTGCATAAGTTAGTCGTTCTTGAAAATCTGCTGGTTTTAGTTCTTGCACTAGCTGCACTTTATATGGAAACAGATGTAAATTTCCTCTTAATATTCTGCGTAAAGACCTTTGAGACATCTGCAGCTCAGCAGAACGTCTTCGGGTTGAGGTTTCCGGATTCTCCTGAACACTCTCCTGAACGCGTTGAATGTTCCCTTCATTTCTTGCGGAACGTGGCCTTCCGCTTCGTGGGAGATCCATAACTGTGCCTTGTTGCTGAAATCGTGCCACTAAGCGTCGAATCATTGATTCAGAGGGCGAATTCCGCAAATTGAAATGACGACGATATGCTCGTTGAGTTTGAATTATTGAATGGTGATATTCAAAATAAAATTCTATAAGTTTGGTTCGTTGATTGAGGTTGTAACGCTCCATAATTAATCTCCAGGATTTATTTTACACGGTCCTGAAAAAAAAAATGAAAACAAAATAAATTTAAAAAAGTTATTAATTTTTCAAATCCCTTCGTGACTTTTGCCCCACCCTGTATAACATAAAACTTCTTATTACTATTGCTGCCGCTATCCGATGCTTCCGCCAGCTGCAGCCTGCACTAAGTCTATAGTAGGCTTTTCCGTTCTAAATCTATATTGCGTTGTTCTTCCCGACTCATAATATCAGGTTGTCTTCTATCATTCATTCTAGTAGCTTTTCCATTGAACTGGCTATACAGAGACGTCTATTTTTAACCTCCTTATCAGTGGGTTTGGAGGTTTCGGGATAAATACAAGCTCACACTTAACCCGCAGAGGTACTGTGGCCGCACAGTTTGAGACATCTGAGACATCACACATACAAAGACAATGGAATAATACTTCTTTTATACCGGAAGAAACCACTTAGCGTGTTTCCAGTGAACATTTTATTAACTTTGAGGCATAATTCAGATTTAATACAAAATTATACATTAACTTATCTTTCTTTCAATCTGATGCTTTTCTCGTCATTATTTTTTGCTATGTAATAAGAGATGAGTATATAGTTTTAGGCCCAATTTCAACATTTATATTATGGACCAATGGGAAAATACCTTATCGAAATGCAATTTGACAGAAGCTGTCAAAGGTCTCTGAATATTAGTGATTTCTATTGAAATATTGAATAAAATCGTGAACATTCGACTGTATTATAAACAAGACCACTTTTTGATTCCAACATGATGCTTTTGTTCAGAAAATACAGGACAACTTTCATGTATTTTGTTATATGTTATAGGTTTACATTTAACAATCCGTTATCCCACTCAGCGAATGGGAATGCGGCAAATAATAGGTCGATTTTCTAGCTGTTAAATTTGGCAGCAGATTTGGACGTTTGTTAACTTAAACTTGAAGCTCATTCGTTGTATTTGACGATCTGTTAACCCTATAGGTGGAGAATAACGGACTGTTGTTGGTGAAATTGGCCCTTAAGGAACTATATCTGTTAAGCCTTTATATTAAAAATAACTTTAAATGTATACATTACACATTATACATTTGCTTTAGAACTGCGTGTGTTTAACATGTCTTTAAATTGGTGTTAAAAGTACCTGCACACCACTTTCAAAAAGAAGGCTTTTACTTTTGGTTTTGCAGACATCTTTCAACCTTAAGACTTTTTGCAAATTCCCCATCCTATTAATAACCGACTGATCTGACAACTTTAAACAAACAACGTATGCGGCGGATAAAAGGAGGTATCATTCGAGGAATATCCCCGCTGCTTGTTCGACCGTAAGAAATCACTTAACGTACTTCCAGTGAACATCTCCGTCAGTCTCCGACAACTCTCTCATATTAAGTTCCCTGGGGGAACATCCATTCTAACGGGAAAGGAGACTGGAAAAGTGAGTGAAAAAAATTCGCATGTAGCTCGTGTTTCTGAACGATCAATCGCCGCCGGCTGTTGGCTAGACACGGAAATTACGATGGGGTTCCGTGGAGGGTAGTCGATCGCAATAGACCGTGAGCTCAATTGTGTTTACAAGATAGGATTTTTTGAAATGATTTATAGTATATTAGGTACGGTAAGGGATACCTGGCATGTCGTTGCTCTCTTTATTTCTATTGTTTCTGAAATAGCCAAACAAATTATACATTAAACTTGGGCCTTTAGCGTATTTAATTCGTACATAACGTACAAGCGAGCCGAAAAATGAACAATCAACAGGATGTGGGGCAAAAATTCAATGAGTGATCTCATCTCAGTTTTGTCTCCTGACTACTTTTTTCGAAGTGACGGGCCTCTGAAGAACGCCTCTGGGAATCAGATTTTCTTAAATATTTTTTGGAGAATTTCGTTTGGAATTAAACTTTAACAATATACTCATTTTGTTAGTTAGGGAATATTGCTAATTTTTACACGCCTTCTTTTTGTCTGATTTCGATAAAATGAACCGCTCGTGAGAAAATCAGTTCGCAGTGCTGATAATCCATAGAAACTTGAACAAAATTCTAGAACGTACTTTACGAGGGATGTCTTTTAAGTTTTGCATATGGAAATAAAACAACACGGTAGGTAGTTTCAAATGGCTTTATTGATTTTCGAAGCACTTATTCCACTCGTTTGCTGGCAGATCCAAAACGGGATGTTTGTCCGCAGTAATAGTTTTTTGCTCATTAAGAGGAATTGTTGGCTTTTCTTCACCTTGGAACACCCAAATAGCCGACACATTTTTTGAGTTTCCGGAATTGAATCGGTCAAGCGTTTTTTGACACCAATTAACCCTGGCTGCTTTCTGCTCTTCAGTCAACAGGTGGGGTATCCAACGAGAAACAAATTTTCTTACTCCTAATTCTTCATGTGGTGACACTTAAAAATTCACTGCAGTGAGAACACTGCACGTATTGTTGTAAAACTTTGAATTTAAGTTCACTAAAGACTGAGGTTAAGATTCAGTACTGACGTTCGATCCGCGCGGCCTACTGTTTCTATATGCAAAACTTAAAAGACGTCCCTCGTAAATCCGAAAATCGGTACAGATCAAGGAAGTCTTGAAACAGTCCAAAGATACTCATTGAATTTTTAGTCACTGCCTTGGAAATGTCCTGTTTAAAGGAAAGATAAGGTAAGTGCAAGCTTTGGGCGTTTTATAGGAAATTGCTCGACGAAAGAAATATGAAGGGCTAACAAATTTTAATACTTAACACGCAAAATGTTTATATCAAGCTCACATCCCCTACAGTTTCAAATATTACCATATACACAGTCCAATTTGTTACAGTCTGAATATATCGTATATCAAGGAATGGTAACAAATTAATATGTTTTCAAACATAAGAAATTACTGAACACGCTTCTCATTTAGATCAAAACATTAATCCACTTACTTTCGAATAATAATTCAAAAAAGGTTCTCATTGTTCATTTAATATTTAGTAATAGTCAAAGTAGATGTGTCTATCATCTTCTGTTGCGAATCACTCACTCAACGTAACCCATCCTTTTTTGCATAAAAATAACATTTATCTTCCGGAATGGTTTGCGATTCATATCGCCAAGGTAAACTAGTGTATTTTGATATAAAATGCCCTTTGAATTAACCCTGCGCGTTGCTCAATAAACTAGTAGTGATGGCCGGAAAACAGGCGTTTTGGGATGAACAACATTAGAAATTCTCAAAAACTACTTGACCCATCTACTCCAATTTTGTTGTGGTTATTTAGAAGTACGAATCCTAGGAATTTGAAGAAAGAAAAAAATATATAAAGAGTTTTTTCATTCCTGCCAACGCTTGCGATTGCATCCCAAAAAACACGTGCCCATTTTATGCATCCATGTTTTAAATACTCTTCTGAACAACTTTCAGCAATAAAACCAGACTTTACAATTATTTCGCAAACCAGGTGTATTTTCGTCTAATATGATTAGACTATAAAGTATATTAGTATTAATTTATGTATCCACATAAAAGTACACATACAATTATTAGAAAATTATTATAGCAGTTCATTGCAAAATTTAAAAAAACCTATACATCAGCTTTGAAAGAGAAGCATTTAAAAACAGCATGATGTATGTCATGATCTAAAATACCCAAAAAAGATATTTATGGAATTTTTACAATCCATTACTGAAGCTGCCTTTATATTAAAATATGGGTACCGCATACTTTTCCTCTTGTCATGAAACCCCGTGTCATGGGGTAACAGAGCGAAGCTTTAATTTAGCACTTCCCTTTGTGTCTCTAAACGACATTGCAGCCTCGGAGGGCGACCAAATCACAGATTCAGTCCTCGTACCACTACTTGATAATCACCTATCCAAACTTCGTGCAAGGCACGTTCCATGCGATAATCCATTTTGCTAGTAAACTTTTTTCCTCTGGTGTGGTCCAAAAATTGGAATAAGTCTAGTTGACCTGACTTTATTCAATAATACCACCTTGATCAAAAAGTTCCCCGAATGGAATGGTTCACTGATATTCCCTCCGAATTGTGGAATCATTTCATTATCAAAGCACGATTTATAAGGATTTTTACAATGGATCTGAATGACAACAAAGCGTTTGCATTGAATTTTGTGGTAAAAACAGTATCAACGGTACGCGAACCTTGGAAACGCTAGGAAAATGCTTCAGCAACGATGCTTTGAAGAAAACGGCCGTTTTCGACGGGTCTCAGAAGGTCGTCAGTCCATCAATCAATCAATCAATCAATCAATAATCTTTTTTTCCATACAGACAATATATAATTGTATTGGAATTGTCAATTTTTCTTTCGCAACAAACCTACAACTAATCTCAAATTGCAATGTTCAAAAATTCATCAACACGATAAAAGCACTTGTTTATCAAACATTGCTTCAACAGGAACTTAAAGTCGTTAATATTTTTAACCGAGGTAATTTGGCATGGTGAATTATTAAAAAGAAGCGGACCAATTTTATTAGGTGATCGAAATGCCGCTTTTGATTTGTTAAAGTTTACATATAAATTATTACAAGTCCTTGTATCATAATTATGCATATCACGATTCCGCTTGAATTTTTCATTATTTTTAAAAACTTGTAAGCACAATTCATATATATATATATACAACGAAGGGACAGTTAAAATGTTGAAACTTATAAAATATTTTTGCAACTTTCTGTTGGTGAGATGCCTGCTAATGATGGGATGCATCCTTTTTGAGACACAAATACATCTTCAGAGCGCGTTGACCAACCCCAGAAACATACTCGATATCTTAATCTCGAATCCACATTACGTCGCCTGAATGCAGAACTATTGTATGTCAAAATTCTTCATTTTTCAGATTTTAACACGACATTATAGGTCATAGTCACCTACATTGCATGCAGAGGTATTGTAAGTCCCTGCGCAAGAGTTCCCCCACCACTGGTCTTGAACGATATTTTGGCGTAAATGCTTGAGGCGCGTCATTTCGCTGCAGAACTATGATAAGAGCAGATGATCACTTACAGAACGACTGTAAGTCCAATGTCAGCGACAAATATAAGCCTACTTTCACGGACTAGTCATACTTTTTTTCCGGTAAAGCATTCAATATCCAAAATTTCTCAGAAATGTTAGGCAAGACACAAACACGAAAAATAGCTCTCCTGTAAAATATGCATTTTGTGACTTAGAATACTTCTGCATTCAAGCGACGATTAGCAAAATAAACTTGTATCAATTGTTCAGCTGTTAAGATGGTTTTTAATTGCCTCAACACATAGCTTTGAGAGTACATTTTTGATGTGAGAAATTCGCAGTGGGCCTTCCAATTTAAGTTCGAATCAAAATGAACTCCAAGAAATTTCACTTCTCCTCTAAAATCGAGTTGATCGTCACCCAATCTAACTTGAAACTCTTCTACAGTTTTTTGAGCATGATAAAAACGAATAAGAGTTGTTTTGGAAGGATTCAAGCAAAGTGAGTACTGGTTTAACCATGTATTGATATTCCTAATTAAGTTGTTACATTTATCTTCCAAAATTATATTTGAATTACTTGATATTATCGCAGAAACCTCATCAGCATATCCTGTAAAATGGGTATCTGGATGAACATTATCAAACCGATTAATGTATAAGAGGAAAAAGATTGGTCCAAGAATAGAGCCCTGAGGGACTCCAATCCAGATGTCTAACGTACTTGACACAAAGTTTTTCATATTGTTCCCTACATCAAGATATTCTACTGAAACATATTGTTTTCTTTAGACTAAAAACGATCTGGCCCATTTAAGAAACTGACCGACAAAACCATATTTAACAACAATCTCCAAGAATTTGTTGTGATCAACGCAGTCGAATGCCCTACTGAGATCACAAAATACCCCAGTAGGGCACTCGCCCGCGTCGATGTATTCTATAAGCTTTTCATAAAAGGAATGTATGGCGGCTGACATTGTGGTCTTACGATCTGTGAAACCATGCTGGTTTTGAGACAAAGTATTGTTGTTCTTAAGATGTAGAAGTCTATCCAAATAGGCATATAAAAACACTTGAGAAAGTACAGACGGCACAGTGATTGCCCTGTAGTTTGTAATATCAAGCTCGTTCCCCTTTTTTATAATTGGTATAACTTTGCCGATAATGAGCTCAGCGGCAGGCCATCAACATCGAAAACAGAACAAAAAGTTGACAAAGTAAAGAGAATGTTGGCCACCAACCGCCAATTAACTATCAGAGGACTTGAGCATTGCTTATGGATCCATTCAAAGCACTTTGGTCAACGATTTGGGTCTCCGTTGCGTTGCAGCCAAGTTGGTGCCAAAAGACTTGAATTTCATGCAAAAAAATATCGCCAAAAGCATGATTTCCATGGCTGATTCTGGCCAAACATTTATCAAACGCGGAGACGAGACGTGGGTTTATGAGTACGACACGCAGTCAAGACATCAGGCGAGTGAATGGATTACTACGACCTGATGCATAGTGAATTCTTGCCAGAAAGTGAGGCTGTCAACAAGGAGTGCTATTTGGGCGTTTCGGTGAATCAATCCGTCAAAAACGCAAGCATTTGTGGGCAAACAACTCGTGGATCTTGCACCACGATTATCGTGAGTCTTTGGCCAAAAACAACAACCACCCAATTCACCTGATTCTTCTTGTTCAATGGAATCAAAAAGCCACTGAGGCCCTAATAGAGATATGCACTTAACATCGAGTTTAGAAAATGTTTCGAGGACTGGATCAAGCGTTGGCATAAGTGCATTGCAGTCAATGGGGACTACTTTGAAAGGGACAATATCGATTTCGAACAATAAACTTGTATTGTTTATTTTTTTAATAAATTCTGGGATGTTCTTGGTCAAAGTGGTAAAGCGTTTTAAATGTTTGATGGTACCCAATTTTTGTAATTCTTGAGCTAATTCTACTACATTTCTCTATTCCCTACGACTTGCAAAATCCTCTTTTCTAACTTCTTGTCACGCTCCGACATTTATAAATTCCGCTCAATTTTAAGTCCAACCTGAGATTTTCCACCAGATTCTGCAACGGTTCGATTTCAACTCGATCAACTGGATAACGGGAACACGCTCCAAAAGAAACGAAATTCAGATATTTTACTCATGTGTCTGCGCTTTTCCGATCGTGGTTAGTTTAAGATAGTTTGAAAGCATTCCTAAGTTTATTTTTTCTAACAAGTGAGGTAATTTTGAATCCCAAATTGAAGAAGTTAAGGAGAGTTTGAACAGGTTAATATTAGGCAAATTAAGGAAAGCTTCTAGTGAGATTTTACCATTTACCAGCAATAAACAACAAATTGATGTTATTTACATGGTTTTTAGCAAGGGTTTCGATATGTTAAACCAGTGGTCGCCAACCTTTTCAATGTGTTGAACTACTTTGATAATTTTGGAATAAGCAGTGATCTACCTAGTAAGCAATGTAATCCAACTTAAATGTAATTAAACGCAGTTGTATGCGACATACATGTGTTTATTTTACTAATACTAATACATACTAATAATATCAAATAAACTAATAACTAATACATACTACATAACTACATTCATTCCTACCAATCGTAGGTGTTTGAAAAATAAACAAAATAAAGCAACGCGCTATTTTAAACAAAAAAATATCCAGATAAAAAATGCCTGTTCAATGAGAAGCCTTATACTCAGACTCACTGTCAATTTTTTCAATGTTTGCAGTATAATTTGATACCGCCATTCGACTACAATTATCTAAATGTTCATCTGTAAGTAACAATGATAATAAATGCCCTTTATTCGTCACATGATTACGAAATGGTTGGCTTAATAGGGATAGTGACCTAAAAAACATTGATACAGACTATAAAGAAAAAAGTACCTACATTTAAATGGCACAGTTCACAACATTGACCACCAAAAAGAGAAAAAGCTTAAAATATTACACTTCAAATCAATTCAATTCAATTCAATGGACTTTATTGTAACACATACATAATTATGTATCCTTACAAATGGCCAAGTCTGGCCAATGGCCATTTATACTTAACCATAAATGTCAATGCTTATTACCACCTTCAAAATAAAATAAAAAAAAAACTGAAAAAGAAAAGGAAAAAAAGAAGAATAATAGTAAAAGAAGAATTAGTAAATATGACATAATGCGTACGATTAGAACAAAAAACATAATACGTACGATTAAAAGAGAGGACAATAACCTAAGAGCTCAATAAGTAGTTTTTATATTTTTTTTAGAAAAGTTGCTGATGAAATATTGTTCGAAAGAGTTGATCAATTTCACCGCATTATACGTAAAAGACCGTTGAAAAATGGCTGTCCTATGTTGTGGCATTGTCAGGAGATTAATGTTGCGCGTATTCAAATTGTGAATTAAATTCCTACGAACAAGCTTTTGCATAAGATAAACGGGAACAGAAGTTTTTAATATTTTTACGACAAATGTAACAAAGTTGTATTTGAAAAGATCAGAAATTTTCAACCAATTCATTGAAGATATTGAGTGAGAAACATGATCGTACCTTCTTAAATTGTTTATGTAACGACTACATGAGTTTTGAATTTTTTGCAGTCTGTATTTTGTGATTTCATCCAGACAGGGATAATAAACTATGTTGCAGTAAGCGATTTTACTGAGTATGAGTGACTCGCATAACATTTTCTTAATTTTTCTATTTAAAACAGTCTTACTTGCATATAGAAGCCTGAATCTAAAATAACTAGACTTACACACATAGCCAACATGCTTCTGAAATTTGAAATCTTCATCCAAGTACAAACCTAAATTTTTTGCAGAATGGGAAAATATTAGGATACTATTATTTAGTGATAAATTTAACTTTGATTTGAGGAAAGTACGTTTTTTCTTAGAGCAAAAAAATATAGCTGTCGATTTCGATGCGTTTAGACGTAAATTATGTTTTGCAGCATATGTGCATAAGTATTGCAGATCTTGATTGATAAGGTTGTTAGCTAAATGGTAGTTGTTCGGACAGAAATTATGAAAAACCTGCATATCATCAGCATTATGATTGACTAGAACAATGTTGAAGGGTGTTAGAAATGTCAAAGGTGTATATAAGGAATAAAAGTGGTCCTAATATGGATCCTGAGGCACGCCGGAACAAATCGGCCCTTTGTCTAAAAGTTTATTTTGTATGACGACATATTGATGTCGTTCATTTAAATAGCAATCTATCCATTCCAGAACCAAGTCGTAACACCCAATGTATTTACATTTAGAAACTAACAGCTTATGATTCAGGGTGTCAAAAGCCTTGCTGAAATCCAATAAGACTAATGCAGTTGCTTCTTGCCTATCCGCCGCTGTTAGTATATCGTCACAAACCCGTGCCAAAGCGGTAGTGGTACTGTGACCCTTTCTAAAGCCTGATTGATTTAATGGCAAAATGCTGGGTTCGAGTAAATACTCATTCAACTGCATATAAACTATTTTTTCTAGAATTTTTGATAGAGCTGACAGCAAGCTAATAGGTCGGAGATCACCAGGAACCTGGGGATTGGGAATCTTTGGAAGAGGGTGCACTAATGCTTCCTTCCAAGCACTTGGAAAAACACCGCGCTCTAAACAACAATTTATTAAGTGCAAAATGTATATTCCTACAGCAGGTAGACACAATTTAATCATTTCAATGGTAATGCCATCAATACCACTAGAATTGGACTTGATACTGCGAATAGCATCCAATACTGTAGATATATCGACAAGACGGAACTGAAAATGAAAATCTTGGTTTAATTTGTTATGGCTATAAAATTCGATAGTTTCCGAGCAATCATCGTCACTTTTCTGGAATATACTGGTAAAATAGTTATTTATTCCATTGGGAACTGCTAAGTCATCCGGAATGTCAGTATTACTAGAATCCTGAATTCTAAATGACTTAAGAGCTTTATAAAGAGCTGCAGAGTTTCTTTGTCGAGATAGATGTTGAAGGTAGCCTGATTTCTCTGCACGTGTAGCAGTTTTGGTAAAATTTCTCAGTTCATTGTAACGATTTCGATTCGCATCCGTTCGAGACCGTCTATATTTATGAAAAACCTTATCTCGTTCTTTCATTATCATTTTCAAATTGTTTGTGAGCCATGGTGCACGAGGCTTAGACACTCTCACTGTTTTTAGTGGTGCATGTATGTCAAAAAGTCCTACAATGTTATCGGAAATAAATTTTACTTTCTCAGCGATATTAGCCATATAAATAACTTCAGCCCAATTAACGCTAAATAAGTCATCGTCAAAAGCGGTTAGATCAAAATTGCGATAGTCTCTAAATGTAATTAGTCTAGGTGGTGGTTTATTGTTTTTACACGAAATGTGGCAGAATACAGCCTGATGATCACTAAAGTTAACAGTGAAAGTTCCCACTTTGGAACATCTTTGTGCACAGTTGAAGAAAACCGGATCTAAAAGCGTTGAAGAATGATCAATTATTCGAGTTGGTTCATTCAATAACTGGTGCAGGCTGTAAGATTGAAAGCACTGATTAATCTTATTATCAATAAAGAAATTAACGTTGAGGTCACCAAGTACCAAGATGCATTCATTAGACGGTGCTAAGATGGACAACGTATTATCTAATATACTTACTGCAACATCCAAACTTCCCCGAGGCGGTCTATAAATAACACCAACTACAATACATTTACGGCCAATACGAACCTTGAGCCAAAGCATTTCTAGAGAAGTACGATCATATTCCTCAAACGATAGAATTTCTGATGAAAAACGATTTTTGACATAACAGCCAAGCCCACCTCCGCGACTACCACGATCACGACGATGGAAGTTATAACCAGAAATATCTACTGAATTTGTTGGAATATCTGAAGACAGCCATGTTTCTATAACAGCCACTACATCGAGATCCATATCATTAACCATGAAAGAAAGGTCCGCCATTGAAGGAAGAATTGATCTGGTATTAAAGTGAACAAATTTAATAGTGTCAGCCATAGTTAATTCTACTTCTCAAATTATCAAAATTGCTTTTAAAAACAGCACAACAGCTAGAGTAAGACGCGTGATCAGTTGGTAGACCTTTCTTACTGGTTTTGTTAAAATTAAGACAATTTATGCATTGGAAAACAGATGATTTACAATCTTTCTTCTCAGACATCTGTGGATTCATTCAGTTGCAGTAAAAAATAAGCACAGTTATCGAAGTCATCTCTTAACTGTACAACTATATATATATATATATATATATATATATCTTTGCTTATTACTTCTACTCGTCTCATCACTGTATTAGCAGAAAGATTTTATAGCAGACACTATCTCGTCTTTATTTCTAAACTTGGCAAATAATGCATCTGCAGCTTCTAAAAAAGGCCTGTTTTCTTCTTTCCTGTATTTATCTGGAACCCCCGGTATGATTCTTCAGTTGCAGCCTTACTGTTGTCGATTATTTTTAACAACATTGTCTCTTGTCCAATTAACTGATTTTTAAATTGTTTCAGTTGTTCAGAACGTAATGGGAATGATTTTTCGAAATTCGAATGTACAGTTTCATAGTGCCTCTCGATATTCGTTTTTCCAGCAACGGAAATAGATGCTAAAATGGGTTTGAAGATAGAAAAAAAAAGAAAACACTGGGTCTTGAAATTTAAAGATTCTATTCAGACCTTTAACGTTCGTAAAGATGTCAATGATTTCACTAAAAAATGTTTCCCTTAAGGACCGTGATTGGGTCCCTGTTTAGATGTGGCAACGTTGCCCATATGATGAAGTAAACGGCACCCTCTAAGATGGCACTCAAGAGAATTGGAGGCGCAACGTCCCTTAATTTGCAATTAATAGGTTCATCTACACAACTCCCGGATCTTCATCGATCCATTATTAAACGGGCAATCATGAGGATGTTTGCCACTCCAGGGAGTGTAATATAATATCTCGTACGTATGAGCGATAGGTTTGGAACGCATAGAGATGTCGAACGAAATAATGTGGTTTCCGACATCGCAGATCAACTGAGCTAAAATTATAGCGCAGGTTTATCGAGTTTGTTTTACCTTTGAGATTTTTCTTTCATACGTTTGCAGGGTGGGCTTTGGACCAAATTCCATTACCCATAGATTTTTATAATTTGTGTTATGTGGTGCTTAGCTAATTTTGCGATCTCAACTATTTTATCCAGAATGGACTTTTTGTTTAAACTTAGTAATGATGACAGTTGGATTGTAAGTGATATCTGACCCTCCAAAATTAATCTTTCTATTAAATTATAATCATAGGACTAATTTGTTGTGCATTCATAGAAGGTTTGGGTTAAATCTGCTACTTTGATATTGTCACAGTCACACCAATTATCATCAATGATTCCCAATATGAAAAGGTGGTCCCCGAATCTACCAGGATTTAGTCTCAATCTCGTTATTGGCTTAGAATAAAATCCTCCTACTTGATAATCGAAAATGTGTGGTGACATGACTGGTAAAGAAGGATTGATTATTGCATACGGATTTATGGCATTACTACTATACTAAGTGACATATAAATCCGGACACCCAGTTTAAATGGATTTATTTTAATAAAATTTTGTATAAGTACTTAATGAAGCATAATAAGTAAATGATACAAATTTCAAAATGATTGCACTGCTTTAAAGCCCTTTGACCTTTAATAAAGTGTGGATGCACCCTGATGTGCTACGCATTCTCCAACGCGCCTAGGCATGCTTCTGATCAGGTGGTCAATATCCTCCTGTGGTATCTCATTCCAGGCAACCACCAACTCCTCTCGAAGTGCTTCTAGAGTCTGAGGAGGACGTTGCAAATTGAGCAATCTCCTACCCATCATATCCCACACGTGCTCAATTGGGGATAAGTCGGGAGATCTTGGTGGCCATGGTAACAATGTGACATCATTATGTTGAAAGAAGTCTATTGTGACTCTTGCAACATGTGGTCGCGCATTATCTTGTTAGAAAGTTGGATCTGCCAGGGTGTCAAGATAGGGTAACTAGAACTTCGTGGATATAACGCTGCGCGTTCATGTTACCTCTGATGAAGATTAAAGGTGATCTGGAACCATAAGCTATAGCACCCCAAACCATAACTCCAACAGTGTGATGAACATGTCTTTCAACAAAAAACTGTGGATTCCTCCTTTTACCACGTCGCCTTCTAACCCTGGCGCGACCATCGTGCATGCGTAAACAAAATCGAGACTCGTCACTAAAGACAATACTGTTCCATTCCTGATCCCAGAGTGACCGTTGTCTGCACCACTCAAGGCGATTACGTCGGTGTTCTCGAGTTAAAGGGAGGACCCAGTGTGGCCGGTATGAAAACAAGCCAAAACTTCTCATTCGTCGGTAAACACTTCGCATGCCAATAGGTCTTCCGTGTTCTGCAAACCATTCATTTGCAATGGACCTGGTAGTGGAGAGACGGTCCCTTAAGGCCAATAATCTTAGGCGGCGATCTTCACGGCCTGTTGTTCTACGGCGGCGTCCAGTGCCCCTTGCTCTTTGCGTACGGCCTTTTCGAAGCCATGCCTGACAACACCTAACCACAGTGTCTACACTTCTTTGCACTCTAACTGCAATTGCCCGAAAAGAAAGTCCAGCTTCCCGAAGTCCCACTATACGGCCCCTATCAAACTCACTAAGTTGACGAAATCGTACAGGTTTCAGTACTCTAGGCATCCTAACCGATCGTAAAGGATGTCAAGAACCAAAATCCGCCAACGTTGATTCTTTACTGCGGCTGAAATATTCATTTTTAGAGCGTTAGAGAATTAAAAAAAAGCAGTATAAAAACCGGAATGTCCAACTGATAAGGCTGAAAATTTTTTCACTTGTTATTTACAGTAAGATAAATACATTCGCCAACTTTTATTAAAATAAAAACATTTAAACTGGGTGTTCGGATTTATATGTCACTTAGTATATGCTTATTAGAAATCAAGAATTCTTCACATACCTATTTATCTTGCCATGAACAACAAGTGATAAAATGGTCAGGTTTTTCTATTAAGTCTTTGTGGTGGCTGCGTGAATTGTTTGGTGATAAGGAAGCATTCAGTTTTCGTACATTTACGGTGTCAGATGTTAAACTTAAACAAGCTTCTCCGGCTGTCTTTTCGACTATCACATTGCCGCGTATTGTTGTGTGTTAGATGATCTGTATTTAATTACTAACTTATCAGCCAAGTATAGACGTGTGATATTCAAAGATTTTCCCTTCATAGAAGCCCGGAAAATGTTTTTAGAATATTAAAAAATGATTTACCTAACTGGTTTTATCTATTACTCGTATCTTTTTTTAATTCTATGATCTTTAAATGTACCCGTGCGTTTCGCGTAACCTTCAATTTGTGATACTCGCTATATGATGGTTGTCTAAATATTTCGTCAAATAGACTTATAACGCATTGACAATCTATTTTTTCGAAGGCATTGAGACTATTTTTCATATTTGTTAGAACAACTTGTTCCTTAAGCTACGAGAGCGCATGGACGTAAAACGATACGCGCATTTGTTATCACTTTACCAGTTGGGAATTGGGAAATCGCAGACCCGGGTATAATGAGACTCACACATGTCTCCTCTTCATCTGCCATGAAAACAGAAATATGATACATATTCCCATATATAGTTTGATACATTCACCGTACCTTCCTAGTCACGATTCCATCCCGCGACTTGACTCATCTCCAGATGTAGGAAATATAGAGTCAGTCGACTTGACGTCATTTTTTTTGTGTTGTGTTGAGAAGCTTACCCCCGGGTTCTCTGTTTGTATGGGACATCCTTGACTGTTTTCAAAGCTATCCTGTATTTGCATTTTATTGTTTCAAAAATACTGGCGTACCATTTATGAGGAGGTTTCCGAAAGGACTGAGAAACTTTATGTTGCATTGCCTAAATGGGTAATCCGCTCCTGCATAATGGAACATTTGCAAACTCCACGGCGCAGCGCAGGAGAGAGAGGCCCGCAATGTATATAACGAATTAGGACAATTAGCGGTTGAGCTTTGAAACCCAACAGGAACAATTAAGCTAAAATATACAGTGAGTAACGTTGTTAGTTGTGTGTACATAGCGCAGCTAGTTTACCTTCATAATTAGGCAAAAGTAATATTCGTTTAGCGTAACAACGGTAAATGCTATAATTTAAGGTGGCAAAAAAGGTAAGTGGCATTGAGATGTGTCGTCAATTTGGTGAAATATTTTCCAAATCGCTGATTCATTCTGACACACTTGGGGCTACGTCCTGTTTCGCTAGGAGGAAAAACCAGATTTGTATTCAAAAACAATTTAGAGATCATTACCTAGTACACTGACGGGTCAAGAATTGAGCAGGGATCAAGGGCAGGTATACGAGTACATGGGAACAATCCTGGGCAGACTCACCAAGCAAGAATATTAAAAATGTTGGTAATGCAAAGAGAAAAACTCGCAGAAACTACGAAGCTTTTAAAAAAATAATAGTGAATGAAATAATAAATTGTTCTTTGGTTTCACTTTTAGGATGATTAAGTTATTTTGTATTGAATATGATATCAGTTAACTGTCCACGGTGGCTCCACACCGGTGGTACCAATCAATAATATTAATATTAATGTAGCCGGTGGCTACTCTTACATTCAACCCTGTTTAGAATGTAGATTATACAGGAATTCAGAGAATAATGTGAACGACTTACAAAATCATAACGTGGATCTAGCTATACAATAAAGGTGCCAGATTTAGTACCCGCTATTCCACTCTGCTAGTAGCATGTGGCCAATATTCTTGTTAAGATAATAATATTGCGTTTTTTCTCATCATTTCATGATTCACCTGATTATATATAATGCCACAGTAATGTACTAGAAGGATGTTTGCAATAGTGACGAGGTATACTTAAGTAATTCAGAAACTGTATGCTTTTGAAATAAATAGCATGGTATGGAAGTCACTAGTAGTTTATGAGCTCCTGCAAAAGTGACGTAGTGTCATTTTACAGTTTTTTCCACATATCCAACCAATATATTTCAACTTTGCTGATACATGATCGTTTGACACAGTTAACCACAATATACTTTTGAAAATCTTAGAAAGAATAGGTTTTCGTGGAAAGATGTATACTTTAATGGAAAATTATTTATCAAATAGACCGCAATCAGTAAAATTATTAAGCTCGTATAGTAAAGAAATGTTTGTTAAATGTGGTGTTCCACAAGGTACAATTTTGGGTCCTCTGTTATTCAATATTTATTTAAACGATATATTCAAAATTAACAGTACTGGTAAAATAGTCAGTTTTGCAGACGATACTGCTATACTCTATAAAGGTAAGGATTGGAACGACTTAAAAGATATTATCCAAAATGACTTTTGCAAAATTATTCAGTGGTTTAATAACCGAAAATTAACAATTAACTTTACTAAAACTCATTTTTTACCATTTTTATCACTATCTAATCATCTACCAAAATATAACCACCTTCGGTTTAAGGTAAATGATAAAAATATAAAAATCAATAGAGTTAATGATACAAAATATTTAGGAATTTATCTAGATCCCCACTTGAGATGGGATGTACATATTTCTCACATACTAAAGAAAATTAGATTCATAGCATATAAAATAAAATTTCTAACCGGTATATTAACTGAATATTATCTACGAATAATATATCAAGCTTCAGTCGAGCCACACATAACATATGGTATAGTAGTGTGGGGTGCTGAATGCACCACATACTTTAACGATTTAGATGTACTTCAAAGAAGAATTATAAAATCAATGTTAGGCAAATCAAAATTATACCCAACTAATGACTTATGACTTACATACCATCACTCATTATCACAAAACTATTAGTGAACACGACATAATTAAACATAATCATAAAACCAGATATAAATTACGCGCAAAAAATGTTCCTAAACCAAACAAATCCCTAATGAAACGATGTCACCTGTATATAGCTCCAAAATTTTACGAACATATACCAAATAATTTAAAACAATTACGCAATACATTAGGCTTCAAAAAAAAATTAAAAAAATTTATTAACACGATTGGGAGAAATCAAATTAATAAAATAATCTCAAATATTACACAATAAATGCTCTACCATTCTTACCAATAATTTCTTTTTTCTCTCTATTTTATTGTATTTTGCAATTCAACATACGTATGATCCATGCACAGGCGTTGTCCTCCTATGGATATATTATATTTATTTACTCGTTTCATGTTCCCTGTATTTTAGAGTAAATAAATATTATTATTATTATTATTATTGTTTTCTTAGTCCGTAACGAAATCGACTGAGAGAATTTTGCACTTTCTGTAGACGTAACTTCGTCACTCTGTGCAGCCAACTGCCTAATGATTCTAATAAGGTTTTTTTTTCACATTATACTAAAAACGTGTTTGTTCGTATATAAAATGTTCAATTTTGAATCAGATTTTTGTATAATACTGTTGATAAGATGGAATCTCAAATTTTCATCAAAAGTGACACCCAGAATTGTTAATTTATCTGTGAATTCTTAATTTTCCTTTTACGGCAAAATAGTATTGAATTACACTTACTGGGACTTAGTGGCAGGTTGTGGCTAGTAGCATATCTTTATATCTTCTTAATTGAATTTGTTGTTGTTGATAAGTTTTCCGGAATAAAGTGGTGGATCAACTGGATATCATCTGCATAATCAGCTATGTGACAAAGCAGTCTGGAAATCGGTAGTGTAAATTATGGAAAGTAGAGGACCCAGAACTGAGTCCTGGGAAAATCCTTAAACGAACGGATAGCTATGACTTGAAAAAATTCTAAGACACGTCATCGAGGTCATAATATAGGAGCTTGGGGCGGAGTCATCCTTGATCTATGGTATCGAAAACTTTGGAAAAGTTGAGCAGTTTTTCTATCCAATGATCTGATTATATCATCAGTGATAGCAAGTAATGATCCGAGGGGCACAAATTCCAATAACTCTATCGCATAGATCTGGTTGAATGTACAAGTTTTGCCACAAAATTCATTGGGTTTAATTTTGATAAATACAAAATAATATCAAGTTGCCTTAGGAACCAAAAGTTTGTTCACTTACTGTCAGTTGACATTGATCTATTTTGAAGTTTTCGCTTTAAGATGTATAATTTAGAAATAGCAAAAAGTATCTACAACATGGTTGGGCGGGTACCCAAAGCTGAAATCTGTCAAATCTAAAAGTGGTCTCAAAAGTCTGCGAAAATAATAATAATAATAATAATAATATTTATTCGCCAAAATACAAAAAATGGGCAAATAAATATGAAAAAACCACAGAAGGCATCGCCTGTGTGTGGTTTATATCTTAATAACTAACAATCAATCATATATGTGTATAACAATTATTGTTAAATCTAAAAGGTATTAATGTAATTGGAATTTTGTACTTTTAGTTTTCTATATAATTATGTATAGTCATTCGCTGCACATTACTAACCCAGTCTTTCAATTTTCTTCTAATTTTTTTTCCAAAATTAAGTACCTTTATTTCGTTTGGTACTACATTATATAATTTAGCCTCTAAGAATTTAAATGATTTTTTGAATAATGTTTTGTGTGGTCTTTGGATATTAGATGAGCCTATTCGAAATCGAGTGTTATGCTCGTGTTTATAGGATTTTTTCTTTTTATTACAATACTTATGGTATAAGGTGGTGGCATGTAAGAAATAAAGTTGTCTTGTATCAAGTATCCCTGTTTCTTGATATAAGTTGTTCGTTGGATATAATCTTGGCTTATGGAAAATGGCTTTCAAAACAGTTTTTTGTGCTATATTCAGGTCAGAAATATATGTCTTGCAGGCGGCACCCCAGGCTGTGATGCCGCATATTATATGGGTTTCAACTAAGGCATGGTATAGGATTCGCAGATAACTTTCTGTAAGAATGTTAGCAAGCATTTTGAGTTTATAGGCAACATTTCTAATTTTTTTGATAACATATTTAATATGGTTATCCCACCTTAGATGTGAGTCTATAAATATTCCAAGATATTTCAAAGTGTTAACTCTATCGATTTTGGTCTTTTGGCCATGATAATTAACGGAAATTTGTTCGAAGGTAGGTAAAAATTTTGAATAGGATGTAAATGCAATAAATTTTGTTTTTTTGAAGTTAATTGTTGAAATTTTAGTATCAAACCAGTCAATGACCCTTATAAAATCCTTTTCAGCTATTTGCTTCAGTGTGCTCCAGTCATCAGCTTTATATAATATATAAATATCTTGAGACATCAAAGGTCAAAGGTTACAAAAATCGGTGTTTTGCAAAGATCTCGCTTCCTGTGAGTGAAATGCTACGTGCGTTCATTATCAATAATGTAGAGAATAAAATTGCTCTTCTCTCCCAAATATACCGATACGTAACTCCCTCTATATTCAAACTCCTCTCGACAGCACTCTATTCGGATGCTGATTGCGAGTCGGAACACGCCAGACATCACCCCGAGGGTAGAAAGCAGCCTGCGTCCAATTCTGCGGAATAGTGAGGGCGTCTTCCTCATTTCAATATTGACTCTAGGACTGTGCTGCTGATGGTGGTGGTTTTTATTAAAAAACGTCCCGGCAAATACGTACGGAGGGGAGAAGTTATCGAACGACTTGCTTCTCTGCTGCTTTAATATCAACGTAATCCTCCAAAAGCACATTGAGATGTCAAGGAACATAAGACAGAGAGTGTACGTGAAAGATGGAGAGCGTAGCAAATTGAGGATAATTCTGTTGGTCATTTTCTTCCCACGCAAAATGTGACAAAAAACGTTGTGATAGTCATTATTTAAATGGGTGATAGAGGGGGTTAACATGGGGGTCAAAATGGCATTGTTTTTTTAGAGAAAAGCGACTTTAAAGTAAAATAAAATCTGACAACGCCGCAATGCGTGACGCTAATTACCACGTGTAAATAAAGATGGAGTTATTTTTGGCTCTTAGGTATTATTTCATTATTTGACAATGTACTCGTAAAATGCAAACAATTAAAAAAACGGACTTCCCACTAACTGTCTCAGCGCTTCACCTGGGGTGTGAAAGTTTATTGAACGTTTTAAAAAAAACACTTATAAATAGGGAACACAATTTTGATACATACATTGTTTTTCTTTTTAAAACCCGCACTGCATTTTTTTGTATTTAAAGAAAGTGTTCAAAATGTCGTCCTCCACTTTCCACACAAGCTTCATTACGACTAACCCAGTTTCTTCTTACTGTAGGTCCTCGAAGTTGTCCATTTATTATTTCAGCCGCATTAAAATTTTTTTCGCGAAGTTGTGCTTCAGTTGTTATTGGACCAGCTCCATAAACCATCCCTTTATGTTCTCTCCAATACTAGAAATTCATCGGATTGAGGTCAGGAGATCTTGCTGGCCATTTTCTAGGACCAGGAGCATTTCGACCGATCCAGCGATTTGGATAATATTCATTCAAATACTGAATGACGCCTCTGAAAACTTCGGGGGTAACTCAACAGGGTTTATTATTTGATCGTCAAGAATACCCGCTCAAATAGTTATTTTAAAACGTTGTTGGAAATGACCTTCACGAATAGTATGAGGATTTTCTTGGGCCCACTTGTGAGTATTATGGAAATTTAATATCCCGTCTCGCGTAAAAGTACATTCGTCCGTCGCTAAAATGCTTTTGAAAAAATCCGGTTTTTCAATATTTTTGTGCAGAAACCACTCACAGAATGTTAGTCTGCGAGGCTAGTCTTCTGGTAACAAGGCCTTACTCGTTGTACATGGTAGGAATAAAGCAAATTTTCCCTTAGGATTTTATGGACTTTGGTTTGCGATAGTCCTACGCGGCGGCCTAATTCCAGAGTACTGATATCTGCATTGATTTCCACGATATTTAAAATTTGTTCACCGTAAACTAACAACATGTCGGAGAGCTCTTGATTCGAGAACATTGTAAATAAACACGACGACGTACGCGAACAAAAACAAAACAACACGCCAGAGGCTCTGCTCGACAAAACGATAAAGTAATTTATCTATGCAAAACGTTAGCTAACCACTGTTACCGTTTGAGATCGATTGCCGGTTCGATAAGAGTGATGAAAGACCGACGCGCTGTTGTCATTCGTGTTTTAAATATTTAATTTAACGAAACTTACTTACTGACTACAAATTCTGGCTTTACTTAGAAAAACTTATTGCCATGTATTTGTTAATTACTCAATTTAAAAACGTTTTAGATTAGATTATAAAAATTAGTAAGATTGTGGTGATTGTGGTCGATATAAAGCACTTCAAGTTGTAGACTATAAAGCCATTTAGACCAAAATCTATTGACTTTTGGACCTCCCCGTGACCCATTTCAATAATGACTATCATAACATTTACACCCTGTATATAACTATAGTGAATATGCATTTAAACAAAAAATATGCCTTTTGTTGTTAGCATTACGCACCTTTTAGCGATATTTTGTGTTTCAAAAAGGGTGATTTTATTCTGATGAATAAAAAAAGGTACCAGAAAAATTAGTTAGAAAAATTAAAAATTTAAGGAATTCCGTATAAAATTTTCTTTGGGCTAAATTTTAGTTTAGGAACAAGATATAGAGATGCCAGCTTGCATGGACCTCATTTAGCTATTTTTTCATATAAGAAATCATACCAATGCATTTAATTTTTTTGAGAAAATTAACCATTTCTGTCGAAAAAAGCCCTCTAGCGGCCACATGTGAAACTAACAAAAATTAAAATATCATAAAATTTGTACCCCAAGAATAGCTCTTTTCAATTAGCCCAAGTTTGTTAAAATCAGCTCAACCGTTTTGAAGATACAGGTGTTTTTTTGAATACCGCCCCACGACTTTATATTTTTTTAGAGATACAGCAAACATTGACAAACAAAAAGGAGGTCCAGATTAATAATATATCGGTATCCACAGGAACGTCACTTTTTTAGATTCAACATCGCAGTTACGCCCCTAGCGGCAATTTCAGAAACTTGAAAATTATCCTGGTGTAGTAATACCTGTTTCTGCTGCAATCCTCTACGACGGATAGATTTCCAGATACGGTACCTCGCACTCTTAGTTGGCCGCCCTGTACAGAGTGGGGTCAAATGGGAAACAGTATACAAGTGATATATAAATCCGAACACCCAGTTTAAATGGTTTTATTTTAATAAAATTTTGTTTAAGTACTTAATGAAGCATAATAAGTAAATGATAAAAAATTCAAAATGATTGCACTGCTTTAACGCCCTTTGACCTTTAATAATGTGTGGATGCACCCTGATGTGCTACGCATTCTCCAACACGCCTAGGCATGCTTCTGATCAGGTGGTCAATGTCCTCCTGTGGTATCTCATTCCAGGCAACCACCAACTCCTCTCGAAGTGCTTCTATAGTCTGAGGAGGACGTTGCAAATTGAGCAATCTCCTACCCATCATATCCCACACGTGCTCAATTGGGGATAAGTAGGGAGATCTTGGTGGGCATGGTAACAATTTGACATCATTATGTTGAAAGAAGTCTATTGTGACTCTTGCAACATGTGGTCGGGCATTATCTTGTTGGAAAGTTGGATCTGTCAGGGTGTCAAGATAGGGTAAAAGATGGGGTTCTAGAACTTCGTGGATATAACGCTGCGCATTCATGTTACCTCTGATGAAGATTAAAGGTGACCTGGAACCATAAGCTATAGCACCCCAAACCATAACTCCAACAGTGTGATGGACATGTCTTTCAACAAAAAACTGTGGATTCCTCCTTTCACCACGTCGCCTTCTAACCCTGGCACGACCATCGTGCATGCCTAAACAAAATCGAGACTCGTCACTAAAGACAATACTGTTCCATTCCTGATCCCAGAGTGACCGTTGTCTGCACCACTCAAGGCGATTACGTCGGTGTTCTCGAGTTAAAGGGAGGACCAGTGTGGCCGGTATGAAAACAAGCCAAAACTTCTCATTCGTCGGTAAACACTTCGCATGCCAATAGGTCTTCCATGTTCTGCAAACCATTTATTTGCAATGGACCTGGTAGTGGAGAAACGGTCCCTTAAGGCCAATAATCTTAGGCGGCGATCTTCACGGTCTTTTGTTCTACGGCGGCGTCCAGTGCCCCTTGCTCTTTGCGTACGGCCTTCTCGAAGCCATGCCTGACAACACCTAACCACAGTGTCTACACTTCTTTGCACTCTAACTGCAATTGCCCGAAAAGAAAGTCCAGCTTCCCGAAGTCCCACTATACGGCCCCTATCAAACTCACTAAGTTGACGAAATCGTACAGGTCTCCGTACTCTAGGCATCGTAACCGATCGTAAAGGATGTCACGAACCAAAATCCGCCAACGTTGATTCTTTACTGCGGCTGAAATATTCAGTTTTAGAGCGTTAGTGAATTAAAAAAAGCAGTATAAAAACCGGAATGTCCAACTGATAAGGCTGAACATTTTTTCACTTGTTATTTACAGTAAGATAAATACGTTCACCAACTTTTATTAAAATAAAACCATTTAAACTGGGTGTTCGGATTTATATGTCACTTAGTATATTTCTTAGCCTCACGCAAATATTCTAGCCTTTTCCCAGCAACTGCCGCTATTGACGAGATGCGTTTGTGCCAGGGGACAACGAATGATGAATGAGAACCCCCATCTCCAAGCAGGTACGCTAATGCCTTGATCTGAGAAATTTAATATCAAACCCGATGAAAATAGGACGTCCAAACTTCAAACGAAGATAAGTGCTCGATAAAGTAGGTTTCCCCTTAAAGGAACTTGGAATGAAACCGTTTAATTTCGGTAAGTAGCGGAAACGGTAAAGTAACAATCCTGGCGTAAGAGAGAGCCAAGAGTGCGCAAACAGCTGGCTCCTTTATAACTCCCGAAGAATATAGGTTAGGTCTATGCTAGAGTAAACACGGAAAATAGTAAACGCTCCTTGTATAAACAAACAGCAGACGGCTTTGCTCGAAATGTATTTTCTATTTACCTTTCGTTTTACCGGCAGTTTGCGTAGCGCATAAAAGCCATAGCAATTTGTTGAATAAATAGCGAGATTTTACTTGCGTTCCTGTATATGTATATAGTTAGATAAATAAGGAGAGAGACAAGCGTACATTGAAGCGTCAAAAATAAACTATTATTCTGGTAGATTTTGTACAAACAGTGCTAGTTTGTATTGTGTTGTATCTAGCTGTTTGGAATCTGTTTGTAATGACAGAGTCGGACAGGTCATTGCGAATCGACGGTTTGAACCGTATTTTATACGTTTTCGAGAACCTGTTGACGCTTTTAGGGCCACATAACTGCTGCACATTCCTTATACTAAAATCTATTTTTCTGACCACAACGTTTATCTTTGTTATGTTTTCATTATTTAGTAACTAGCAATAGCTAACTTTTCAGTAAATTCCCATATACAGGGTGGCCCATCCATGCGTTGACGGAATATTACTCATAAACAAATACATTTTGGGAAAATCTATTTATGGCATGTTATACACGACATTTGAGGGCACATTTCTAAAATATTGGCAATTATACAGGGTGTCCCAATTTTGATCTACATATCAAAGTTGTGATTTTTTAAGTGGAAAGCCTCAAATTTTATTGCATATTTGGGTAAACCAATTCAAAAGAAGAAAATTGATATAACATATTACGGGGTTTTGGTAACTAGCTACTGAGGTGTAAGGTGTTTTGACTAGAAAATCCGTCCACTTCGGCAACACCTTAATCCGCCATTTTGAAATTTTGAGTGCTGAATTTTGTATCAAAAAAAACTTGCACACCTCAGCTTTCATCTTATTTGTTTCTTTTTCGAATTTTTATTTTTGCTCATACAGCGTGGTCAAAAACGCGAATTGTACTTCTATTCAAATATTTCAAATGCATCACCCTGTATATTTGTGCAAGTTTTGATTCAAATTTTTATAAGCTTTTTTTGGTACAAGGTTTCATTCAGATAAATTCACCAGATTTTTAGTTATTAGGCTTTTAATTTCTATTAAAAGTTGTTCTAACTCACCAAAATTAAGGAATAAAATCACATCATCCAGGGAAACAAAATACAAACAGTGGGCTAGTTCCACACTGCCACTAAGAGTACAGATTTGACGTAAAAACTAATAACAATCAGAACAGTATAAATCAGCATCAAGCGTAATAGAGAAAAAACAACTATAACAACAACATAAACAAACAACCATAACTACTCAAGATCTAATCTACAAAAACTGCTCGAAAATATCTCCACGATGTTGAATACACAGCCGTAGTCTTTGGATGAATGACCGTTGCACATCCCTCAGCATGTGTTCCCTTATGTTCAGAAAAGAATCCTTAATCCTTTCCTTCATATTTTCCGGCGTAGATGGTGGATATCTATAAACCTCTTAATCAACGTAGCCCCATAGAAAGAAGTCCATCGGTATCATATCTGGTGATCTAGGAGGCCAAGATATAGGCCCAGCACGACCGATCCAACGATTGTTACTCCAGGTGTCCAAATAGTTACGCACACGATTATGATAATGTGCAGGTGCGCCGTCATGTTGGAAGTACATATACATCCGAGTTTGCAGGTTGAAAAGCAAAGGCAAATTCTCGATCATGATATTCAAGTATTCTGAACCTGTTAAAAAAATGTTGTCGAAAAAGAAAGGCCCGATAACTTGTCTGCCAATAGCTCCTCCCCAAACATTCAAGCTCCATTTATTTTGGAAATCTATTTGCCTAACCCAGTAAGGGTTTTCTGTCGCATGTTTTGCTTATTGACAACACCTATGCTGTTAAAAATTGCCTCATCGCTAATAAGAACCTTATCCAGGAACTACGTCTTCACTCACTTTATTTAGCGTTATTCTACTAAACTCCATTCGAACTGCGAAATCCTGAGGACAAAGGCCTTGATGCAATGATAGGTGATATGGATGGCACCTATGCCAAACAAGATAAAAGCTGAGGTGTGTAAGTTTTTTTTTTGATACAAAATTCAGCACTCCAAATTTTAAAATGGCGGACTGAGGGGTTGCCGAAGTAGACGGTTTTTCTGCACAAAACACCTACATCTCAGTAGCTGATAGTACCAAAACCCTATAGTATGTTATATCAATCTTCTTGTTTTGAATTGGTTTATCCAAATATGCAATAAAATTTGAGGCATCCCATTTAAAAAATCACAACTTTGATATATAGGTCAAAATTGGGACACCCTGTATAATTGCCAATATTTTAGAAATGTGCCCTCAAATGTTATGTCATGCATAACATGCCATAAATAAATGTTCCCAAAACGTATTTGTTTATGAGTAATATTCCGTCAACACATGGATGGGCCACCCTGTATATTACATTTAATTAGGTATATTTTGTGACATCGGCTTCACTCTAAATAATTCTTCGAGTACAAACATACAAAAGATAAATTAATTATACTGTAATATAGAAATAAAAATAACCTAAGTATTTTTGTCAAGGTCATACGGCATTCTTCAAAAGAAGTGCCTTTAGCTAATACAGGATGTAGATTTAGTACAGTAGAACCTGGCAGCCGTACCTACAAATCGCATGTTTATGCCAATCCTGCGTCGATTGCACGTTTTTGCCCTAGGAAGTAAGAATTTGACAAATCAAATCAAATTCTAATGGGCGCGCGTCATTTGTTTTACTGTATTAGGCGACACCAACTATGCATGATTTGGCAACATTGCAACTAGTTGGAGAAATTATGATAGTGACGGTGGTGTAGTGGTGGGAATGTCTATCTTAAAAAAATACCACCTAGCAGTATCACATTTTCATCATTAAAATAATGCAAATTCACCATTAATATTGTCGCAACGAGTACAGCAATCCGCAAAAAAAAAGCTTATAAAACAGTATTCTGTTCCAGAGTTTCTGAGTTTTGGAAGTACTTTTGTCTCGTGACATTTTAGAAAAGAGATCAAAATATGTATACTAAGTGACATATAAATCCGAACACCCAGTTTAAATGCTTTTATTTTAATAAAAGTTGGTGAATGTATTCATCTTACTGTAAATAACAAGTGAAAAAAATTTCAGCCTTATCAGTTGGACATTCCGGTTTTTATACTTTTTTTTTTAATTCACTAACGCTCTAAAAATGAATATTTCAGCCGCAGTAAACAATCAACGTTGCCGGATATTGGTTCTTGACATCCTTTACGATCGGTTACGATGCCTAGGGTACGGAGACCTGTACGATTTCGTCAACTTATTGAGTTTGATAGACGCCGTATAGTGGGACTTCGGGAAGCTGGACTTTCTTTTCGGGCAATTGCAGTTAGAGTGCAAAGAAGTGTAGACATTGTGGTTAGGTGTTGTCAGGCTTGGCTTCGAGAAGGCCGTACGCAAAGAGCAAGGGGCACTGGACGCCGCCGTAGAACAACAGACCGTGAAGATCGCCGCCTAAGATTATTGGCCTTAAGGGACCGTTTCTCCACTACCAGGTCCATTGCAAATGAATGGTTCGCAGAACACGGAAGACCTATTGGCATGCGAAGTGTTTACCGACGAATGAGAAGTTTTGGCTTGTTTTCATACCGGCCACACTGGGTCCTCCCTTTAACTCGAGAACACCGACGTAATCGCCTTGAGTGGTGCAGACAACGGTCACTCTGGGATCAGGAATGGAACAGTATTGTCTTTAGTGACGAGTCTCGATTTTGTTTAGGCATGCACGATGGTCGTGCCAGGGTTAGAAGGCGACGTGGTGAAAGGAGGAATCCACAGTTTTTTGTTGAAAGACATGTTCATCACTCTGTTGGAGTTATGGTTTGGGGTGCTATAGCTTATGGTTCCAGGTCACCTTTAATCTTCATCAGAGGTAACATGAATGCGCAGCGTTATATCCACGAAGTTCTAGAACCCCATCTTTTACCCTATCTTGACACCCTGGCAGATCCAACTTTCCAACAAGATAATGCCCGACCACATGTTGCAAGAGTCACAATAGACTTCTTTCAACATAATGATGTCACATTGTTACCAAGATCTCCCGACTTATCCCCAATTGAGCACGTGTGGGATATGATGGGTAGGAGATTGCTCAATTTGCAACGTCCTCCTCAGACTCTAGAATCACTCCGAGAGGAGTTGGTGGTTGCCTGGAATGAGATACCACAGGAGGACATTGACCACCTGATCAGAAGCATGCCTAGGCGCGTTGGAGAATGCGTAGCACATCAGGGTGCATCCACACATTATTAAAGGTCAAAGGGCTTTAAAGCAGTATAATCATTTTGAAATTTTTATCATTTACTTATTATGCGTCATTAAGTACTTATACAAAATTTTATTAAAATAAAACCATTTAAACTGGGTGTTCGGATTTATATGTCACTTATTATATTATCAAAAGATCTATACCTTATTTTCATCCGAGTTTTACCTTTGGACCTTTGAACTTCAAAGACGTGTTTATGTCTGACGATACTCCACTGATACATTTCCTGCCAGTGCACCTCACACAGAAATGCAGCTCACGTCGTATCTTCGAGTAACGCGTCGCTAATGCCTCAAGCAAAGCCAAGGAGTACGTTATATTAAAGACAAGAATATGAATATATCGTATTACCAGAAGCTTCCCCGCCGCTGTGTCGTTGAGGGTGGATATCCCTCGTCCCCCAGGAAGTTGAGGTAAAACGAATGGATGGTTTCCTCCTTTTTCTCTTTTTTCTCCCTGAAGGAGCGAGCGGAGCGCTGCATGAATAACAAAAGAGAGCGCCGGAGGTTCGAGTGGGACAATCCTCTCTTGCCAAGCGCGAGTTTTGTGCAAATTTACCATCTCTTCTCTCCACTTTCGGCCGCCACCCGCAACCGTCTGTATCGGTGAGAACGCTCACAGTGAGTTTCGTGGTGGCCCGCGACTAATCTCTGGCTTCCTTATCCCTTCATCCTTCTTGAGAGGATCGTATTTAACCGTAACTACTGTGGTACATATTTTGCAACATAAAGGGTGTCTCAGAAATATTTTCGTTTTTAGATCAGTCCTCTGGCGGAATACGCATGCTCCGGAGAAACGAGACAGTTGACAAACGTTTGGCAACATTGTTAAATTTTAGTTGCAATGGAGCGTTTTACAGGGCCGCAACGTGCTTTTTGTGTTCGCGAGTTCTATAAAAACAAGGATTCTTATGTGCTTGTACGTCGTTTGTACAGAAATCATTATAACATAGCAAGAATGAGAGATGTCCCAAGCGCAAATTTAATTAAATATTGGGTAAGAAAGTTCGAGAGCACTGGAAACACGTGTATTAGTAAACCGCCTGGACGGCCAAGGTCAGCAAGATCGAACGAAAATATTGAACGTGTGCGCCAGTCCGTTAACGAGGATCCCCGGCAATCATTAAGACTGCGTGGAGCGTCTCTAACTTTGCATAAGTCAACTGTTCATCGCATTATTCGCAAGGATTTGCATTTTCACCCATACAAGATTGTTGTTACACAACAATTAAAACCACAAGATCCCGCTAATCGATTAGAGTTCTGTAGAACAATGAGACAGCATTTTAACGGTTACAACAACATATGGTTTTCTGATGAATCGAATTTTCACATTAACGGGCATGTTAATAAACAAAACTGCCGATATTGGGCCGAGCAGAACCCGCAAAATCTTCATGAGACGCCATTACACTCGCCTAAAGTTATCGTCTGGGCTGCTATGTCAGGGCAAGGAATCATTGGCCCGTATTTTTTTGAAGACAATCGTGGCCAAGCTCAAACTGTAACATCTGAGCGCTACTGCCACATGATTAGGACTTTTTTAACTCCAGCTATACAGAACCCTGGTGGCTACAATAGAAACACGTTTTTCCAGCAAGATGGAGCGACTTCTCATGTCACGAATGAATCCTTGGATGCTCTTCATCAGTTATTCCCAGAGAGGGTCATCAGTCGCAGAGGAGACATTAACTGGCCACCGAGAAGACCCGATTTGACACCAGCAGATTTTTTCTTATGGGGATACCTGAAGAGTAAGGTATACACCCCACCGCCACAAGATTTGAGAGAGTTGAAGCAAAAAATAACAGATGAAATAAAGGCCATTCCTCGAGCAATGCTTCGGAGAGTGATCGAAAACTTCAGTTCGAGATTAAGAGAGTGTGAAAACATGAACGGTGCTCATTTATCCGATACTCTTTTCCATAAATAAAATTAATGTTTAGGCTTTCGTTTGGTAATAAATTTATCTTTGTAAAAATATTCTAAGTATTTTTATTTATGGCATAAAATAAGAAAATATTTATGAGACACCCTTTAGTTGGTGTGGTGCGATCATGATGACCGCGCTAATTAAATATCACTAAAAAATTAATATTTATTATTTTCATGTATTTTCTTCAAATTAATGTATTGTCTATAGTTTTGTAATAATAACACTGGACAACAAATTTTAGTTTTTTAATTGTATCTTGTGGGAAAAGTGCACTTCTTTGTTAATTTTGGGGCGCTGAATCCAAAAATGACAATGAAATAAAAAAATTAGTTGCGGTTTAGAAAAAAAACTTTTTATTTTTAAAGATATATTAAAAAAAGTAACAAGATTCATATACTTATAAGAATCACTATATGCGCTGTCTTTTTGCTGTTCTTTTATGGATCGTTTCTGGAGCATCTCTACCAAGAGTCCAACAGTAGTCTGCAAGCATGGAAGGATTCCACTTTTCCTGGTACCTTTTTTCCATTGTTGAAATATCCTGATGAAAACGTTCGCCGTGCTCATCACTTACGGCTCCGCAATTGTCAGGAAAAAAGTCCAGGTGTGAGTATAGGAAATGTATCTTAAGAGACATATTACAGCCCATCTTTTGATACGATGACAGCACATTTTTGACAAGGGTTTTATAGTTGTCAGCTTTTCTATTTCCCAAGAACTTCGTGACCACCAGACGGAAATCATTCCAAGCAGTTTTTTCAATACCTGCTAAAGTGTTTTCAAACTGTGTATCTTTCAAAATATTTCGAATCTGTGGCCCAACAAAAATACCTTCTTTAACCTTTGCCTCACTTAGTCTTGGAAATTTCTGACGCAGGTATTGAAAAGCTGACCCATCTCTATCTAATGCCTTGACAAAGTTTTTCATTAGGCCCAACATGATATGCAGTGGTGGTAATAATTTTTTTTCGAATCTACTAATGGCATATGCTGTAAATTTTTTTGACCTGGCTCCAGGAATTGACGAACAGGCCAGTTTTGTCTGGTTTAATGAAGTGCCTTTGCCCGACTGTCCCATTCACACAAAAACAGCAAAACTTTGTGTGGCCTAGCTGCAGCCCAAGTAAAAGTGCAACAACTTTCAAATCGCCACAAATATGCCATTGGTGCTCATCGTATTTTATGCATGTCAATAGGTACTTCATATTGTCATATGATTCTTTCATGTGAACTGCATACCCTACAGGAAGAGATGGTAAAATTTTTCCAATATGCAATAACACTGCCTTTAAACTCAATGTTGAACTGTCTATAAACAATCTCCATTCTTCTGGGTTATAGTTTATATTTAAAGTCGCCAGTAAGCCGTTAATGTTACTGCAGAAAACCAAGTTATTCTCCATATTGAAAAATGGTTCTAAGTCTTTGTGGCGTTTACGAAAAACACATACCGAAACATCGTCTTCTAACAAGTTCCACTGCTGCAGTCTTGATCCGAGTAACTCTGCCTTACATTTTGGAAGTTCTAAATCTCTTACAAGATCATTTAATTCTAACTGTGTTATTTTGTGCGGTTGGTGGCATGACGTGCTCGTTATAAAATCAGGATCTCTTGACGTTGATGGCATATGTTCTTCCTGACGAATCACTCGATCGCATGATCTGATTAGTTTTCTGATTCGCAAGTGTAGGATTCTGGGGGTTTTGGAATAGGATTTTCGTCACTGTGAGGCACAGGTCTCATCGCAGATGGTATGTTTGGGTAGTTAATAACCGATTTTTTTTTCTTGGACATACCTGTGGCTTGTCCAACACAAGGTACCATGCAAAAGTAACAATCATTAATATGATTTGTGGGCTCTCTCCAAACCATTGGGACAGCAAAGCGCATAGACCGTTTTTTGCCATTTAACCAGCTCCTCAGACTTGAAGCACATGTATTACAGCAGATGTGGGGTGCCCACTGTTTGTCTTGATCACCTAGTTTACAACCGAAATAAAGCTGATATGCCTTTGTTATTAGTGGAGTAATAGACCGTCTCTGAGACGCAAAAGTCACATCACCACACACGTAACAAAACTGATCTGGATTGTTTACACACTTTCGAGACATCTTGCAAGAACGCTGTCAGTCAACTGAGGAAAAAATGGCTAATATAAAACAATATAATGTACACGTATGTATAACGTAACACAATCATGCCGATTACATCATCGTTCCTTGCCGAATATAAAAATGTAGCACGTGCATTCTTGTGAATTACAGTATATTAACACTGCTACAGCAGGAACACGTATAATTACCGTATCTCTAAAACTTGAACTAATATTGAAAAAATAAGTTTCATTCCGGTTTTAGCACATTAAAAATAGTAATATTTTGTTGATTTTATTTAGGATATTTTTTGGCTATTGATCAGTGTAATCAAATGGATATATTGATAAAAGAACACTTCCATTTAACACAATTTTATTTTTTTAGCGACAATATTAATTTTATAGAAAATTAGTAAGCATAGCCAAAAGTTTATATTAGACAAAAAAGGTTGGTGTAAAACGAAAGAAAACATATTGCACTTAAGACTAGGAACCGATCTTACAAAAAAAAAATAGTTACTCCAAATATGAAGGCTATTTTCATGAAAATCACAAAGCCTAAAAATTTTATAAATCACATTTACTGTTACAACATAGTTTTGTTCAACACTCAACACAAATTGGTCTAGCACACATGTAACACAGGTGAATGGTCTTTCTTTTTATTCTTGAAGAACAGGTATAACACGTTTTACTTTTTCAAGTTTCTCGGTGGAAACTGGTGCTGGACGGTCTTCGGGTAGATTCAAGATCATTCGTATTGAAGCTCGTAATTATCGTGAAATTCTTGGATTTGCAGACCTTCTTTCTAAATGCGGCAAGTATCTTTATAAAATCAGTTTTCTCAAGCTTCGTATTATTTTTGCAACTCTGATGGATAATATGAGCATTTACTCCACTTATATCTAGGATACGAAAAAACAGAACCATAGGCCACCTCCTCGTGCGGCGACTTGTAGAATGTTTGGCGCATTTGTCATCTAGAGCTTCTACTCCGCCCTTTGTAGAATTATACTACGTTATAATCTCAGGCTTATCCGTATCATCGTCAAATGATTTTGAATGGTGCATGGACGATATGAGAATAACAGCTCTACTTTTCTCCGGGACATATGAAACTAGAGTCATTTCCTTGGTAAAACCAAATAATGTTCCCTCCCTACCAACTTTTCTGCTTCTTTTTTGTATGAACTTCCTTTCCATTTTTCTTAAGCGTTCCAACATACGTAAGTCCCCGTGTTTTTAGCTGCTCTACAATTTCTAAGGACGGAAACCAGTTGGCGTTGGCTTTGCTAGCTTTCTCAAAGTATTGGCTAAACCAATTCCATCAGAATCCTTACCAGCATATATATATATATATATATATGCTGATGAAGCCAACCAGCAGAAATACGTATCGCTCGGGTTACCTATCCTATTTTCTGCTCGAATCCACTTTTTGCGGATTTAGTCCATTATTTTCCTATTTTTGTTATATACCTTTCTCCGCATGATAATTTTCTCTTTGTAGATCCTTTGGGCTTGAAGTACCACAGGAAGTGGCTATAGCCGGCCGCGTGGTTGTGGTTATTTGTCGCCTTGAAAATTCGAGGTCTTCTAGCCATTTTATACTACAATGTGTAGGTTGGCTCTTGTTGTGGACTTCGTGTGTCTTTTTTTCCTCTCCAACTTTGTTTCCTCAGGTTACACCCGTATCCGGATGTATGGGCATGTGTCTCTACTTTTTTAGTTGCATATGTGCATTCATTTCGGGCCTGATGAAGCCAACCAGCAGAAATACGTATCGCTCGGGTTACCTATCCTATTTTCTGCTCGAATCCACTTTTTGCGGATTTTATCCATTATTTTCCTATTTTTGTTATATACCTTTCTCCGTATGATAATTTTCTCTATATATATATATATATATATATACAGGGTTATCCAAATTAAGTGTCCACCATTAGTAACTTTGTTATTAGTGAAAATACAAAGTTGTTTGAATTAGCAAACTAGTAGCATTTTTAACGCTGGTAAAAATGAGAAATAAAAAAAAAACAATTGAGAGTCGTTATTTTGATTTTTTTTCAGTAAAATAACATTTTTTTAAATGGAAACCCCTGTATATTATATTTTTTTCTGTTAAAGCATCAAATTTTAAACAAAAAAGCTTACAATAACTTTTCTCCTAGGTTACAAATTGTTGAAGTTATGGCCTCCAATCTGAAACAATTAAATTGTATCGACAAACTTTATTTTCAACATCAACTTATAATCTTACAAAATACAATAACAATTTTTTTTAAAGAAGATGCTCGAAAACACCACCTTGTTCTTCAATACATTTTTGGGCACGTTTTTCAACTGCTCGAACTGTCTTAAGTATGGTCCTACCATCTATCTGGGTTATCTTTTCCCTAACTGCAGTCTTTAACGCGTCAAGGTTATCGTACCTTCGCTTGTAAATTTGGTTCTTTAAGTAACCCCACAAGAAGTAATCAAGTGGCTTTAGATCTGGTGATCTGGGAGGCCACTGTATTGGGCCATTTGTTCCTATCCACTGATCATTAAAAGTAGTACTTAGAAAATGATAAGTACCTCTGGAGTTGTGGGCAGGTGCGCCATCTTGCTGAAAATGCAGATGATGTCTACTTATAAGATCCAATTCGTCTAAGAAATTAGTCAGAATTTCTGACATAAATTCCACATATCTTTCACCAGTTAGGGTTCCCTCATAAAAGAACGGGCCAACAATTTTTGAACCAATTATACCGCACCAAACGTTGAAACTGAAACGGACTTGTGGGCCTCTTGGATGTACTAACAAAAGATTTTCTCTTGAACAATAATGGTGGTTTTTTCTATTAAACATTCCAGAATTTGAAAAATTTGATTCATCTGTCCATAAAAGGTAACGAAAGTTATTTACATTTTGGCGACAGAAGCTAAGATACTAATGGCAAAAAACAAGTCTTCTCTCTGGATCCCCTGCCAAAAGCGTTTGAACTGGTCGGTACTTATACGGAATAAATTTGTATTTTTTTAAAATCCTTTGAACAGTACCATAACTGAAATTAGAGTCCTTGAGGATATCTGCTATTGAATTCTCACGATAAGCTTCAAAATATCCAATAACTGCAATTTCCGTGGCCTCGCTTATTATGAATTCTTTTTTTGCTCTTGTTTTAGCAAAAACATTTTCGTTGCCCCTAAATTTTCGATAAAGTCTCAGAAAATATCGTTCATACGGTTGAATGCGAGCTTGATATAATTCACTGTAGTATTCTCTTGCTCTCAAGGAGGATTTTCTGCACACTAAATAGCATTCTAACATATCACACTTTTCTTCATGGGAGAACATTTTTCTTTAAATTAATGACACAATAAAGCTTATAAACAAGTATTTACACTAATGTTTGACATTATTTGATTTTATCATTGTTTTCCAAAGCCTTCTAGTTGCGAGTATGTCCAGTTTAACAATTTGTCGCTTATCTTAATGCTGTCAAATCGCGAACGCCATGTTGTTTTCATAGCCGTCTTAATATTATAATACTGCAAATAATTAAAAATATTTATCGTTATTTTGACTTTATTTTTGACTTTGGCGGAAAAGTCATTATGAACTTTTTTGTTTAAAATTTGATGCTTTAACAGGAAAAAATATAATATACAGGGGTTTCCATTTAAAAAAATGTTATTTTACTGAAAAAAATCAAAATAACGACTCTCAATTGTTTTTTTTTTATTTCTCATTTTTACCAGCGTTAAAAATGCTACTAGTTTGCTAATTCAAACAACTTTGTATTTTCACTAATAACAAAGTTACTAATGGTGGACACTTAATTTGGATAACCCTGTATAACCTCTTTAAAACAGTACTTTCAAAGTCTGAATCGCCAAACCGAATTCTTTTTGAAGGTCCTGCACCATAATCATCTTAAATAGCACTGACTTGAAGGTACTTGGACGCTCCATGCGTTAGAATTAAAGGACGGGGTAAACTCCAGAGCAGTGACTATGTGCTGCGGTCATGGTGACCGCACCACAGTAGTTAAGGGTTAAAAAAGATTGAGCATGGATGTCCGATGTCGACAACGTTGAGAAATGGTGAATGACCTAGTTCCTCTTCAAATTCAAATATGGTGGAAGCGACTGTTTTTAAACGATTGTCGAATGGGAAAGTAGGGAGGAGGGTTTGTTTATGTATAATGCCACATTTCGAAAAAGGAAAATAAATTGTACTATTAAAAATGTGTGACAATGTAACATAATGGAATTCTCTAATTGCATTTTTAATAGCGTAACTGTGATGATTTCCTTTTTTTTTCGGTTTTATGTTGGAAACAACGAACATTCATTCCGTGTTCAGGCTTTCTGTACTTTAACGTAGGGCTACGGTGGTGCTTTGTGGATACTTAGTATTCCGACTGATTGACGATCTTTATGTATCTACAATTCCCTTAAAAAGAGTGTTTCAGAACTAAGGGATCAAACTTCTAGGGGTTATTCAGTATAACAGTAGAAAACATTTGATTATAGGGACCCATATCCGGAAAAGTGTCACTACGGCACTACGGTCCGAAGACGCGTTAAAATTCAGAAAGACGATGAAATGCCTAAAATAAAGTTCTAGAACATATTTTCGATGCATAAAGTTTGGTCAAATAAGTACGAGATATTTCCTTATTTTCTTCAAGAAATAACTTTTTTTGCCACAAAAAAACGCCCCAATAGTTATTTTCAACAACAAAATGATAAATAAACCATGGGCGTAGTGAAGAAAAGCATTTACTTATTAAGCAAATTCTTTTTCTGAAAGTGGTAAAAACTAATCTGAATGTAAGGTCTATTTTAAGCTTTCAATCAATAAATCTTCAAAACCACTGAACTGAAGTACATTAATTTTATATCATTATAAAGGGATTTGAAAGACCTTTAAAACAAGGTATCACTCGACCCCCCTTTCCATTTAAGATTTTAGGATTGGTGTCACTCCCGCCCTGGGGGCTGCACGTGTTAACGTGATTTTTTGCCAAACTTGTGTCCCCCTCGAAAACAAAATCGACGGGTCTGAGCGTTTTTCCAAAAAAAAAAAACTGAGCTGCCAGTAAATGCGTCTGTTTCGTTTTCGATGCGCCACCCCATACCGCAGAACAACGAGGTGTTAATCAGCTTTTCAAACTATTGGTAGCTGGCGTTTGTCACCTACTTACGTACAGCATTTTGGGTTTTTCAAAAGGCCTTGCTTCCTGTTCGTCTGTCTCCAAGGACAGACCTATACCACACTGATGAGCTGCTAATAAGCACGAAACAGCGCTGTCTGCGGTCGGTCACAGTTACAGAGACAGAAAGCAGATATTTCCATGTTTATAAAACAATCAAACATCCTCTTTTAAAGGATTGTCCACATTTAACAATTTACCACACTTGGGGAAAGATTACTTGGTAAGAGACACAATTTTGACGACTCCTGGAAAAAAGCCGAATTGTCTGGCTAGAGCTGAGAAATACTTTTCACCATTCAGACTCCTTATTCTATAATCTATAGGAGCAATGGGGGTTTAAATATTTTCTAAATGATGGAACTTCAGTACACATCAGCTTGCCTATTTTACAAAGAACACCCTACTCTGTTTATTGCCATTAAGTAATACGTCTTAAACAATGACCAGTGCAGGCGAATTATACCGTTTTTGCGTATTTTTCGCTGAGCCGCATGATTTTTACCAGGTTTCTCTTAGTAGGGTAACCTGATTTGTAGATATATTTTATTACGAATAACAAATCTTACTGGGTGATCAAAAAAAAAGAATAAGAATTAAATTTCAGAAAGTAACTCGGTTAGTATTTATTTCCGGTACAACCGGAGGTGCCAACATTTTGAAAAAAAATAGCTGAATTGCTCCCAACAATTATACTATAAAAACATTTTTTTTTACTTCTTACATCAACTTTTTGAGTAAGAGATCGCTACAGTTCTACGTAAGAAATCCTATACAGGGTGATTCACAAGTCGTGACCAAAAATGAAACATCGTACCTGTGATCGTACACAAGACCGCATTTCAAGGGGGATCTTCTGTGTAACCTTTTTTTCTCGAGGGCTTAAAAGCCAGCCGTTTCATCCATTAGGCCATAACTTTCTAGATCCACTAGACTACCTGGTTAAGCTTTTGCGTCACACTCCAGTTTGTTTGTATTTTATATTTTGTATCTCGTCAGTACTGTTTTTATCCTAGGGTCTTGGCAATGCATAACATTGAAGACACTCTTCTAACAAATCTGCAAAATGACGAGATTTTACGAGAGACGGATATGGAAGATTCGGAGTATACGAGACGCAATTGTGAAATGTAAATTTAACAGATTTGCTCTCTTTTCCCTGGATACATCCAGAATGCAAATTCCTAAATGTAAATATAAATATTTTACGGAAAACGGACTGCTACGATGTTCGCCGGAATTTAAAAACGGGACGCAAAGTGCAGCGTTGAGAAGGGAGAAAAAGCTGAAAAATATGCGCGGAGTATGTTGTTTTAGATGTATATATGCAAAGGAAATACGACTCTAGCATCATGAGGATTATCATTGAATAGAGAGGGAGTACTTTGGTATAATTTAACGAAATTTGGAATCAGTCTGGACCCTAGCTTAAAACTATACCTTGAATCGTCAACTTTCGTTGGCTGCGAGATCTAGATTTTTTCAAACCACAAATCAAAATATGACAATGGAACTATATTATGACTTTCAAATGCGAAACATTTCTTTAAAATTTAATCATTGTACACTAAAACATGTGCCACTTTTCTAACTGTAGAGGCCTTTGACTATTTTACATTCTTTCTACCGCCAGGTGGTAAAGTGTACTTTATGAATATGTTTCCCAGGTGCTCTCACACTTTTAGTCCACGGGCTTCTGCACGCCCTAAGGCAGTGGTCATGTAAATCTGGGGCGCAGTAAGAGCATTTAGCCTCTGAGCCAGAATATAATATATACACATATTAATTGAGATATCCCCCCCCCCATGACACTGCACCGGGAGGTAGCTGCATCACTTGCTTACCTCTTGTAACCGGCACTGGTTGAGGTGTTGGAACCCATGACGCGTTGCACACTGCGCGGACAATAAATACCTAATTTACGCACTAGACGCAAAAATAATTCTGTCCCTGAGTTAAACGTGAAATATTTGTCAAGGCGCTATATAGGAGGATTTATGTTTCGCCTTCGCGTTTTTTTGTGTCCAACAAAATTTAGTAGAATCAGAAAAGGCTCAGCCTGGTTGATTCCATGATCTTGATTCCTATCAGCCGTTCTTCATGTATACAAAATGACTGAGTAGGAAAAAGAATAATGGCAGCCATTCGATTTGACAGAGTACTTATAACTTTGGTCCCCTTGGCGGCAAACGACTTTCTTCAATATTTGTCGTCCTGCACGTTTTTTATTCTACGCTTCTGACTACAGACGTCCCTGACTGTTTTACGTATACAAGGGATGCAAAAGGGATATATTAATATTTTATGACTCTCCCCCAAGTTTATCGCAGAGGACTTATAAACTCGAAGAGTGCTTGAAGAAAGTCGTAAACTTAACATTCGTGTTATACAACCAGCTATTTTTTATTATGGCGCGTTTAACTGCTAACCGGCATCCCGGCATTGGCACTTCTTGGGGGTTCCGCTTTTATTAGGTGGAACGAGATGGTTTTGTTTGCTTTGATGAACAGGCCAAGGAGTCTCTAATATAGTGAAGATATTTATAGACCAATAGAATTTTGAGCATAGCTGTGGATACATTCACTGTCCAAAGAAACGTGGGTCCTTTTTTGTACCGAAACAGCCGCACACGTTTTTCTTTTTTTTTTTATGGTAGCATTAGCATTCTGTGATCTAGGGTTTCAGATTGCATCACGACCACTTGTCAATGAACTTCGTAAATCACCGTGTAACACGATGTTTTTCATAGTTTTTCAATCCGTTTTCTAGTAGTGCATAATTTATAACAACAAATGACTGGTTTTCTTTGTTAATTGTTCATCTAGTACCTCCCATCATCATCGTAGGGAAAATTTAATGAAGCCATGTCTACTGTCTCCTAAGTCGTAAAAAAATCGAATATGCTGATTAAGTGACGTACATCAGCTTTTGAACTCAACAATTATACAGACATCAACAAATATTCCTGAATATGTCCTCAACTTCCAACAATGAAGCTAAGTTTTACCTATTACTTGGGTTAGTACGGAAATAATAAACTGACAAATACTCTTAACATATTAGTTACAGTAATGGAGATATGATTATAAATTTGTTTGCAAATTGTAACATTATTTTTATGCCATAAATCTTATACACTGTCCATCCACATGCATTGAGTATCACTATTTATTGTTCCACTATTTGTCTATTAGATATTATTGCTAAAATAAAAACCTACAAAAGAATTCGCTGCTTCTGATCTTCGGCGATGTCAAAAGTTTATCTCGCCAATTCAGTAACAATCATGTAAATTATTATATCATTTTTTTCTCCATGCGCTTCTCTTACTGATTTTAAACAGCATACTGGACAAAAGATATATCCATATTAAAAGTAGTAACTTGTGAAGAAATACCTTGAACTTTCTGCAAGGACCTCTCTCGATATCATCTTCTGGGTGAGCTAGTAGTTGATATTAAACAACTTTTTCTTCTTCTTGCTTGGTCTGTCTTTTTCCATTATACTAGCAGCACTTTAATCAGTTTCTACTAAGGGCCACTGGCCATGTAATAAATTTATAATTCTTGTGGGTTTACTCCCATTAGTAAAACACCTTAATTCATTTATTGTTAACTTTATTCTATTTATAATTCTTGTTGCTAGGTATTGCGAGGTAATTACTCTGCTGACCGCAGCATTTGCGGCGACTTATATTATTTGCAATACCTAACATTTTCTAACAGCTTACAATAACAATATTTATACGTACAAAGTGTTCGTATCATACTACAGTTTTAACTTTAGCGTATTTTTAATTTTTTAATGAATTACCAGAATATACCTAAATCTTTCTGTATTGTATTCCTAACATTGCATAACACGAGGAAGTAACATTTTTGTGTTGAGTTCATTAAATAAAGGGAAAAAAGTAAGCATTCTTTTTGAAAGCTTCATTTGACGAAGTGTCATTTTATTTCGTTATGATTCAGTATAAGAGCTCAGAAATTCAACTTTAAGTCAAACTAGATATGAAAAAGCAGAATATTTATTTATTTTAATGACACTATTTGTTCATGCACAGAGAAGATTGAGCATTATGAAAAGAATCACTATTATAGGGATCGATTCAAGTTTAAACCAATCGACATGACTGATTTAAAATCGATCTTCCAGTCTCTGAAATCGAATGTCTTGGGAAGTGATGGCGTGTCACTCAGAATGCTAAAACTATGCTTCTTTGCGATTTCAGGTCACATTTTACACATCATAAATACCTGTTTAGAAAGGGGATTCTTTCTAGAATCATGGAAAGAAGCATTAGTGTTATCTCTAGCTAAAATAGGTAAACCAAGAATATATTCTGGTTTAAGACCAATTAGTATTTTACCTGTTTTGTCCAAGCAATGTACATCCAAGTTTACGATTATCTCTCGTAAACATAAAATTTAGCCTCCCAAACAATGCGGTTATCGAAAAGGATATAACACTGCAGGCGCCCTATAAGACTTAACTGATAACATTATTAGAGCCTGGGATCAACATATGATCACATCATTAGTTCTTCTTGACTTCTCTAAGGCTTTCGATACCATAAATCATCGTCTTCTAGTAGCCAAGTGCAAATATTTTGTTTTTTCTGACTCTGTGCTTCTTAGGAAATCGATATCAAAGGGTACACATGGACATGGTTCTATCTTCAAAGTGCCTCATTTCCTCCGGAGTGCCTCAGGGGTCTGTACTTGGGCCACTCCTATTCATTTTGTATATTTCTGATCTCCACTCAGTTGTTAATGTTGTTATTATCCAATTCTTTGCCGACGATTCACAGATCTACAGTCATTTCCATAATCACGACATTCGAAATGCTGAATCTGATGTAAATGAAGATATAACATCTATCGGTATGTATACAAAAAATCATAACCTTCAGTTGAACCCTTTAAAATCGAAAGCCATAATTTTTTCACCAAAACTATTTAGAAGTGATGAAAAAAGAAATTTTAAAGTAAAATTAAATGGTGAGACTATAGAAATAAGTGAGTCAGTGAAAAACTTGGGCGTAACTTTAGATGAATGTCTAAATTTTATACCACATGTAAATAGTATCAGTAAGAGTTGTTTTTCAATTTTACGTCAATTATATCTTAATAAACAATTTCTTGACTTTACAACTAAAAAAATGTTGTGTGAATCTTTGGTAATGTCCAAAATTAGTTATTGCGATTTAGTTTATCTTACATTTCTTGACTCAATATCTCTAGCACGTCTCCAAAAAATCCAAAACTCATGTTGATCAATAATTTGAAAAAATAAGATCATATCAGCCCTTTTTTCAATGACATGAAGTGGTTCAGAGTAAATGAACTGTGTCAGCTACACTTAGTTACTTACACCTACAGGCTTTTGCCATCATCCATGTCGCCGTTTTTGAGAAATAAGCTGATATCTAGAAGCAATATCCATTCTAGAGATATTCGATTCACTGAAACACTCACAATGCCGTTTCATACGACATCATTCGTTCGTAAATGCTTCACCTACAACGCAATTATTTTTTACAGCGCTCTACCTCGATCCACAAAATTGCTATCATATGATGAATTTAAAAGACATATGAAGAAATTTATTTTGAATGGAAGTATATAAATTAGGTGATAAAATTTATGTCACCTCACACAGAAATATTTCCAATATAGCATTCCTTTGTTTTGTATAACTGTACAATTTTTGTACTTTTAAATCATGAAATATTGAATAGCCTGCACTTATATATTATGATATACATCATTTTTTGTATACACCTACATTTTCAAACTTCTAACTTATCAAATGTATTTATGTTTTTTGTATTTTTCTTCAGTTTTTCTTGTTTTTTTTTTTGGTTTAAGTAGCAGAGTAGCATTATGCTAAACTTTGCCCCCTAAATAAAGACGAGTTATTATTATTATTATTATTATTATTATACATACATTTCTATTCACAGACGAAAATTAGTTCGTCGCATAGTTTTTTAATGAATTGTTAGGTTTTATCAACCTCCTGAAAAAAAGTTTTTTGCCGCTTGTTCAAGTCATGCTTAACGCGGTCCAATTGGCGTATACGTTTTTAATCATCGATTCCAAACATTGAACACGTTTATCCCCAATTCCTGCTACGCCTCTGTGCACTTCCGTAACACACCGCCTAATCAACATTCCAATCACCTCCAGACTTTATCTGGCGCTGGTCTCGGGCGCCAATTCCCGACAGGAAAATTAAGTGGAGTCGGGAATTCCTGCATTCGCGCACGATTCTCCTCCACCCCCCAACCTGCCGACTCCCAAGTGGAGGGTCGAGAATTGCCGACGGGCGGAAACGGGAGTTTTTCCTCCCAATCGATCTGGATATATATATGGAAGTGTCGCCAGATGTCTTCGCCGGGTTTCCTATTGGAAAGAGGGATCGTGGATACGGTGAATCGTTTGATCCAGGAAATGGTGTATTATTTGAATCACATTATTATATCTTTTCTTTTGTTTGGTTTGGATGTGACGTTTCTTGTGATATGTATTATTCAGTAGCTCTTGTACAGGGTAGCTCTCATTAACATGTTTGGTAATACAGGGTGTCGGCAAAGTTGGGGTTTTCCTTTACACGACGTGTAGATCTTGAAAACATAAGCAATATTTCTTAGTACCATATACACATATAAAGGGCTCTGCAACATCAAAAATATCTTAATACCGTCCTGTAGCCACGACCTGCCGCGATATCCCAGACTGGTACCGGCTACTAGCTGAACCCGACGACAGAACTGGGTCGGGGTCAGTGTGTCAGGTCAGTATGCAACCTTCAACCGACGGATACGGTCACGCGTGTAGAGGTAATCGCGTAGACGAGAATCCCTCAACAAGCACAAGAGACGTGGCTAGAGAAGTGCAAGTATCAAAAACTAAAGTGTGGCAAACGCCGCGTGAAGAGGGGCTGTATCCGTTTCACGTCCAACGTGTACAAGCCCTTCAACCTGACGATTTTCCAGCAAGAGTGCGGTTTTGTGAGTGGTTGTTGCATCAACATGACAATAATCCGGACTTTTTGAAGTGCATATTGGTGACAGACGAATCTACGTTCACGCGTAATGGGGTGAATAACTTTCGCAACACTCATGTTTGGTCAGTAGAAAATCCGCACGCTGTCCGTCGGGCACATTTTCAACAAACATTTTCGGTGAATGTTTGGGCTGGCATGGTGAACGGTATGCTCATTGGACCATCTATTCTCCCAAATCGATTGGACGGGATGCAATACCTAGACTTTTTACGAAACATTTTGCCTTCCTTGTTAGAAGATGTGCCATTAAGTGTAAGACAATCAATGTGGTTTCTGCGTCTGCTCGGTAGCGCATCAGCTGATTTCATTTTCTGTTGGAGCGGTATGATTTAGGGCAGAGACGTACTTAGCCCTTCTCGTCAACTGGAGAGTGAGTACTTTTTCCTTTATTTTTTTTTACTTGGTCGCCCTCGTTTCACTACACATTACCTTTGTTATTTCAAGGGTAGTTGTTTCTGAAAAGGAAAACCCCAACTTTGCGGACACCCTGTATAACCTTTGTCATGGGATTTTACAATACTATTTAAGTGGAGCATTTCCTAACCAAATTAAAAATAATCCAAAACAATTTTTGAAAATGATATTTGAAGAAACAGTTTAATATCCACCTGGCCTATTGTATTCCGAAACAAAGTTATTTGATCTTAGACCACTGTTTTTCTACCAGATTGTTGTATTTCAGTTTAAACACAGAAAATGTTTGGTTCCACTGAATCATTTATACCATACAAGAAATGAGATCAACGACATTAAAATAACACCTTTTTCTGGAGACTGTACAATACTTTATCTGCCCATATAAAATACATTTCGAATAGAAACAAACTCAAAGTTGAAACAAAAGAGATACGACATATCAAAACCATTTCTTATGAATGAGTATTACGTATTGTTTGTATATCTATATTGTATAATATGGTATATTATCAAGCATTTTCATCATTAATTTTCGCACGCACTCTGTGGGTTTTTTCAGTTTATTTACGTAAGTTTGATTTTAACCAGTGTATTTATGCGTAAATAAACTTATTTGTATCTGTATCACAGAAGCATATCGATCTAGAAGTATGATTGATTTTGAAAACCATTATAGATTAATGTCATACTCATGAGGGACCACGTAAACCATACCATAAGGTTCTCCTGTTCAAAACAAACCCCCGTTTGCAATCTTTCATTTTTTGTTAAAATGATACGAGTAGCGCCCATCTTTCCATTACAACTGTTTTTTTTTTTGTTAAATGAACCTCTTTGATCTACCGGAAGCTGACACCAAAATGTGCTTCACCCACCTTGGCTCTACTGCTTCAGGTCGGAGGCATTAGAGCTACTAGTGATCCACGATTATGTTCTCTTGTTTATTATGATTCAATTTTAAATTTTATGACAGAATTAAACACACAACAAAAGCGTCTAGCGCTCATCCGGCTCCGATGGATGGCCTAGTTTTCCCAAAGAGCCGTTTATTTCGACTGGTCGTCCAAAACACTGAAGACTAGTAAAAAGACTTAGTACTTACTGCGAACGTCATGCCATAGATTCCCAATGCTGTTCTTACCAGAAAGGCTTTTTTGAAACGGGGGTAGGTACCCCTTTCCCTGCTCTTAATTTTTCCAACACATCCCCTTCCTTTTTTTTTGAACAAGCGCCGTCGGGAAGGGTTTCTTTTTCAACCCCACCCTTGACACCCAAATTGTAACAGAGCACTCTGAATTTGGTAGCTTGAAATTTTAATGGTTCATTGGGAGCGTTCAGCCAACTTGAAGCACTCAAGCGGTGCAGCGCTTTTATGCTAAATAGCAATAATCATAGGATAACTTTGTCATTTCGACTGCAATTTTCACCATCAAAAAAGATAAATTACCTGTAATATCAGTATGTATTCCAAGAAACGTGTGTATAACATCATAATTCTTCGCTTCTTTCTATTGTTCAACTATTTTCTTTACAGCAAATGAAAAAAATATTTTCAAAGTAACAAATTCTACAAAATAAATCTATGAGAAACATTTCCAATAAAAACAAATAAAAAAAATTATGTTATTTAGTTCTCATTTTCATATTCATATTAAAAATTCGTTTATTACCACAACGTTTTGAAAACTTCACAAAATTAAATAGTAATTATCACAACTGCGAAACTGGAGGCAGTATAGATTTTCATCCGCAAAATTGTAATAGTAACATAACTAGCAAATCTGTATTTCAGAAGAGAGTATGTGAATTTGATAAATAAATTAATAATAGCGTTCGAATTTAAAAAGTTGAAGTTGTAATTAAAAAATCACCTTATGAATGCATAGCGAGGTAATTCTGTTAGCAAATAATGTAAAATCACAGAAAACTGATTCAAAAAATGTGTAAATTAAAATTTCGTTACATTATTGGATCATCATTCCGCGTATTCAGAAAAAAATTGTTAAGAAAAATTTAAAGTAAAACTGCTACTGCTTAAAAAACGATACATATACTTAAAATTAACATACGAGGTCTGTAAATCAAGTGATGAGACTGGCAACGTAGCTTTCGATATGGGAACACTGGCTGCATATACAAATTGCATCCAAACCTGAATAGCTCCCAATGGATCACCTTGCACTCACGTCAAAGGGACCAAACGTTATGCTTATAAAGTTGTATAACACGCTGCCATATAAAAGCGACGCAAAATGTGCAGTCTGTAAAAGTAATATACAAGCAAATGTGCCCAATACTCAACTTCCAAAAAGATCTTTGGACTCATTTATTTTGGATAAAATCGAAAAAAGTCCTGGGTTCGACGGTATTAAAAGCGAGCTTTTAAAAATTATAGCCCAGGTCATAACAGAACCACCCACTTACCTAATCAACAAATGCTTTGAATCTGGCATATAACCCTCAATTTTAAAAAAGGTAATATAGTACCGATACATAAATCAGGAATAAAAACAGATGTTAACAATTGTTGACCAATAGGAATAATATTCAGTGTAACAAAAGTTTCTGAAAAAGTTTTATCTACTAGAATGATCGATACCTCACAAAATTCAAAATTTTAAGTGAAAATCAATATGAATTTACAGAAGGGAAGGCTACATCGGACGCAATAGCTAAAATTGTAAATCAAATTGATATCAAAATTCGTTCAATGTGCATTTTTGTTGATTTAAAGAAAGCTGTCGACACAGTTAAACACAAATTATATTAGAAGCATTGGACAGAATTGGTTTCAGAGGAAACGCGTACTCACTGATCGAAAATTATCTGTCAAATCGGCCACAATCTGTGCAGATATCAGGATCGTTTAGTAAAGAAATGTATATTAAGTGTGGTGTCCCACAAGGAAGTGTCTTAGGTCCACTGTTATTCAATATATATTTAAATGATATTTTCCAAATGAGTTGTGTTGACAAAATAACCAGTTTTGCAGATGATACTGCAATATTATATGAAGGCACAGACTGGTCTGATCTAAAAAATATAATTGAAAATGATTTTATCAAAATTATTCGGTGGTTTAACAGTAGAAAATTAAGCATTAACTTAAAACACATTTTTTACCATTTGGATCTTATGCTAGACATCTGCCAAATTACCCATATTTCTCCTTCAACATTAATGATCAAAAAATGCAAATTAATAGAGTGCCCAACATAAAATACCTTGGAATGGTCTTGGATCCTCACTTACGTTGGGACATCCATATCAATTATATTTTAATGAAAGTTAGATTTGTATTCTACAAAATTTAATACCTTAGGAATATATATACCACATAAGGTATATTAGCATGGGGAGCTGCATGTTCCTCACATATCTAAGATTTAGATGTTTTTCAAAAAAGTATTCTAAAAATGATGAATAAAAAAACCGAAACCCCCACTGACAAATTATACGCAGATGTTCGAATGTATGATATAAGACAGCTTTATTTCTTACACAGTATCACTCACTACCATAAATTTGTAAACAACGACAAAAAAATCAAACATAATCATTACACAAGGTTGAAAATTCGTGGTACAGTAGTTCCTCAGGCGCATAAATCTAGAGTTTAGCGCCAAAATATTATCAAATTGTACCTAAAGACTTAAAAGATTTACGTTTCGGAAATTGTTTCAAAAGAAATTTAAAAAAGTGGCTACATTCTATATCTAGGACTGAAATTCATAAACTCATAAATACAAACATCAAGTAAATACATAATCTACTGTAGCTAATTTTTGTCCTTTTTTGTCATTTGCATTCTAGAGTTGCAACTTAAAATTATTGGTCCATGTACAGGCAATGCCTTCTATTGGGCCTGTTTTGATTTTATATATGTATATATTTATGCATGTTGTTTGTTCTCTTTGTACGTTGAGTGAATAAATATTATTATTATTATTTATAGAAAACCATTTTTACTCTGTAGATGAATAGTTTGTCTATGTCTTTTAAATGTTTTTATTTGTTAGGTATGAGCAACTCCAAATTGTTTGCTTTGTACTCTGCTTGTTCATTGTATAACTATACTCCACTACTACTTCGCTGTCAGGAGGAAATATTTTATTCCATTCTAACATAAAGTCTACAAGTTTCAGCTGTACTTGGGATGGGTGATATGAGTGATATATCAAATCCAACTGTTTATTATAACTTGAAAAACGCACTCGACAGTATCTAGTTAGTATTTGCGTCATGCCCTAGATTTCTAATGCTGTAATCTCATACCGGAAACACTTCCTTCCTCTTCCACTGAGTTGGCAGAAGTGCCTCTTCGCTTGCCCTTAACCTTCCCATCACATCCGCCCCATTTTCTTTAACGAGCCTCTTTGCTCGCCCCGTACTTGCCGGGAAAGCTGGAACACTTTTAACCGAATTATCCTTTTCGCTTTTTCTCTCTCTGCTACGGCAGCAGCAGCAGCGGCATTACGCGACCCAAGAGTAGATTGCGGATCCCGTTTGTTAAATCCCTTGGAAACGGTTCTAAGTAAATTCGCGACGTGGTAACGCGTTCACGTATAACCGGCAGAAGCGCGCCGAGACAACGAGTGCACGATATGAGAGAGGATTCGGTTTGAATACAGATGTAAGATGGTGTATATGATGTAAGCGGAAATTGTAGACCGAGCAAAATTGAAGAGCATTTCTTTCCACCCGTACAGGGTAACTTTGTGCTAGAGGTGATTGTATTCGTATTACAAAGTTAAACCGCGTGGCTGATTTGTTAAGAATGAAAAGGATCCGCAGGGGTGTTACGTATAAAATCGATATGTGTGTGATTTTGTCCCTACTTTTGTAGTTGCATATGTGCACTCGTTTCGGGCCTGATGAAGCCAACCAGCAGAAATACGTATCGCTCGGGTTACCTATCCTATTTTATGCTCGAACCCACTTTCCTTCTCTTTGCGGATTTTGCCCATTATTTTACTATTTTTTGTTATATATAAAGAGAAAATGATCATGCGGACAAATTTATATAACAAAAAGTAGGAAAGTAGGAAAAAGGAGGAAAGTGGATTCGAGCAGAAAAGAGGATAGGTAACCCGAGCGATACGTATTTCCGCTGGTTGGCTTCATCCTATTTCCTGCTGGAATCCACTTTCCTCCTTTGTGCTGGTTTTGCATAACTTTAAGATTCGATAGAACTTTTAAAATTAATGCATAAAGACTATATAAACATGGGTCGAAAAATGCGTGGCTTCCGAAATACAGGGTGTTTAAATTTACTTTCTAAAATAGTTTTTTTAAAATATTTCGAACAATATTTGATGTATACGTATAACAGTGAAAATTGGTATACAAGGGTTTTTTGGTACGACAAAACGAACCATGGGCATAGTTTTACTGTAGCCGCTAGAGGGCGCTCTCTACTGTACCTGTAGTGTATTAAAATGAAAATTTTTTCTTAGTGCAATTTTTTGCTTCTTGAATAAAAAAAATAATTCTTCGCACTTTTCAACATAAAAAAGCTCTCTTGTGAATTTTCGTTATAGTTAGCCGTTTTTGAGATATTTCGATTTTGAAGGTTCGATGCATTTTTAATTATTTATGATAAAATAACGTTAAAAAGTCAGTATCTCGATAATTTTTAGAAGTAGGCTGTGCCTGCAAATATTTTTGAAATTGAAAGCAGAATAAGGTTAAACGTCAATTAGTTGACAGTTAGTTTTGTTGTCTGTTGAAACCTGAAACGTTTTTTGCAATTGTGAATGCACGAAATTTCGTTTCTTTTACCTGTTTTTTTTTTGTAAGTTTTATAAAAATGCCATTTTTATTCTCCAATCAAGAGTTAGCGGATATTCATTTTGTGTATGGCTTTGTAAATGGAAACGCAGCAGAAGCAGCCAGAGAATACGCACGAAGATTTCCAAACAGACGACATCCAACTCGCTCAGTATTTGTAAGAGTGCATCGCCAAATAATTGAAAATGGTTTTGGAAATCTCCAAAGAGATCAAAACATAAATGTTCGTCAGCGCAGATTTATCCGTATGATTCTGCGATACAGATCCGACCATAAGTGTTAGGAGAGTTTCTGGTGCCTTGGGAATTTCAGCAAGCCATGTTCACCGTGTTCTTAGAAATGACCATAGACATCCTTACCATTTGCAACCTGTGCAAGGACTACAGCCAGGGGACGGAGAACGAAGAATCACATTTTGTCAGTGGATTCTTGATAGAACTGATAATAATAGGGTGTTTTTAAGTAACGTTTTATGGACCGATGAGTCATGCTTCACTAGACGTGGAGTGGTAAATTTTCATAATCAACATATTTGGTCGCATGAAAATCCGCATGAAGTTCGGGAAAGAAATTTTCAGCATGGATTTAGTGTGAACGTGTGGATTGGTATCCACCGTAATCGACTATTTGGACCCTACCTTTTGCCTGCAAGGTTAAATGCTGCGACCTTCTTGGAATTTTTAAAGGCTGAACATGCAAATATGTGGGATGATGTTATGTTAGATTTAAGAAGAATGGCCTGGTTCCAGCTTGATGGTTGTCCAGCTCATTATTCGAGAATAGTTAGAAACTGGCTGGACGAAAATTATCCAGAAAGATGGATCGGCCGTGGAGGACCAGTCGCCTGGCCTCCACGATCCCCTGACTTAAATCCATTAGATTTCTTTGTGTGGGGATTTCTAAAAGAAAAAGTGTACCAGACTCCCGTAACCACAAAAGAAATGCTAATAGACAGAATCAGGAATGCATGTGATGAAATAAGGCCTTATTTGAATAATGCTATACCACGTTCGATCATTCGTAGATGTGAATTGTGTATTGAACAATTGGCTTTACATTACGAGCAACTACTTTAGATTTTGTAGATGTAATAAAGGGCTTTGAAAGACCTTTCAAACAAGCTTTTACTCGATACCGTTTGACATTTAAAATTTTCAAGGGAATGACCCTGGGTGGCCGAAGGTGAAGTAGTTTTTGGTTCAAATACAATTATCTCAAAACTGCTTATTTGGACTTAACCTAGTTTGGCTCTGAGGTACAGAATTCGAATCCGCCTTTCGGAACGACTTGACTAATCCCTTTTCTTTGGAACCTCCACGAAGGCATATGAAGTAACGAGTCAATCTATTTGACGCCATATTCTTCAATTCACCAACAAACATTTTTAAAATTGCGTTCAAATCGTCGATTATCAGCTCCTCTAGCTGCACCTACTTTGTATACCGTTGACGCACAGATCCACTCGAGCAAGCTCCTGCGATGGTAAAGCTGCTGCTTTCCGGCAAATCTTGACATTGTTATTAAGCTCCTTAAGCACGGCGTCGCGGATTAACTTGAGCAAAGACAACTCGCCGTAAATTACTCGGGCAGGCCGCGTCTGAGCGATTATTTATTCATTCTGTTTCGTTGGCAAATTAAAAAACCGGCTGGCAAGGAAACTTTTTCCTCCTCGGGGGGTTTAATTAAGCGGAAGAGTCTGAATTTTACGAGGGAGTGAACGCGAGCTTAATGAAATCCATCACACAAATTCGGCCAAATTGCTGCAGCTCGCCATCTGACTGCGTTTGTTCTGCGTTCGGTGTTGCTTATCGCAGGGCGACGGATTTGCGGGGGTATTTTCAAGCGAGAATCATGAGACGTCCCCATTGGGGTGTTCTACCTTATTATATTGTCACGACTGTATCAAAGTGTATTAACAAAAGTCCGCGCAAATAAAAGTACAATAAAGTGAAGGAAGGTCAAGTCCCACGATGAGAGATTCGCCCGAGTGATCACATGGCGTAACACGTGTTGACCCCCACAGGCGGCGTGTAATACACCTTTGCAGATTACACTGATCAACAGCCAAAAAATATCCTAAATAAAATCAACAAAATATTACTATTTTTAATGTGCTAAAACCGGAATGACACTTATTTCTTCAGTATTAGTTCAAGTTTTAGAGATACGGTAATTATATGTGTTCCTGCTGTGACAGTGTTAATATACTATAATTCACAAGAATGCACGTGCTACATTTTTATATTCGGCAAGGAAAGATGATGTAATCGGCATGATTGTGTTACGCTATACATACGTGTACATTATATTGTTTTATATTAGCCATTTTTTCCTCAGTTGGCTGACAGCGTTCATGCAAGATGTCTCGAACGTGTGTAAACAATCCAGATCAGTTTTGTTACGTGTGTGGTGATGTGACTTTTGCGTCTCAGAGACGGTCTATTACTCCACGAATAAGCATATCAGCTTTATTTCGGTTGTAAACTAGGTGATCAAGACAAACAGTGGGCACCCCACATCTGCTGTAATACATGTGCTTCAAGTCTGAGGAGCTGGTTAAATGGGAAAAAACGGTCTATGCGCTTTGCTGTCCCAATGGTTTGGAGAGAGCCTACAAATCATATTAATGATTTTTACTTTTGCATGGTACCTTGTGTTGGACAAGCCACAGGTATGTTTAAGAAAAAAAAATCGGTTATTAACTACCCAAACATACCATCTGCGGTGAGACCTGTGCCTCACAGTGACGAAGATCCTATTCCAAAACCCCCAGAATCCTACACTTGCGAATCAGAAAACGAATCAGATCATGGCGATCGAGTGATTCGTCAGGAAGAAGATATGCCATCAACGTCAAGAGATCCTGATTTTATACCGAGCACGTCATGCCACCAACCGCACAAAATAACACAGTCAGAGTTAAACGATCTTGTAAGAGATTTAGAACTTCCAAAATGTAAGGCAGAGTTACTTGGATCAAGACTGCAGCAGAGGAACTTGTTAGAAGACGATGTTTCGGTATGTGTTTTTCGTAAACGCCACAAAGACTTAGAACCATTTTTCAATACGGAGAATAACTTGGTTTTCCGCAGTAACATTAGCGGCTTACTGGCGGCTTTAAATATAAACTATAACCCAGAAGAATGGAGATTGTTTATAGACAGTTCAACATTGAGTTTAAAGGCAGTGTTATTGCATATTGGAAATATTTTACCATCTCTTCCTGTAGGGTATGCAGTTCACATGAAAGAATCATATGACAATATGAAGTACCTATTGACATGCATAAAATACGATGCGCACCAATGGCATATTTGTGGCGATTTGAAAGTTGTTGCACTTTTACTTGGGCTGCAGCTAGGCTACACAAAGTTTTGCTGTTTTTTGTGTGAATGGGACAGTCGGGCAAAGGCACTTCATTACACCAGACAAAACTGGCCTGTTCGTCAATTCCTAGAGCCAGGTCAAAAAAATATACAGCATATGTAGATTCGAAAAAAAAAATATTACCAACCACTGCATATCAAGTTGGGCCTAATGAAAAACTTTGTCAAGGCATTAGATAGAGATGGGTCAGCTTTTCAATACCTGCGTCAGAAATTTCCAAGACTAAGTGAGGTAAAGGTTAAAGAAGGTATTTTTGTTGGGCCACAGATTCGAAATATTTTGAAAGATACACAGTTTGAAAACACTTTAACAGGTATTGAAAAAACTGCTTGGAATGATTTCCGCCTGGTGGTCACTAATTTCTTGGGAAATAGAAAAGCTGACAACTATAAAACCCTTGTCAAAAATATACTGTCATCTTATCAAAAGATGGGCTGTAATATGTCTCTTAAGATACATTTCCTACACTCACACCTGGACTTTTTTCCTGACAATTGCGGAGCCGTAAGTGATGAGCACGGCGAACGTTTTCATCAGGATATTTCAACAATGGAAAAAAGGTACCAGGGAAAGTAGAATCCTTCCATGCTTGCAGACTACTGTTGGACTCTTGGTAGAGATGCTCCAGAAACGATCCATAAAAGAACAGCAAAAAGACAGCGCATATAGTAATTCTTATAAGTATATGAATCTTGTTACTTTTTTTAATATATCCTTAAAAATAAAAAGTTTTTTTTCTAAACCGCAACTAATTTTTTTATTTCATTGTCATTTTTGGATTCAGCGCCCCAAAATTAAAAAAGAAGTGCACTTTTCCCACAACATACAATTAAAAAACTAAAATGTGTTGTCCAGTGTTATGTTTTATTTCCCGACGATGTGCATATTTCTCTGCGAAGTCGTTTTAGGGTATCTATCGATCTATATCGCGCCTTTGTGTCATGTTTAGCGCGCTACAGGGTGATCACCTGTGGGAATATACACAAACTACAGTGGACCTGCAGTAATCCGGAGGCTGTCTAATCCAGCGCCCCCTATAATCCGACACACATATCACTGTCGATTGTACATAAAAATTTGGGTAAATCTTCGCTAATAAATCCATGATTGGACAGGTTGTAACTTATGCGCTCCACCACTATTATTGTGCTTGTCGCGTATTGTTTTTGAATTTGACTGCATACATATAATAGCAGCGTAGCGAGCGTTCATTGTTGTTTATTGTACATCCATTATTTGTTACAAATACATGCGAAGTAATGTGCCTCCACAAGCTCAGAAGCGAAAGCACAATACACTGACAAAGAAGAAAGTGATATTTTGGATCTCTTTAATCGTAATGAATTTCTCAACAGCTTAGCAATCGAATACGGTGTAGGTCGATCTACAGTTTATGACCTTAAAAAGAGAAAATTGAAATCTGTCAACAGCGGATTGTGGGTTAGGCAGATACACAAGAAAGCTGAACATCCGGAGCTGAAAGCAGCTTGTACAAGCTGGCCACAAAAGCAAAGTTTTTTATAAGGAAATAATGAAAATAAATGGCATTGTGGCTAGCAAGGGATGTCTAGAACGTTTCAAAAGTCATCGTGGCATGCGTTCCTACAACAAACTTTTACTTTGGAAAGGTCTAAGGCTCGCTTTAAAAACTTAAAACAAAAACAAATTCAATGCTCTATAAATTGATTGGTACGTATTTTCGTTTGTATTTTTAGTTTATTATTTGTAATATCTTATGAAATACTTATATCTCAGTACATATTATGTACATTTGTTTGAACAGAATTACTTCCTAATACAAATAAGGTTAGTTGGTTCTATAGTACGAACGATGGTATTTTTATAATAAAATATCAGCTTTCCATTGTGATGTTTAATTTACTAAGTTCTTTATACATATACATAATTGTGTAGTATGATTCGTAGCACAAATAGATTTTTTGATTTGTAATTTGTCGGATTACGAGGTACTCTTATTAAAAAAACTCCGACTGACTATACAGGGTGACCTTGAAGTTGACTCATTAATTTTCAGATAATGATTGTAGAAGGAAGATAAACCAAAATATGTGTGTAAAAATAAAAAAAAATAAAAAAAAATGTTACCTTGTTTTATAATGTATCCTCCCGACAAGTATTTCAGTGCGGACCTGTATTTGATCGTGCGGTCTTGGAGCACCGGCATGCCCTCTCCTGTGAGGTCTTAAGTCACCTGATTCACGAGCCCTATGTACTACATTCAGCATTTTCGGAAACATGTGCCATTTTTTATTTCGTTTGAGCCACGCAACAAACACCACTATTCACTCACGCGTTACCGACTGACACATTGACTAAATACAACTGAATAAAATTGTACATTGTAGTAAAAACATCGTTTCAGATTTTTTCGCTTTTTTGTTTCCGATGGATAAGGCGGATTATATCCGTTGTTGCCAAACACGAGCACATAATATTATTATTGAGACAGGGCGGTACTCAAACTTCTAAAGGGCTATAACTTTGTTACTTTAATTTTACCAGAAAAATGTTAAAGAAAAAAAACATTTCTTTTGATCAGATCTACTCACTGTTAAAATAAATGACTCAACTTCGAAGTCACCCTGTAGAGACAGTACTCTATAATGCGACAAATTTGATAATCTGACATCGCCCTGCAAAAGGTTTGTCGGATTACCACATTATACAGGGTGTTCATTTGAAAATTTCCCACTACAAATTTATTAAAAACCACTGATTAAAACAAAAAACTCCGTCAGATCATTAGGAAAATTTTTGTTTATCTTAATTCGTTCAGATAGAAAACAAAATACCACTTTTTATTTCAATAAGCATTCCAAATGTTAGCTATTATTGGCCAAACGATGATATAGGTGATGTTCAGATTCCTGGCGGAGGTTTTCAAAAACATGATGTGGGATGACATGGCAGCTTTCGATGATGCATTAAACTTTCAGGTTGGAGAGTAAACACGATAGATTTTAAATGGCTCCATAGAAAAAAGTCTAACGGCGTCAAATCAGGAGATCTAACAGGCCATTCTATAGGCCCTCTTCGCCCTATCGATTTATCTAGAAACTCGCCATCTAGCCATTGCCGAACCGGAAAAACGTAGTGAGGAGGAGCGCCAACTTGCCTCATCAAGATTCAATGGTTTCAGTAATAAGCGGATTGATGGTGTTTTCCAACATATCCAGATAAATGTCGCCATCCAAATTTCCATTAATAAAAAATCGGTCAATCACTTTGTTTCCTAAAATGCCTAATTTTTTTGGGGTACTTAGTATGCTCTTCTACAAAAGCATGAGGATTTTCATTGTTCCAATACCTTTCATAAGCCTATTAACAAATTCATTTAGATAAATTGAAGCAGATATTCTTTACATGAATGGTATTATCATTAATTGCTGCAGTCACTTGTTAACAAAACTCCACTCGCTTATCTAAATCATCTTCGATTAATTTTCATTTTAAATGGAGTTTAGTAACTGTGTGTACACAGCCTAATGAAATACCAGTCGCAGCAACAATTTGGCGTAATGAGGCATTACGATTTATTCCAAAATGACCCGAAACTTCAACTTGAGCGGCTTCATCCATAACTCTCCGATGATCACGTTTTTTATTTGTATAATGAAGTGCAGTGTGATATTTACTTGAACGTATAACACTTCCTGTTCAATTAAAATAGGTCCCAGTTTAGATCCTTGAGGAACTCCAATTCAGACGTCGGTACATAGCAATTCGTATCATAATAAGCAATAGTTGAAATAGGTTATTTACATCTATATTCCGGTTTATCCTCATTTCGCTTGCATGTTTGAACATAAAAATATTTCTTATATGCGTAATTTAAATCTTTTATACGTCCTGCGGAAGGAATCATGATCAATGAAATTTGATTCTATTCAACGTCAGAGAACACAGGTCATTTTTTTACCTACATGACAAGCAGAGTCACATTATAAGAACTGAGCGTGGGAGAAGTTAAATTAGAACTTTTGTTTGAAATTTAAAGACAATGTTGATAATTGAAATGTTGTTTCTCGGACTTTCATGGTTTATAAGGTTCTTTTACTCACGACGTTTCCAATAGTTCACTTGATGATCACGTATCCATCGAAATGTCTTGTATAAAAAACCTTACAGATGGTGGAAGATCGAGGGACAACATTTCAAATAAGACCTTATTAAGTCGCAATTTTGACACGATTTGTTGCGTTTGAATTTTGGGGCACACGATTTGCCACTTCTGCTTCATATAAAAAAACTAAAAAAAACAAACACTCGTCGCACTGAAAACTTTGGATACTACCCATCTCATTTCGCGATTACGAAACCTTCTCACCAGTAGGCGCGGAAAGTAAAAGGGCAAATACACCAGACAACTTCGTCAAAAGCTACTTTTCAGAATCTCTCAAGGACCGTTTCTAAATCTTGTGTTGAAATCTCCACGGAGCCTTCAAACCGGTTTGCTTTTACTCATGTTGTAGTAATCGTACACGGTTTTTTTGTACTCGCGCTACACAAGGAATAAATTGCGACTGCAAACCCAACACGAAAATACACCGCAATCTGTCTAGCGCGCTGTTTCCGCACCGCGCTTTGAGAATGCAGAGCACATAAAAACACGCCAACTTGATTAAATACACAACAAAATAAACAAAAGGGAATCACTCAACGAGGGTTCGTCCTTAACCGCAACGGCAAACAACCTGGAGGAAATTCACTCACAGTTGTGTTCGCTCGACCTCGCTCCGGCCCGTTTTACCTAACGATCTCTTTTGCCGTTTTCAGGAAGAAGTGCAAGCAACACTTTTAACCAAATTACCTCCGGCTTTTCCTTGCATTCTTCCAATTTTCCTCCCGCGCTGCTTTTAAGAACCGGCGCTCTTGTTATCGGTGCTTATTTTCTGGACTGCATCCAAACTAATCTCGTGCTAAAAATAAATAAATAACAATGTTTTAAGAGTTCTACAGGATCCCAAACAATATGCACACTATTTGAATTGGTGTTAAATCAGGACGTTTTCTCAACACTAGCCAAAAAACCTACAGCGCTTTTCCGTCCTTGACATAGCAGTAACCCTGTGTGAACATTTCATTCAAATTCGAGCAGTACTTTTCAAGTTATAGTCGGGCGTGTGTTTGTAGTCAGAGTAAAAGGTAGAATATTCACGAGTCAGTGCTATAGTTAGTGTCACCACCATCAGTATTCAATCAACTGTCTGTTGTACACATTTCAAATAATATAGCAGACGTTAAAAGCATAGCCACAGCACATAGGTTAAATGCCTTAACGTTTAGGCAACACACCGCTACTTCGAGTAAATGATATTGTACGGAAAACACCGTTCTTACTATTGAAAGTCTGATTTATTGTTCTTAACACTAATTTATCGAAACAGTTGTAACTAACTTGTTGACTGTGACTGAGTGCTTTCGCCAGCTGGACGGGTATTTATTCCCCTATCGACGCGCCGAGAAATATTCCAGCGTTTTCCAGGCTGAGTCGGGAACTTCCATGGACGCGGTCTAGATGGAGGCAGATTCATCTCCAGACGTGTCGAACATTCGCGACCACACGGTCGCGTAATTCTCGTTGCTTAAGCGTCGACAATCAAGTCTCAGTTACGACGACGTTACAATATCTAAATCTAAAGTGACAATTATGACTGTCATGTCCAGCTATGCAATAAGGATGTCGACCTGGAATAGTATTCTCTTATATGGAGAGCAACCCTGCACTATCCATACTTGGTATGGCGCTAAGAGGGGCAATTCGTGTAACCCTTTTTACTTTGTCAACACACATTGTTGGCTCATTTCAATGTCGGTTTCTGTCACTTGTTTATTGACATAATACAAAAATGTGCCCAACTCAGCTTTTCTAATATGTTTTTGATGTATTTTTTCTTTTCTCTCATATGAAAACAGTTGCATTTTATACTTCTTGGACACATCTAGTCTCAAATACTTGGTTAACGTCTGTCAAGGGCGCATCGGCGTAAACTCCCTCTATCCCCCCAAATGAACAACAATCTTATAAACTCAACATTTCACTTCAAGGTCATTACTCCTACTCCTCTGGCTAAGAATAATAATCCTACAGAATATTCGGATTTGAGACCCATTAGTATATTGTGTGCCTTGTCAAAGATATTGGAAAAAATTGTTTATATGCAATTGGTAAAATATTTTGAAGAGTACAACATATTTCCAAATTGTCAGTCTGGTTTCCGTAGTGGTCACAGCACAACATCTGCATTATTACACGTAACTGATGAGATTATCTCTAACTTAGACAATCATATTTACACTGTGCTGGTGTTGTTAGATTTCTCAAAGGCATTTGATACGGTTAACCACGAAATGCTTCTATCCAAATTAAAATACTACGGACTATCTGACGTTCCTCTTTGCTTTTTTAAATCATACTTAAATAATCGCAAGCAACGAATAAGAACAAGCCAAGGAGTTTCTCTTAGTGCCGATGTTGCTTCTGGTGTTCCTCAGGGTTCCGTGCTTGGTCCTTTACTATATTTAGTTTATACTTGCATACTGTATTACAGTTTTGTAGTATTCATACTTACGCAGACGATACACAATTGACCTTCACTTTTGACTCTACTAATGTGGATCAAGCTTCGTATAAAATAAATTTAGATCTGGTAAATATAACTGACTATTGCAAGGCTAACTGTTTGAAGCTCAATCCTACCAAGAGTTTTGCGGTGTTGTTCTGTCCCAAAACCAGCTATGAGCATTTTGAAAGGATGATTGATTTGAGGGTAAATAATGACCATATTCCACTCGTCACGCATGCAAAAAGTCTAGGTGTTACTTTAGACGTAAATCTTAGATTTCATCACCACGTCAGTAATATATCTAAAGCTACATATGCAAGCCTAAGACTCCTATACTCCAATCGTTCTATTCTCAATTTCAAGACTAGAAAGAAATTGGTGGAAAGTTTAGTTATGTCTAAGCTGCTTTACTGTTTTATACTGTTTTATCCTTGTCTTGACTCCATAACAAAAACCAGATTGCAGAAAATTCAAAATTGTTGTTGTCGTTTTGTTTTCGGCCTTCGTAGGTATAGCCATGTTACATCCAAGATCTGTGAGCTGGGGTGGCTGAAGCTCAATAATCTTTTCAAGTTTCATATGTTGGTTTTTGTACATAAAACAGTCGTTACCAAGAGACCTATTTACCTTGCAAATAAGTTAGTTCCGCGTAGGAATTTAATTTCAAGAAGGTTACGTCATGATGAACAGTTCAATATTCCTCTTCACTACACCTCATTATATCAGAGATCTTTCACGTATAATGCTGTTGAGCTTTACAATTCAGTCAGTGCGGCTAACAAACAAGAAAGTTTACTCTCTTTTAAGAAATCAGTTGGAAAACAGCTATCGGAGATGCAATCGTCTCTCAGTGTTTGAGTTGTTGGTTTGTTTTATTTTTATGACACTTTATTATTATTATTATATTAATAGTTCAAGTGTGCATTTGTTTCTTTTTCTTGTTATTACTATTGTTTGTTTGTGTATCGAGTTTAACTGTGTTACTCTTTCGTACACAGTGAGGTTAAGTGTAAGAGTAGCCATTTGGCTAAACTTCGCCTCACTGATGTATGCTGATTAATAAAGACATTTATTATTATTATTATAAGGACACACACGTGATTATGGGATAAATCGTTAATGATACGCACTCCAATAAACATTATTATTATTATTCCTTGTTCCAGCAACAGCGACCGGACCTTCCGCGCCTGCTGCAGCAAATGCACGCCCAGCAGCTACCGGCCGCAGCGGCTGCAGCGGCGGCCGCACATGCCGGTGGTCCGCCCCTGCCCATGATGCCCCACCCTGGACTGGCCGGAGCTCCGCCCAGCACGGCAGCCAGCCTATTAGGGCTCAGCGCTGCCGCGGCCGCCGGCCTTCCGCCGCAACACCCACTGTCAGTGTTAGCGTCCAAGCCAGACCTCCACAGGCCCGATGATGTCAAGTCGAATAGCGGTAAGCACTATTCTTTATGTCATTCAGCTAATTAGGCTTATTTGATCAGTGAAAGAGATTTATTTATTGATAGAAGATTGGCAAAACATTGGGAATTTTCAAATATATGGCTTGAGTTCGAACTACAGCATCATACTAGTATAAAAATGATCGCTCATTGTTTCACATACCTCTTACGTTTGCTCGCATCCAAAAATACCGAATTGCAACGTTGTATTAGCCCGGAAGACGGTCTAAAAAGCATGATTGATCCTGGAAGGTAATGTCGAAGCAATAAATTATAGACGTAGATAAAAAGAACCGCATTCTAAAGGGGCAGACGGCTTGGTTAGATTTTCTATAGTGGCGGCTTGCTATTGCTGTTGATGAGGTGTAAGCTTAATTAAATTCCCAATTTGGTGTGATTTTCAAAGTGGATGCTTTAGCGTTCCACTCACTGGGGATAACCTATACGGATCCTAACAATGCTTGGAATGATTACAAGTTTGGAAATATTCAAACTTTATGCTTACATCCTAAAAGCTTTTTCAGTGTGGATCACTTTGTTTTTCAAAGGTTCGTATGTATGTTTCAGTGAAAATGAATAACGTACAGAAGAGTATAAAATCAAGTAAACAAAAAATGGAACACATCAAGCAATCTACAACCGATTTTGAAACGCCCTAAAAAACTAAATATCAAATTTGTATGGTATTGTCTTCTTTTTGTTACTGCCAACTCATAAATTATACAAAAATGTTAAACGTATATTCTCCAATAACTACACCAAGACCACAAGCGTTCAATAAAAAGAACACCTCGCGTCGCTTGGGTTCTAACATAGTGTAACTCAAAACGAACAACTTTATATGAGAGTAAAAGGAACGGTGGATCTTTGGATTTGCTATCGAATGACAAGCTTATAATCCTCCATGTTTGTGTGGCCGCAAATGAAACTTCATATTCTTGAAATACTGACTACTGATGACGTTTCAGCAATCACGGTATAGTAGAACTTGAGCGACGATATCTCAAATTCCAAATATGTTGGAATAACAATACTTTACATTAGCGGAGCATCAAAATATCGGTACCCCACTCCTGCTTGTTTTGCGACACGTGAAACACTTCTGGCAGTGTTCTGCGATCAACTAACTGCAGGTGACCTTCATTACCTGGAAGCTTACGTTCCTCCTCACTACCTGCTATATCACAGACACCACGGTGAAACTGTTTTGATAACAAAATATCGTTTCAGACACCTTGCCAAAAACTGTTTTAACGACGGAGTGACGCTTCTCTTCTATAGTCCGTATTATTTCGACTAGATGCTGTTTGAACCAGCTTAAGCGGTAATACAACGTTGCAATTCAGTATTTTAAGAGGTTTGTGCAAGTTTTTATACATACAAGTAAACACTATCATCAGAAGTTATATATTACTTAGATTATAATGACTTTGCAAAACGTGATGAACCACACTAATGTGTGCTTTCTGTGCTCTATGTACTGCATGATTAGATTCCATCGTTTTATAATGCCTAATCTACTCAAAATGGAACAAGGAGCTGCATAAAGTAGCATGGTGGCTGTTGTATTCCAAGTGAACATCCAGCAACAGTTGCTCAACCTGAGGACAATAAAGAGGCAAATTAAAACACTTGAATGGAGCACGCTCTACATTCACGATCCAAATTAATTGAGAGTGCCTGCCTGCAGTTACACAAAGCAGTTGTAACTTAATTCTCAATTAGGGTGGCGAGCGCCAGCTAAGAGGATTCAAAACTAACTTAATTTGTTGCTGAGAATATATGTAATTTGTGGTGAAACTGATTTCATATACGAATGCCGAGAAACTAAAATATTGAATTCGCCGATTTTATGTATTTTCACCAATATACTCGTACATTCTACTTTAGTCTTGAATTCCGTTGGTTGGTGCAGTATTTTAGGTATATTTTCTCTTTGATGTATGCACTAGCATAAAGGTAAAAATTAATAAAACAAATCATGCAAAAACCAGGATCTATAAGCGGGGTTTTCTTCCCTGAATGTAACTCAAATTTCCAGTTGTTCGCACTCATGGGTGCCCGCAGGGAATTTTCTCAGAGGGGTCGATCATCGAAAAGAGACTACTTTTTTGTGAAGCATCCTGAAATAACAAGAATGTACATAAAATCTATTCCTTGAGACTTATAAAAATGCTAAAATGAATTTTGTAGAAAAATTTAAAAATCACAAACTTTGGACCTTAAAAGAACGATCAGGTGTCAAAATAAAAACGAAATATGCAATGCTTAACAACACATATGCGATCAAGACGAATTTCAGAGTCGAAAGCTTATTGATCCTAATCCCGGAATCTCAAAACTAGAGTAACATTGCTATTTATTCATTTATACAACATGAGTGTAGATGCCACAAGACATCAAGAAACTTCGATAAACTCAGGGTTTGAATGCAATTCTAGTTTGCTAATAGTTAATAGAGTAAGACGTTGAACTAAAAATTTTACTATACATACAGGTGTTTCGTGCTATTTGGCAACTTTTCAGCATGGCGTAGGCTTGGTCTCAGTGTGCCATGGCAAGTCAAAAAGTTTAGTAAACAACTTGAGAGAAACGTTCAGGATCGACTGTTAAAGGCAAATGCAATCCTATCCACAGCAATGTTCCTTTGTTCTTTCAAGCTGCTTACCCGCCATTACGGACGAAAATTCTTATACAAGTCAAAAAGGATCGCGAATAACAAATCTCCCACGTTTCTGAAAAAGACTTTTATCATATGTAAGGATAATTTAGATTTAGTCCTTCCCAGATCTGAAATCTGACACGACATTTTGTAACCATCTCACTTTAAAGCATCTCAGAAAACTAAGATTTAAATTCAGCGATCTTATTAGGTAATTTGATGATGTCGAGCATATACGGGGTATTTAAAATTCAAAATTGCGTATTTAGATAAAAAAATATTGCTTGGAAAGTTTCAAAAGGCAAACTACTACCGGTGAAAAACAAATTTTCCCAAAATCGTTTTATTTGTAAAATTAATTACACCTTAATATTTTTTTTCACTACAAGATGGCAGAATCAGAATTTCTGTATAACGGTTTGTCTATTGTCCTCTAGCATCAGCTTTATTTTTTCTTATGGGCTGCATATTGGATCTTAGCACATATGAATAGAATTTTTGATTCTGGTTTTAAAAATGTATAACGTGTCACACATTGACATTGCCAAACCTTAATTATTTCCAAAAAACTGAATTTCCCAGATAGGTCTTGAAATTCAGACAGTCATTTGCTTTATATACCAGATTTATTGCAAAAACATGTTTACTTTTTCCTGACTTTACTTGAGATGGCATTTCAAAATGCATTGAATGCTTAATTGTCACTTATTCTCCTCTACAAGAAGGCGTAGTCAATTTTATAATTCTAGGTTTCTTCTTTCGACTTCTATCGCCAACTTTGTTTTTCATATGGGCTCTATAATGGAGTTTTGTACATTTAAGTACTACTAAGAAAAAATATTACCTCAATTAAATATGTGAAGTTTATCGTACATAAATGAATGTATTATATTCATAACTATATGCCGAATCAAAAATTGTGTTCGAATGTGGAAAAATTCAATATGGAGTCCTTAACAAAAAAACAAATTGATGATGGACATCGAAAGCAGAATCGTCCAATTGAGAATTTGCAATTTGACTACGTCTTCTTGCAGAGGATCGTTAATGTGCAATTCATTTTGAAGTCCCACTACAGATAGAGTCATGGAAAAATTAACGATTTTGGGAAGATTCTGGTTTTCAGGAAGCAGTTTAATTTTCAAAACTTTCAAACCTGCATTTTGTTAGTTACATAAATACGCAACTTTGCCCCCATTTAAGCGACTTCGGTATATACCCTCACAATATATCAAACACAAGGTTCCAAGGATGTGATATCAAAATATGATTTTAACTATAACTCACTGTAGCTGCTGAGTTGCAAAGTGAAAACATAAACAGATACCTAGCTGTTGCAAGACTCAACAAAAACTTCTGATAATACACCGTATTATTAGCATATTTACTGATATGCCAACCGACGGCGCTCCACTAACAGAAAATTGTTCAACTGTTTTTCTTTTGTGGTGTGCCAGTTTCTTTTGAAAAGTAAATCAATTTTGAGAATAAAGGATCAGTCAAAACTAGAAATATAATCTTAATATCATTAACAGTAGCTGAAATAACACCAAAAGCAGGTGACTACTTTACCCATCAAGGTACTTCGTATTCGAACCTGTCAAAGAAACAAGAGCTCGGTTTTTGTAAATAGAGAATTTCGTGCGTGCCTAGATGTCACCTTGTAAACAATGTGGATTGGACGGGAAGTGTTTTTCCACGTTTAAACAAAGGATAACCAAGATAAAAGGCTTTCGTATAAAATGAATCTATTAATCGCACCACCCTCGTAGAGACACAAGCGATACACAGAATCTACAACATATTGAAAGCCATGTGAATAAAACATTGGTATCGTAAAATAAATATGTCTTATACGCGTTCCTTCAAGCTGCAATTTCCCGAATACAACCGCGCTATGGCGGCCTTGTTTTATTGCTCAAAGTGTGGTGTGTTCACGGCTCATAAAACTTTGCCGACTTCCCGGGGAAGCTGTTATTTTCTTTGTCATAAAACTCTCATTGCTGACAATTTTCGCCGGCTTTCCGCCAGTCGACGTTTGTTACCCGTCCTCTCACGTTTTATTCAATAGGAAACCGGCGATAGATACACCTTGGTCCAGGATTGTTGTCAAATGCCTTTATTAAATTTTCTCTACAGCGTCCAGAGGCTTGGCGGTCACATTTATAGGCGTTCCTTGAGGATTCAGTACCGATCACTTCCGGGTTTTCAAACAGTTAGAAGTGGATCATAAGGACCGGGATTTAATTTTTACTTTCCCTCAGTAGTCTGTGACATTTTCAAAATTTTACAAACTAATAAAATTTTCAAAATTTCCACAACATAGAAAAGAACCCCGCACAAAAATTTGTCCACGTCGATTTGTCTAAAAATGCAGTATAATTTGAAAACTTAAAATCATACTTACTCTCCATCTCGTTAAAAGTCACTTTTTATCATTTCTGCTGAACGTAAATAGGCTAGCTGAAGGTGACTTGGTGCTACTTCCAGTGCTCTTGTGTAGGAATTCAGCGGCCCACTACCCGATTTTGTGAAAAAATTTCACACGCAGGGTTGCGGTATATCGGGTTGTGGAGAGTTTAACAGAAATCGGCATCCATTAGTAAGTGTTATCGCAGCCCTTTTTATCACCCTCTTGCGATGATAGCAGCAGTGGAAAAGTCACAATTTTTTGTTACAATCATGAACCGTGAGGACTTTGTCGGTTGTAAAGTTGCTTCTGAAAGTTCAATCGAAAGCCCAGTGGATAAATGTTAGCCTTGATAATCCAGGATTCGTTAGCATCCGAGAAACCCTGAACAAAATAGAGCCTTTGAGAACAACGCAGATTTTGAAAGAAAAAAAGAACTATTAAACTATCGTAGAAATGACTCTTCCAAACCTGACCTGCCAGAGTAGAATTTCTGAAGAAAAAACAAGAACTGCTGGCAATGATTCCTTATTTGAAGGAAAATATACTAAGTGACATATAAATCCGAACACTCAGTTTAAATGGTTTTATTTTAATAAAAGTTGGTGAATGTATTTATCTTACTGTAAATAACAAGTGAAAAAATTTTCAGCCTTATCAGTTGGACATTCCGGTTTTTATACTGCTTTTTTTTTAATTCACTAACGCTCTAAAAATGAATATTTCAGCCGCAGTAAAGAATCAACGTTGGCGGATTTTGGTTCTTGACATCCTTTACGATTGGTTACGATGCCTAGAGTACGGAGACCTGTACGAGTTCGTCAACTTAGTGAGTTTGATAGGGGCCGTATAGTGGGACTTCGGGAAGCTGGACTTTCTTTTCGGGCAATTGCAGTTAGAGTGCAAAGAAGTGTAGACACTGTGGTTAGGTGTTGTCAGGCATGGCTTCGAGAAGGCCGTACGCAAAGAGCAAGGGGCACTGGACGCCGCCGTAGAACAACAGACCGTGAAGATCGCCGCCTAAGATTATTGGCCTTAAGGGACCGTTTCTCCACTACCAGGTCCATTGCAAATGAATGGTTTGCAGAACACGGAAGACCTATTGGCATGCGAAGTGTTTACCGATGAATGAGAAGTTTTGGCTTGTTTTCATACCGGCCACACTGGGTCCTCCCTTTAACTCGAGAACACCGAAGTAATCGCCTTGAGTGGTGCAGACAACGGTCACTCTGGGATCAGGAATGGAACAGTATTGTCTTTAGTGACGAGTCTCGATTTTGTTTAGGCATGCACGATGGTCGTGCCAGGGTTAGAAGGCGACGTGGTGAAAGGAGGAAACCACAGTTTTTTGTTGAAAGACATGTTCATCACACTGTTGGAGTTATGGTTTGGGGTGCTATAGCTTATGTTTCCAGGTCGCCTTTAATCTTCATCAGAGGTAACATGAACGCGCAGCGTTATATCCACGAAGTTCTAGAACCCCATCTTTTACCCTATCTTGACACCCTGGCAGATCCAACTTTCCAACAAGATAATGCCCGACCACATGTTGCAAGAGTCACAATAGACTTCTTTCAACATAATGATGTCACATTGTTACCATGGCCACCAAGATCTCCCGACTTATCCCCAATTGAGCACGTGTGGGATATGATGGGTAGGAGATTGCTCAATTTGCAACGTCCTCCTCAGACTCTAGAAGCACTTCGAGAGGAGTTGGTGGTTGCCTGGAATGAGATACCACAGGAGGACATTGACCACCTGATCAGAAACATGCCTAGGCACGTTGGAGAATGCGTAGCACATCAGGGTGCATCCACACATTATTAAAGGTAAAAGGGCTTTAAAGCAGCGCAATCATTTTGAAATTTTTATCATTTACTTATTATGCTTTATTAAGTACTTATGTATACAAAATTTTATTAAAATAAAACCATTTAAACTGGGTGTTCGGATTTATATGTCACTTAGTATAATAGATAATTTTACGAAGATCTATTGAATACTATTATTCGATAGGAGCTAATTTTTTTGTTTTTTTTTTCGTTATTATTTATCACAAAATTTATATATTATTATTATCTACCTATAACGCATATCGAAAAAAAGATCCGCCCTTATCCAAGTTGCTTTACGCAATCCACAGAAATATTCACCATTTTTGGCAACTGTCTAGAATACTAGAATTGTATGGAACCCACGCACTTTTATATGATTTCTAATAAAAGTACAAGGGGCCAGGCACAAAACGTTTGTAAAATGGGTCGCAATCGATTTGTCGAAAAATTCAATGTGATATATTTCTTGCTTTTTCGAACAAAAGTGTCCATGGGGCCATAATGAGTTTCTAAAGAAAAAAGAGTATGAAGTTTGTCTGATTTGCAAAAATGGTGAATGTCCCAATTGAAGTTCTCATGCCAAAGACTCTGAGAATCAGTAAATTAAAAGAAATGTTTCGTTAAAACACCTTGTATGGGAGGTGTTAGGGGTATCATGTTAATCGTGATGGTATTCCGTAAAAGGTCGGTTTCCAGGCAAGATGATTTTCATATGTTTACGCTGGTATAGATCTAGCACGAGTTGCTCGAGAATTCAGGAAACTCAATAGGACGTGTAGCATTTCAAGAACACAGATTGTTTTCTCGTCTTTGATTATGACCTCTACAAGGTCAAATTAAGGACATTTTGATTTTGAAGTTGGGAGGGAAAGGAAAAGTGCACTAATGTCAGCGTAGCTTCAGGCTATTTTATTTTATTGACTATTAGTTTGGGTTTTCTTGTCTTGGTCTGCTTCCGTCATATCCAACGGATTGCGTCTTTTTCGATGGATAACCAAACTCCAGTATTATGAAGAGTATTTCAAAAGATCACATATGCCTAGGGTTCGCGGACACCAGGTTTATGTCTACAGTAATGCCCACTAATCATTGCAAGATTATCACGTAAATCCTCGTTACTTTCATTAACTTTTTGAAAAGATATCCATAGTTTACAAAACGCTAAAACGTCAGTAAACTAGTCCATTCAGCGTCAGTGGTTTTTTCAATTTGCCTGTGTTGAATAAGTTACAACAATTGAAAACAATGTTTTCATATGTGCGCTTTTCCTTTCACCTTCAAAATCAACAAGACCTTGATTTGACCTTGTAAAGATTATGGCTGAATACAAGAAAACAACCACGACTTTTCTCTCTCCTTCAAAAGCTACCCGTCCAATTGAGTTTCCTGAATTCTCGAGCAGTTGTTACCAGATCCCACAAGGTGTTTTAACGAAATATAGTATACTGATTCTCCTAGTTTGGGCCGAGAAGTACAAGCACTTACCATTTTTGCAAATCAGACAAACTTTATCCGCCTGTTTACTCAGAAAGTAATCATAGAATTTCTTTGGTCCTATGGACCTTTTTCTTCTGGAAGCTAAGAAATATATCATACTTAACTTTTATACAAATCGGCTGAGACCCATTCTCCAAAATTATGATTTTTGCCTGGTCCTTTAATGACAAAGATCAACCTCTATCAACTGACGGCTTAAACCTGATCGACTTGTAGTACGAACTTGCATCGTGACTATTGACTGCGTATTTTTGGTTAAGAACAAATCGTATACTTGTTCCTTTTACCTAATTCGAATTCGTTGATTCAAGAAAGGCGACATCGCTAAACACAGTCAGATTTGACAAATGAAGATGGTTTATCAAATTTAAGGCTATCGATCGCAGTTAGAAGCTCTCTTAAGCGAAAATAAATCTGGCCGGATTGTAAAACACGTTTTTATAGCCACTCTGATTCCGTTAGGTTCAACATAAAATCAGAAGAAGTTTTAGTACAATTTAATAATAACGCAATTAAGGGAACGCAGTAAACGGGACACTTTGCAGATTTTATAACGAACCATTATCTTATTAACTACGTAGATAAAGACTTTACGGCCGTCCCGTTAAAACTTTATCTTCTACCGACCGACGGACAGGGACGGTTTTAATCATAAACTTTTATGGTTCTTCCACCCCTACAGAATCATGGAGAATGTATGTTGTTCAATGTTCATGTTCTGCGGAAATTTAACGGTTCTTTTGTGATACCATCCTGGGTAGTAAGAGCGCTTACTTGTGCAACTTGAAACGTTGCTTCAGCGATTTTTATTGTCTGTTTCCCATCGCTACAGGAATGAAGTAAGAGAACTATATGAGATATAAACAAAATTTAACTCTCAATTCTGACAAATATAAAGTAGTATAGGCAATAGAAACAGTGTTACTATTTTAAGAGAAACTCCCAAACATTGCAGCTATGTGTCTTTTCTCGTAATTTGGGATTAGTTATAGACACAAGCTTTCGTGTTAGTTACCATATCAAAAATATAGTCAGTAATTATTATAACAGGCATTACGGTGGCATAAATCTAAAGAAAGCCTTATGTGAAGCACTGGTGTCAAGTCACTTCAACTACTGTGACATTTATGGATCGTGTCTGATACAGATAGATGAATCTCGTATTCAGAAGGTTCAAACAGTTGCAGGTTGTCAATAAAAATGACCCACTAACACAAAATCAACGAGTGCAGATATCTTGATATGGAGAATAGACTAAGCCGCACTTATGCATACTCATAGGCTCTTGAGCAGACCTGATCCTCCAAATCTTGCAGTAAGGTTTACACCTCGCTCTGCAATCCACTCCAGAAGCATCAGATATGAAGCCGCTTTTACAACCCTCCAACATAAGGTCGTTTATTTATAATGCGATTCGTATATACAATTTTTTGCCCAACGAATTTTTCTATGAACCTGGATTCGGAGCTGATCGCTAACTAGTCACGCTTCATTCCTACACTACACTTCGTGGATATAACGCGTTCATGTTACCTCTGATGAAGATTAAAGGTGACCTGGAACCATAAGCTATAGCACCCCAAACCATAACTCCAACAGTGTGATGAACATGTCTTTCAACAAAAAACTGTGGATTCCTCCTTTCACCACGTCGCCTTCTAACCCTGGCACGACCATCGTGCATGCCTAAACAAAATCGCGCGTGCATTGCCCGAAAAGAAAGTCCAGCTTCCCGAAGTCCCACTATACGGCCCCTATCAAACTCACTAAGTTGACGAAATCGTACAGGTCTCCGTACTCTAGGCATCGTAACCGATCGTAAAGGATGTCAAGAACCAAAATCCGCCAACGTTGATTCTTTACTGCGGCTGAAATATTCATTTTTTTTTAGAGCGTTAGTGAATTAAAAAAAGCAGTATAAAAACCGGAATGTCCAACTGATAAGGCTGAAAATTTTTTCACTTGTTATTTACAGTAAGATAAATACATTCACCAACTTTTATTAAAATAAAACCATTTAAACTGGGTGTTCGGATTTATATGTCACGTAGTATAAAATTAATTTCATAGTGTAAAACAGTTTATCTTATTTGCATTCCAAATTTTATACAGGATTAAGCGTTTATTTACAGGAATAAATATCTCTGAAACGCAGCAATGTTTCAATAAAACAAATACATGAACGTTTAGTGCCAAAGTCCCTTGAACCCGAGAAATTAAGATTGCAAAATAAGTATAATTACCAGCTACGACATCCAAAAATTTGATTATTTGTACGAAAATACATTAAAAAAAACGAATAGTCATATGAAACCTACATTTTCGTTTCCATGGTAAGTAAAACTTGAAGCCTGTCACAAAAGCACAGGAAATGCGGTCAAACGAAAAATCACCTTATTCATGTTTCTACCAGTCTAAGGAGATTATATTAATTTATTCTATGCAAATCGATATGTATTTTCATCAATGACGAGAACGATAGACGTCAATTTGATGCGGAATTTTTGAAAAAATATTGAAAATTGGTCCCTTCTAGGAGATCTTGTAAATTGGAGGGTTAGGAAAGTCCTGGTTCCAATAGCGTCCTTTAGGAGTTTATTAATCCGGAGCATGTAGTTTGGGCCTATGGCACAAATTTGACCAATGAAAAGGCATTTTTGAAATAATGGATCTAGTGAATTGGTTGATATACAGGGTGTTTCAGTTTATTGTTGCATAACTTTAAGATTCGATAGAACTTTTAAAATTAATGCATAAAGTCTATATAAACGTGGGTCGAAAAATGCGTGGCTTCCGAAATACAGGGTGTTTGAATTTACTTTCTAAAATAGTTTTTTTTAAATATTTCGAACAATATTTGATGTATAACAGTGAAAATTGGTATACAAGTATCTCGATAATTTTTAGAAGTAGGCTGTGCCTGCAAATATTTTTGAAATTGAAAGCAGAATAAGGTTAAGCGTCAATTAGTTGACAGTTAGTTTTGTTGTCTGTTGGAACCTGAAACGTTTTTTTGCAATTGTGAATGCACCAAATTAGTTTCTTTTACCTGTTTTTTTTTTGTAAGTTTTATAAAAATGCCATTTTTATTCTCCAATCAAGAGTTAGCGGATATTCATTTTGTGTATGGCTTTGTAAATGGAAACGCAGCAGAAGCAGCCAGAGAATACGCACGAAGATTTCCAAACAGACGACATCCAACTCGCTCAGTATTTGTAAGAGTGCATCGCCAAATAATTGAAAATGGTTTTGGAAATCTCCAAAGGGATCAAAACATAAGTGTTTGTCAGCGCAGATTTACCCGTATGATTCTGCGTGAGTTTGATAGAGATCCGACCACAAGTGTTAGGAGAGTTTCTGGTGCCTTAGGAATTTCAGCAAGCCATGTTCACCGTGTTCTTAGAAATGACCAAAGACGTCCTTATAATTTGCAACCTGTGCAAGGACTACAGCCAGGGGACGGAGAACGAAGAATCACATTTTGTCAGTGGATTCTTGATAGAACTGATAATAATAGGGAGTTTTTAAGTAACGTTTTATGGACCGATGAGTCATGCTTCACTAGACGTGGAGTGGTAAATTTTCATAATCAACATATTTGGTCGCATGAAAATCCGTCTGCAGTTCGGGAAAGAAATTTTCAGCATGAATTTAGTGTGAACGTGTGGATTGGTATCTACCGTAATCGACTATTTGGACCCTACCTTTTGCCTGTAAGGTTAAATGCTGCGACCTTCTTGGAATTCAATCCATCAATAATAATTGAGGTTAGCTACAAAAACCTATTTTTTATGTATCTCCTTGCTTTACATAATTTTGCTTAGTAAATTTTTTGACATAAGTAGAATTACAGAATGCTTACTTTTTTAAAAAGATCGAGTAAACCTTCGTGAATACCATGACCTAATTTTCCTGGCTTAACAAGAAGTCAATGATACTGCTCTGACGCCATCTACTGGACGGTGTATACGCGATCTCTAACCGTACCTCACCATCATCACTGTGGCAAGATACCGGCGTGTATTTCCGTGAGTCCCACATTATTTGTGTTCTATTTGACATTGATATTTTATTCTGGGATACCTTGCATGCGCTTGAAACTTCCTCCGTACGGAAACTGTACTCGGAACCTTAAATCTATTTAGTTTGTGGTTTGTAGCGAGTAAGCGTCAAACTGTACGGAAAAACAACCGCAATAACTGCTGCGGTTGCTGTAAAATCGGCGACAAATTTATATTCATCGAAATGAAAGAGGAAAGTTACCTATAAATCCACCATTTCCGAAGTTATTTGCTGCCGCCGACAAGCCCGGAGCGAAATGGCGAAACCGGGGAGTCGGATACGGGAATCGGGAATTCCACCGGAGCGCAGAACTGGAATTTAACGTTATTTTTAGAAATTCCACTCCTGTCAGTGCGGTCTGAATATACAAATTTGGGACTTCCTTCATACGAACGGCGTATAGATCTCGGAGAAATGTGCAGTTTGTTCGAAACTGAATTCAAATTCAAGATGAGATGTAAATAATAACAGTTAGCGAATGATCTCTCGGTAACAGGTAGGGACAACGCCTCTTATTGGTCAATTCGCCATTTGATTTCAAGCGGTCGCCTGGCGGAATAATGCGCGGGGCAGGGCAGGCAGAGTTGCATTCAGGCCACCGACCGTCGCGTGTATCACTGCGTGCTCGTATTTTCGTATTCACCTTACTTGTTGCTGTTGTTGTTAAGTGTATTTGAGTAATTTGTTAAGTTTCTGTTTGTCATTGTTATTCCTCGTTATTATTTGTTTTGAACCAATCCTGAACATGTCCAGTACAGATACTGCTGACGAGGCTGTAGACTACTCCCTTAGCCCTCCTAGAAAGCGATAAAAAAAAGACATCTTAGCGTAGACATGAAAGACGTCATATTGAATACATTCAAGATAGAGCGGAAGGAAGACGAAACATCAACTAATCCGAAAATAGCTCTGAGAGTGGCAGATAAAATTGGGATATGCCAAGCGACAGTGTACAATGTTTTGAAGGAACCTAAGAAAAAGCATGCCTTTTCCAAGCCAATGACGGGTAAAAATCGCAAAAGTATCATAAAATCATTGGATGACGCTGACAAGCAACGAAATACCGACAGTTGATAAAGTACTACGGGAGGTTAACGAGGATGCTATGTTACCAAATTTCAAAAAACTATGCATAAACTTTTGAAGCATTTTAATTTCGAATGGAAGAAACGAGGTCGTAACAGCTTACTTATGGGTAGAGAAGAAATTGTTCTGTGGAGGAGAGAGTACCTGACCAAAATTGAATCATTCAGCGATCAGCACAGGAAGATCTATTACCTGGACGAAACCTGGATTAACGCTGGGCACACTACTAAGAAGGTATGGGTTGACAAAACTGTGATTTCATCCAGAAGGGCATTTCTAGATGGACTGTCGACCGGATTGAAAAATCCAGCAGGTAAATAGATCGAAGTAGTTCACGGTATCAATTTTTGCGCACAGTATCTCTCTATCTTCGTACCTACAAGACGTGCATGTGTACTTAGCGGATTTTATCTTTCTAGGCAAAGGAAAAAGGCTCATTATTTGCCACATTGGGGGTGTAGATGGCTTCGTGGATGACGGCTTATGGTTTTTTGAGTAAAAAAAAACACTGACTACCATGAAGAGATGAATGGGGAAGCATTCGAGAAGTGGTTTTCAGGCATTTTACCACGTCTCGAAGACAATTCTGTGGTTGTTTTGGATAATGCTCCCTATCATTCTCGCAAAATAGAAAAAATCCCAACTTCAGCTTCTAGGAAATCAGACATTCAGAGCTGGCTCCGTTCCAAAAATATAACTTTCGACCCTTCCTTACTGAAATTACAACTATTAGATATTGTGAAACAACACAGACCAAGACATGGTAAATATGTCATAGATGAAATGGCCAAAGCACACCACAAAACACTCCGTTTGTCGCGCTACCACTGTGAGCTCAACCCCATTGAGCTCATATGGGCAGATGTTAAGAATTTTGTTGCTACACACAATACAACATTTAAATTTTCTGACATGCAAGAGCTGTTCAGAATTGCTATACAGAGGGTCACACCAGAAAGATGGCAAAAATGTGTGCAGCATGTTCAGGAGAAAGTGGAGGTAGCAATGTGGGAGCTGGACAACATAATTGAAAGAGATTTTGAATCCATCATCATAAACATTCATGACGATACCTCTTCAAGTGAGTCTGAGTAAGTTTCGCGTTTTTGTTTTGTCACAGAATACATATTATGGGAATCCTAGTTATAGTGAAATATTAACTTACAGATAAACTACAGACAATGCAAGTCCGAAGTGCACCTTCAAAATCTATTTTCAATTAATTGAACAGCCTTATATTTATTTCATTTACAAAAGTGTCATCTCTACGGATTCATTATGCAGTGTGCAGCTGGTTACCTCTGGTATGTATTTCATGTATTTCTCCATGTTGTCTAGTTTGAAAAATCTTTAGAAAAACTAAGCACCCCTTTAAGAATAAAAATTTGATTTTGCGACACCATTAACTATAACTACTTCACTATATTAGATAATTTCGTTAAATACTGTCATTCGGAGGTAGCCCTGAATGCGGCCCTGTACGCCGTCCTTGCTTTTGGCAATCACGCATCAATTCTATCTTGGGTGTAAATACACTGTAGTACTGTATACACCAAAGACTTAAGGTTACCGAGATGTTGGGCACAATCAAACTTAAACAAAACCTAATCCGATCCTGCACCTGGAACAGATCCAATGTGAACACGTACTATGCATATCACTACTCAATCCAGGCGCTGACTGCATTGATAAGCAAAACCTTTACACATCGGTTCTAAAACAATGAGGCACATTCATACAGCAATATCGGAGTCATCTGTATTATTTTGAATCACGGTGAGTGACTTCGAAATGCTACAGAGGCTTCGCGAGCTCTGAACTTTGACTTTTGTGACATGATCGTGGAACGTTAGATTTTCATCAAATATGATGCCCAAGTGCCTCATTTCCAATACATAGATTCATTAGTTTACTGTCGGAGTTACTGTTTTTTGATTTTTAGAATGAATCTCGAACCATTTGCATAAATCATCTAAATCAGCAGTTTACATTCTGTTTACTCCATACATATAATGATAAGTAAATCTGAGTATCATCAGCATATGAGTGCTTGTTGGTATTAACTAGGTCTAAGGCATACAACGTGAACAAAATCTGATCCAAAATGGATCCCTGCGGTACACCTGCAGCCAGTTCCTTTTTGTCAGAATAAAAAATTTTGTGATCCAAACATTCAAGCATTTGTTCGTGAACGATTATCTCAAGTATTTTAGATAAAAGTGGTAGGTAGGTGTTTGGTCTCACTCTAGTTGCTCTTAATTTTTTAAGTACGCATCCACATCGACACATGACGTAGGTCTAGTGGCTAGGACCATAAACAATTTCCATGCAGCTTATATTTGTCTGAATTCCAATTTTCTGTTTGTTCTCCGCGTCATATACATCCGTGTTCGTGCTTAGGTAAAAAACTTTTCAGCATGCTGCACACAGAATACGCCGAATTGGTTCCATTCCAGTCGTATAAATGAAAAAGAAAGATCTAGTTGAAAATTTCCGGTAGAAACTTCTCTCATAACAACTCGGCAGCAATTTTCAATGTACATCGGGGAATGTAACCCGATTTTATCGCTTGATAAATCATATTTACGAACCGAATCGATATAGATATACAGCGGACGCGGCCGCTGGAAACCGGTCTCAACAGGAATATGCTTTGGGGGAAAGGAACGGGTCGAGGATGCATGTGTGTGACATTGTCATTTTAAAGTACAGAAGACATTTTTATGTCGTTTCAGTGAAAGAGAATATGAAAAGATTAAGAATAAAAAAGGCAGAAACTATAGACAGGTGTTCCGTTAAAACTTTCAAGTGGTGCTGACGAGAATTAAAAAAGTACCCTATAGAGTCGAAATTGTTCTTCTTCCGGGACTTGATTCCAAATGAGTTTCGACCGTTGAAATTGTTTTCGATGACGCCTTGATTTGATTCGCTATGATAATTTTGACATCTTCTATATTCAAATTATCATGACAGTGTCAAAATTATCATAGCTTGTCAATTGTATCGTTACAAGGCGCCATCGAAATTAATTTCAACGGTCGAAACTCATTAAGAATCAGGCCCTTGGTGGGAACAGCACGTGATTTCAAATAATTCTCAGACGATTTTTCCAGTAGGTTAAGTTCGTTTCTATTAAAGAATAAAAGAAATTTATCCAAAATTCGGTCATTGCTTCGGATTCTATTGTTTAAAAAAATTTACAGAAAAGCCGTATTTACCATAAAATTGCTAAAAAGACGATATCAACAGCAATTATAATTTTTGGACTACTGAAACAAATAGACTTTTAATATAACCTATATCATACTAATTGGATGGGTGCAACCATTGGGTACGTGGTCGAAATTAAGCCATATTGAGCAGCAGTATCTGTAGTGAATAAAGAAAAAATAATTCTCCTGAGAAACGCATATAACCGGCGACGATAAAAAATGTCAACTGATGATGATGATGATGATGATTTCTTGAAAATTACGTTTCACAGAAAAACTAAAAAAGTTTTTGTGGAGCGAGAAAAAATAATTTCTGAAAATTATTTAAAAAAATCATTTAAACAAATGTTGACCCAATTTTGGGCCTGGCCACATGCAGACTTGTAAAGGGATCCTTTTTACTTGTCACGCTACTTGGTGCGGAAGTATTGTGATTGAGAAAAATCTCGAAAATGAGATACCGTGTTTTTTTAACGTTATATGACAAGCCATGTCACTCATTTCAGTCGGTGTCTCTGTCCGCTAATCGTAGGCTCGTCTATAACTTCAGAAGTACCAGTCGGATTTTGATGAAATTTTTACATAAGTTTACTACTATATCAACGGTTCAGTCGAAACGCAAAAAATAAAAATAAAATGAAAATCTCTCAAACTTCGTTTTTTGGTGGTATATCGCAATTTTTTGATATTAGTACAGTAGATAAGTAGATATAGTATTAGATATTAGTAAATGTTCTCGATACGCATCTCCTCCTGCTATCTGGGCTAAGCCTCGGCGTAACGCTCTGTTCGTACTACGATGGTGTTTCGGTGGGCGCTGCCGCGTCCAACGATATGGGAAGGGACAGCGTTGCCAGATGAACGATAACTACCAGTAAGGCAAGGAAAGAATGGCTATGGATTATTTGTATGGACCTGTTTGACTGACTTGATCCGTTTACTTTCTCTATTGTACTTGCCCGTAACTAATATTTTCTTCAAAGGGTTTAACTTGTGCTGAACTTGATGCTTTATAGAGTACCGATTGAACATGTTTAACGCCATTTTTGAATTCTATTACAAACAGACCCGCACGGGTATTACGTATCGTGAAAAGAGACATTGTGTCAGTTTTTTTTTCTTTTTTATTATATCGAAACAGCCGCGCAGGCAGAAGCCGGAACACCGCGGCTGCTATGATGATCCCAAAGAAATCTTGTTGATACGATTTTTGAACTGCCTAAGGTTAGTAGAACTGGGAAAAGCTTCCTCCCGTAGATTGTTCCACAATCTAGACACCCTCGGGACAAAGGAGCGGTCGTATCGGCCAGTTCTGGATGTACGTAGTTTGACACGGTTAGGATGGGACGCCGAAGTCAGGCGGGTCTGTCTGGCAGTCACATCGCGCGGCGGCATCATGAAAGAGAGCTCTGAGGAGCAAAGCCCGTTGGTGTAGCGATAGAAAAGAGCTAGATCGCCGAGGACCCGCCGGTGCGAAAGAGTCCCGAGACTGTCTGTTAGAGAAGAGTCATCGATCAGTCGGACCGCCCTCCTCTGGACAGCATCGAGCATGGACAATGTAGTCGGGGCGGCAGCACCCCAAATGTGTGAGCAATACTCGAGGCTAGGCCTTATCTGGGCCTTGTATAGAGTGAGAATGTCATGCGGAGAAAAGTATTTCTTAGCCCTAAACAAATAGCCTAGCTTTTTCCCAGCAGCTGCAGCTATTGAAGAGATGTGTTCGTGCCAGATCAGGTCCTCGGTGATCTGGACTCCGACCAGCCGAAATGAATGGCTCTTTGGTAGAACTCGACCGTCCATCGAAACTGTATGAACGCTAGGACGCTTTTTGTTCGTCAAAGTACAGTACTGTGTTTTGGAAGCATTGATCTGTACAAGATTGTTGCGTCCCCAAGCAGTGATAGCCTCCAGGTCTCTTGTCAGAGAAGAAGTCGTCGCTAGTCTTCTTTTTTCCAGCTCAGCGGCAGAGATCGGCTTGTCACTCTGAATTCCTGCATGTAGAGTGCTGTCATCAGCGAAGCTGTGGATTGGGTTGATCGTGCTGGAAAGGAGGTCGTTGATATGTAAGAGAAACAGTGTTGGAGACAAGACCGATCCCTGGGGAACACCCGCGTTGACGTTGTGGGATGAAGAGGAGAATCCGTCAATTACGACGGATATCTTGCGGCCAGAGATAAAGTCAGCCACCCATCTGCAAAGCTTTTCTGGGAGGCCATAGGATGGAAGTTTGCTTAAGAGGGCAGCGTGCCACAGCTGATCGAACGCTTTCGTGATGTCAAGAGCAACGACATGAGCCTCACCATGAGACTGGATGAGTTTACTCCACAGTTGCGTGACGTAAGCTAGGAGGTCCCCTATGGATCGTTGGTGCCGGAAACCGTACTGCCTGTCGGTAATCAAGCTGTGACGTTCGAGGTAGTCCAGAAGCTCGCGATTTATGCACCTCTCCATCACTTTACTTATGACAGAAAGCAGAGCTATAGGCCTGTAGTTGTAAGGGTCGGTTTTAGATCTTTTTTTGGGATGGGCTGTACATGAGCAAATTTCCAGTTTTCTGGGAAGGTGCCGGATTCATAAGATATCTGGAAGAGACGCGAAAGAACTGGAGCAAGCTCCGCTGCACATCTCTTCAGTACAATGGCAGGAATCAAGTCCGGACCAGAAGCTTTGTTGATGTCGAGCGACAAGAGCACTCGTCTTACGGTCGTATGCCTGAATGTTACCTCCCGCATAGTGTGGGGAACCCTTTGAATTGACGGCACTTGGGCGTTGGTGGGGACGTCCGTGGTGGAGTTGGCAGCAAAGATCTTGGCTAGCACTTCCGCCTTGGCCTTTGAGTCGAATACAATAGTTCCATCCTGACACGTAAGTGGTGGAAGGCTACTGTGTGAGAAGTTCTTTTCAATCTGCTGGTTTTTGGCATTGCGAACCGCTTCGTTATATTTGTTTCTGGACTCGACGTCGGCTTGTCTGTTCTCTACAGTGGGGTTTTGTAAGTAGGTTCTGTGGGCCTTGATCTTCTGCTGGCGAGCAGTGTCACACGATTTGTTGAACCAGCCGTTGGACCCTGGTTTAGGAACTTTCACTGTGTGAGGGATGTATTCCTCCATTCCGACGTGGATAATTTCAGTTATTGAAGAACTGACAGTCGACGCATCCGCGTCAGTGAAACAGACATCTCTCCAAGGAAAGCTAGAGAAGAAGTCTCTGAGCCCCTCCCAGTCGGCATGTCCGTAATGCCAAGTTTTGCGGCCTGGGCGAGTTTCTGCTGCCACAGCGGCTTCTGAGCGAAACCTAACCTCCACAACACCGTGATCTGAGTTACCCAGGGGGGACAGGACAGCAGTGCTGTAAGGGGCAGGATGCGTGGTCAAAAAGAGATCCAGCAGGCTACTGGCGTGTGACGAGACGCGGGGGAAAAAAGTAGGGCTCGTCACCAGCTGGGTCAGCCCTTGAGTAAGAGCGAACGCTTCGACTGCACGACCTGCTGCATCGGTCTTATTTGAGCCCAACCAAAGCTCATTATGGGCATTGAAATCACCGAGAAGAACTACCTCTCAAGCGGGGTGATTGATGTTCAGGAAGACGATCTGGATGGCGAGGTATTCGAGTAGGTCATCCCAGTTATGGTTCGAGGGAGAGCGATAAAGGCAGCAAATAAATTTGGGTGATGTTTTGGAGCTGAGGCGAAGCCACAGAATGTCCTTCCGGTCTGATTCCAAAGAAAGATCCCTGGAGCAGGAAAGACTGCTGCGGACAAAAGCCACAACTCCCCCGTTCTTTCTCAGATTGGAGTGCACCTCGTAGTTTGGGAAGTTGAGATGGTTAATCGGTGCAGTCTCTGAGATTTTTGTCTCGGACATTCCGAGAGTGGAGTGAGTTTACGTCCGAGTTTTTTGACCTTGTATTGGTTTTTTGTGACAATATGTAGGTTTTTCTACAAGATGTTAGATTATCACTAGCTGATGGACACGTGAACTTGTTTGCTCATTCTTCCCTTTTTTGGGCGAGGAGACGCCGTCGTGTGCCACTCGGAAGATTGCCTCTTTGTCTAGGGATCATACTCAAAGATCCCTGTGATTACGTTATTCAAAAATTGGGGGTCACTTTCACACATGTTCAAATTTTCTTGGCACACTTCGACTCGCCGCAATTTCTGGTCGTCAGTGAGCACTTTTGCGACCATCTTCGTGTACACCTTGCGCATGTTCAAATGCTGTGTCACAATGTCATGAACCACAGATTTGTGCGCGTACGCTCCGAAGTACAATCATGCCGAAAGAAAATGAGTCCTATTACTTTCCGGACAAACCCTGTATACTTCATTGGCAGCATATTCAGCAATGATTTTCTCACACAGCAAATATCATTGATTTTATACGCATGCAGATCAATATACACAATCATCCAGATCAGATCTTGCGATTGAACCAACTATCTTCTCAGTGATGAAAGCTATAGACTACTCGGCTCCACAAAACATATGCAACCAACAATGCGTGTAGTTGAATCGTTCCTCCATAGATGGCCGCTCACAACGATCCTCGTGAGCAAACGTGGTATGACTCTGCACCCTAAAAACTACCTAGTCTGCAAGATGACATTTTATAGGCTTTTTGACGTTTTATAGATGTTTTACATAATACCTGTGTGCCGATACTTCCTGAACCAGACCATTTTACTGCTTTCCTGTTGTAACAAAGTTAAGCCCTTATCCTGTTATTGCTTGCAATCCTCAAAAGTAACACGCCACTTGAGCACACGCAATAATTTACCAAGTTTTATTTCTGATAGATAGATAGATAGATAGTCTTTATTGTCTTTTGGTCATAAATAGCTATGACATAAGACTTGTCAACATTACATATACAATACATAAGTATGCGATATGCAAAAAAGAAGAGGTAGTTAATTAAAACAGTAATTGAAATAATAAATAATAAACAAATAAATAAATAAAATAAGAGACATTACAAATACAAACAAATTCTTAATGACATCTAACGAACATGAAAAAAAAATCAATTTTAAATAAATAAAAACAATTGAGCACTTAAAATGTCTAGAAGAAGAGCAATAAATAGACTGTTTCATTTCCGTTAAGCTTAATAAATAAATAAAAAGAATAAATAAATAAAATTAAGCAGTTAGGTATTTGACGACGGTGTAGTAACACTTTTCTGATAGATATCTTCTCAGACGTTTCTTTAATGTCAACATATTAGTGCTTCTGCGGAACTCAATTGGTAGTTTATTGTAAATTTTTGTACAGGCACAGAGTGGTGATTTCTAAAACTGGGCTGTTGCGTGGACTGGTATACTTAAGTCAAAACCTATTCTGGTGTTGTAGTGCCTGTTAACTGTGTTGTTTTGAATAAAACTGGTCCTATGTTTAAATGCGTCGCTTACAAATCATCATATAAATCCATGAATATGTAACAGCAACGCACACCCCACGTTCACAAAATTCATTGCCGACTCGAATTCATCAACTAGATCGAACCCACCCTCCCTGGTAGCGATTCATACGTCTATATATCCAAATTCCATGCGCTTCCCCCTTGCCGAAAAACGCAAAAAACGATTTCACGGACGGCTTGATTTAGTCGTCCCAGTGTAATTCGGTGGGCGCCGTTTATTCTGCCATGCTGAACACGCTCAAAGGGCCGGAACGGGGATCTACAAATCGCTACCAGCGACATCACGATAATAGAACGCGGATAAAGCGGCAGGTTAAGGGCTGTTCGCACTGGACGGAGAACTTGCTTCCGATTTTTATGCAGGGGTGTTCAAAAGTCCAGAAACGATTAAATGCCTTAAAAGGCGTGTAGCGAAATTAACAAGCCATCTTTATAGTTTTTAGTTTGATTCGCAATATTAACTTGATTGTGTAGCCCCTAATGTGCTTTAGTCATTGTTCATCTGTCATTTTTCTAGACGACAAACATAGCAAGGGAACGTTTTCGTATGCTTAGTGAAGTTTAAATTGTATGTGTGTATGAGCCATGACCTATCCTACATCATTTCTTGGATGATCAAACGGAACATAAAGTAATCTATCTATATACAGGGTGTCCGCAAAGTTGGGGTTTTCCTTTTCAGAAACAACTACCCTTGAAATAACAAAGGTATTGTGTAGTGAAACGAGGGCGACCAAGTAAAAAAAATACAGAAAAAAGTACTCACTCTCCAGTTGACGAGAAGGGCTAAGTACGTCTCTGCCCGAAATCATACCGCTCCAACAGAAAATGAAATCAGCTGATGCGCTACCGAGCAGACCCCGGCGGTGGTGCAGACCAGTAGACCACGAACAGAGGTAACAAATATGACCATCGTGCAGAAAACACATTGATTGTCTTACACTTAATGGCACATCTTCTAACAAGGAAGGCAAAATTTTGCGTAAAAAGTCTAGGTATTGCATCCCGTCCAATCGATTTGGGAGAATAAATGGTCCAATGAGCATAGCGTTCACCATGCCAGCCCAAAGATTCACCGAAAATGTTTGTCGAAAATGTGCCCGACGGACAGCGTGCGGATTTTCTACTGACCAAACATGAGTGTTGCGAAAGTTATTCACCCCATTACGTTGGACGTGAAACGGATACAGCCCCTCTTCACCCAGCGTTTGTCACACTTTAGTTTTTATTGCTTGCACTTCTCTAGCCACGTCTCTAGTGCTTGTTGTTTTTTGAAACGCAATCGATTACACGGGTTCGTTTACCTCTACACGCGTGACCGTAACCGTCGGTTGAAGGTTGCACACTTACCTGACACACTGACCCCGACCCAGTTCTGTCGTCGGGTTGAGCTAGTGTCCTAGTACCAGTTGGGGACGTCGCGAGTCGCGGCTACAGGACGGTATTCAGATATTTTTGATGTTGCAGAGCCCTTTATCTCGGTTCCCTTAAGACATTGGTGTATATGGTACTAAGAAAAATTGCTTATGTTTTCAAGATCTACACGTCGTGTAAAGGAAAACCCCAACTTTGCGGACACCCTGTATCTATCAGGTAACCAGGTAAGTTCGTGCGGTTTTTAATAGAAAAATATAAATTTTTATTGAGAACCAATAAGACACTATTTATTCGTCGAAGTAATTACCATCACATTCAATGTCCTTTTGCCAACGTGGAACCAATTTTTGTATGCACGTATTGTAGAACTCCCTGGATTTGGAGGCGAAAGATTGGCGGTCTGCATTTATTGCACCATCTTTGTTGAGTTAAGTTGAAAAACGCTTTTTAGCGACACTTCGCCTTTTTATACTTTGTATAAATAAAACCGGATTATTATTATTATTATTATTATCTCTAGTTGTGAACTGTCGGTGCCTCATACAGTTGTCAACAGGCAAAAAAAGCCGAGTTTAGAAATTTTTTCTCGGGTCACTTTCGCGGTATGAGGCTTCGCGTTATCCTACAAGAATATCTCTTTCTTTGATCAAAGATGAGTGCTGCTTTTACTCGTTGAAGCTGCTCACAATACTAGTTAGCAGTGATAGTTTGACCCCTTTCCAAAAATTCATAATTGACGATTCCAGTTGCTGTCCAACAAACACACAACAAAAGCTTGTTTGGGTACAAGGAAGCCTTAAGCGTGTGTGGTACCGAATCAGTAGGCGACAACTAATGATAGGAACGCTTAGAATTCGAATACAAGATCCATTTTTCGTCGCAGGTTAATAACCGATTCAGAAATGGTTCATTAGCGTTGCGTGAAATGTTTGCTGAGCAAATCGTAAGACGACTTAATTTGTTATCATTTGTCAGTTCATGTGGGACCCATTTGCTTAACTTCCACGTCTTTCCTAGCAGATGAAGATACAAACGAATAGTTTCAGGATTCACTCTGAACATTTCTGCAAGTTCTGGAATTTGCGTCCACAACCTGTCGAAGACCCTCGTTGTTCATGATTTTTGGTCTCCCTGAGCGCGGTTCATCGCTCAAACTGAGATCTCCCGAATGCTATTTTTTGAACCGCTTCTGTGCTGTTCGATCACTAACGGCATCATCTCCGAATGCGGTACATATTTTTCGCGCCGCCGATGCAGCTTTTCTACCAAGTTTGTACTCATACAGTAAACAACTTCGAATTAATGTTTAATTCGTCGTCATTTTCAATCATTAAAACTAGGTATGTAACAATTTTCAGCAACTTTTTATGTGTGTGTGAGAAAAGAAGGATTCATACTAAAGTGACTGCAGGTAACAAACAATCGCTATCGATCAACAACATCCATGGCAATGTGCGATATACAGCAACCGCACGAACTTATTTGGTTACCTGATACTAATCGACAAATTTCCTAACGGCGCTGTTGTCAGTTTTAGCAGTTTTTCGGCAACATCTTCTCTAAATTAAAATACGAAGGTAGTTTTTTGCGGTCATATTTTAACCCTCTACCTCGCTTGAATATAACTTTCAAACACCCGAACTCCATCTAATCCACATTTGATGGATCTAGAAGTAGTCGATAATACAACTGTAGTATGATGTACGAGCCCCTTCCCACTTCAGTTGGCCCAACTATTGAAATCTTAGTTTTTTTCTTATCAAACACAAAGAATAAAAATGTAGCAAGGTGTTATAGGTTTAAAATATTAACAATGAATATTTTGATAATATATAGTAGAAAACACCAACTTTATCACTGCCTAATCAAATTTGCTTGTTTAGTTTATAAAGGCATATTTTGGTACAAATCTTGAAGTGGAAAAACTGAAGTGGGAGGGGGCTGGTACTCTTATGCAAACTTCCATCCTATGGTCTCCCGTAGAACATTTGCAGATGGGTGGCTGACATATTTGTCGTAACTGACGGTTTCTCCTCTTCAACGCACAACGTCAACGCGGGTGTTCCTCAGGGATCGGTCTTGGCTTCGATATCTTTCCTCTTACATATCAACGGCCCCCTTTTCAGTCAATTCGATCCACAGCTTTGCTGATGACAGCACTCTGCATGCAGGAATTCGCAGCCGACTTCCTCTCTGATGAAAGACCTGTATGTTACAGCTTGCAACAATATTGTACAGTTTGATGCTTCCAAAGCACGGTACTGTAACTTAACGAACAAAAAGCGTCCATCGCTCATCCGGTTTCGATGGATGGCCGAGTTCTGCGCTGCTGCTTCAATGTAAAAAAAAAGAATCAGCCGTATATTCATGATGCCTGAGCTGTACCAACGACAGAGTATTACTTGAAATATTCTGGTCGTTCATGTAATTATTAAACTGTACTTTAGGTTGTAAAACATGTGTCATTTATCTCTGATCATTTATAGATAATAGATATGGGATATTAGATATTAACATTTTGCAGTATTTACAGTTTACTTACAAATAACGAATTCCAACATCAATTTCCTAACGTGAATATTAGTAAAATAACACACGACAAATATCGTCTTCACAAATATTTACCTCTGACGTTTCTTTATTCCCCAAGAAATTTATTTATTTACGATAACAGAAGTACGTCTTACGCTTCATTCAAATAGAATACAAGGGCGGAGTATGATAAGGTTGGGGGGACAACATTTTAGGAGCCGAATTGAAAAGGATACTGTTTTCCTTATCGCTGTAACCAAACCGAACTTAAGACTAATAGATACGCATTTCAAAATCAAAACACAAGTATTGTTGTTGTAACCACCTGCACAATTTAGTTCAATATTCTTTTGTTGCCTAGAAAACACCTGAAACCAAAATGCAGCCGGGGGATTTTTGATATGGACAATGCCAAAGGGAAGGGAGTAATAGCACCTTGATATAGTATACAAAAGAGTAAAGTATACATTAAAAAAACGAGCATCTCGGAGGTGACTAATTCAATCTCTACATAAGGATTGTGTAGAGTAGAGTAACAGTACAACAAACTTTAAACATTCTTCCGTAGATGCTGTTCATACTGTCATACATGTATAAAATCTTGAGTCGATATTTCTATATACACCATACCAGCAATATGTATCTCCATCGGGAGGTTATTTTTATGTCTTATTAATATAACCTCTGTTTTTTTCTTTTTTTTTTTTATATCGAAACAGCCGCGCAGGCAGAAGCCTAAATGCCGGAACACCGCGGCTGCTATGATGATCCCAACGAAATTTTGTTAATACGATTTTTGAACTGCTTAAGGTTAGTAGAACTGGGAAAAGCTTCCTCCCTTAGTTTGTTCCACAATCTAGGCACCCTCGGGACAAAGGAGCGGTCGTAGCGGCCAGTCCTGGATGTACGAAGTTTGACACGGTTAGGATGGGACGCCGAAGTCAGGCGGGTCTGTCTGGCAGGCACATCTCGCGGCGGCATCATGGAACAGAGCTCTGAGGAGCAAAGCCCGTTGGTGTAGCGATAGAAAAGAGCTAGATCGCCGATGGCCCGCCGGTGCGAAAGAGTCCCGAGACTGTCTGTTAGAGAAGAGTCATCGATCAGTCGGACCGCCCTCCTCTGGACAGCATCGAGCATGGACAATGTAGTCGGGGCGGCAGCACCCCAAATGTGTGAGCAATACTCGAGGCTAGGCCTTATCTGGGCCTTGTATAGAGTGAGAAGGTCTTGCGGAGAAAAGTACTTCTTAGCCCTAAACAAATAGCCTAGCTTTTTCCCAGCAGCTGCAGCTATTGAAGAGATGTGTTCGTGCCAGATCAGGTCCTCGGTGATCTGGACTCCGACCAGCCGAAATGAATGGCTCTTTGGTAGGACTCGACCGTCCATCGAAACTGTATGAGCGCTAGGACGCTTTTTGTTCGTCAAAGTACAGTACTGTGTTTTGGAAGCATTGAACTGTACAAGATTGTTGCGTCCCCAAGCAGTGATAGCCTCCAGGTCTCTTGTCAGAGAAGAAGTCGTCGCTAGTCTTCTTTTTTCCAGCTCAGCGGCAGAGATCGGCTTGTCACTCTGAATTCCTGCATGTTGAGTGCTGTCATCAGCGAAGCTATGGATTGGGTTGATCGTGCAGGAAAGGAGGTCGTTGATATGTAAGAGAAACAGTGTTGGAGCCAAGACCGATCCCTGGGGAACACCCGCGTTGACGTTGTGGGATGAAGAGGAGAATCCGTCAATTACGACGGATATCTTGCGGCCAGAGATAAAGTCAGCCACCCATCTGCAAAGCTTTTCTGGGAGGCCGTAGGATGGAAGTTTGCTCAAGAGGGCAGCGTGCCACAGCTGATCGAACGCTTTCGTGATGTCAAGAGCAACGACATGAGCCTCACCATGAGACTGGATGAGTTTACTCCACAGTTGCGTGACGTAAGCTAGGAGGTCCCCTGTGGATCGTTGGTGCCGGAAACCGTACTGCCTGTCGCTAATCAAGCTGTGACGTTCGAGGTAGTCCAGAAGCTCGCGATTTATGCACCTCTCCATCACTTTACTTATAACAGAAAGCAGAGCTATAGGCCTGTAGTTGTAAGGGTCGGTTTTAGATCCTTTTTTTTGGATGGGCTGTACATGAGCAAATTTCCAGTTTTCTGGGAAGGTGCCGGATTCATAAGATATCTGGAAGAGACGCGAAAGAACTGGAGCAAGCTCAGCTGCACATCTCTTCAGTACAATGGCAGGAATCAAGTCCGGACCAGAAGCTTTGTTGATGTCGAGCGACAAGAGCACTCGTCTTACGGTCTTATGCCTGAATGTTACCTCCCGCATAGTGTGGGGAACCCTTTGAATTGACGGCACTTGGGCGTTGGTGGGGACGTCCATGGTGGAGTTGGCAGCAAAGATCTTGGCTAGCACTTCCGCCTTGGCCTTTGAGTCGAATACAATAGTTCCATCCTGACACGTAAGTGGTGGAAGGCTACTGTGTGAGAAGTTCTTTTCAATCTGCTTGGCCAGCGTCCAGAAAGACCGACTGCCATTGCGCTGCGACATTACCCTGTGCCTAACTTTTATATCATGCTGGGTTTTGGCATTGCGAACCGCTTCGTTATATTTGTTTCTGGACTCGACGTCGGCTTGTCTGTTCTCTACAGTGGGGTTTTGTAAGTAGGTTCTGTGGGCCTTGATCTTCTGCTGGCGAGCAGTGTCACACGATTTGTTGAACCAGCCGTTGGACCCTGGTTTAGGAACTTTCACTGTGTGAGGGATGTATTCCTCCATTCCGACGTGGATAATTTCGGTTATTGAAGAACAGACAGTCGACGCATCCGCGTCAGTGAAACATCTCTCCAAGGAAAGCTAGAGAAGAAGTCTCTGAGCCCCTCCCAGTCGGCATGTCCGTAATGCCAAGTTTTGCGGCCTGTGCGAGTTTCTGCGGCCACAGCGGCTTCTGACCGAAACCTAACCTCCACAACACCGTGATCTGAGTTACCCAGGGGGGACAGGACGGCAGTGCTGTAAGGGGCAGGATGCATGGTCAGAAAGAGATCCAGCAGGCTACTGGCGTGTGACGAGACGCGGGGGAAAAAAGTAATGCTCGTCACCAGCTGGGTCAGCCCTTGAGTAAGAGCGAATGCTTCGACTGCACGACCTGCTGCATCGGTCTTATTTGAGCCCAACCAAAGCTCATTATGGGCATTGAAATCACCGAGAATAACTACCTCTGAAGCGGGGTGATTGATGTTCAGGAAGTCGATCTGGACGACGAGGTATTCGAGTAGGTCATTCCAGTTATGGTTCGAGGGAGAGCGATAAAGGCAGCAAATAAGCAAATAAATTTGGGTGATGTTTTGGAGTTGAGGCGAAGCCACAGAATGTCCTTCCGGTCTGATTCCAAAGAAAGATCCCTGGAGCAGGAAAGACTGCTGCGGACAAAAGCCACAACTCCCCCGTTCTTTCTCAGATTGGAGTGCACCTCGTAGTTTGGGAAGTTGAGATGGTTAATCGGTGCAGCCTCTGAAATTTTTGTCTCCGCCAAGAAAAGCACGGCGGGACGATTGGATTGCAGGTAGTGATGAACAGCATCAATGTTGCTGTTGATCCCGCAGATGTTCGAAAAACAAATTTTATCTTCGATGTTGTTCCCTCGAGCCCACCCTCCACCCGGACATTCCGAGAGTGGAGTGAGTTTACGTCCGGAGTTTTTAGTGCTCGAGGGATCCATCATCATTAATTTCTTTGTTTTGGTAGATAACCGACTGCATAGCTTAGGTGTGGAAACATGCGGACATTTATAAGACAAAGCTAGCGGGTGGTACTGCCTCGGTCGACTGGTCCTTGTCTACCACCTTCTTTTTACGTATTAGTGATGTTAAATAGACCTAAAGTGGCCCGTTGGCGGACTTGTACCGCCACCCGGCAATCGGTACTGAGGTATTCCTTAACGCGTGTGCAATCACTTGGACGGGAAGAAGTTGTATACTGGATACAACGACTTCCGGAACAAGCATTTGCCACGGCCCTCGCTCAGTAGGGGACAAAGTGTGTGTTGTGTTGTGTTATGAATCAGCTTGTATTTTGCAAAACTTAATATCTATCAGGATCTCTATCATTTTTTTATATAGCTTCCCAGTGTCATGGCTCCCGGCGCCCATGTTAGCTCCCTCAGCTGTGAAGGTGAAAACTCGGTAAATTTGCATTCCCTTCCCTTAAGAACGAAAAAAACCTCCCTTTGAGTAGATCAAAGGATCTTATAAGATGAACGGCGTTGTACTGATTTCGCATAAAAGTAATTTACCGTTCACACAAGGGGAACCTTATGGGTTCCTTTTTCAAGCCGAACTCTCCTAATATAGCATAGAATTGAAATGTCGAAAAGAAGGGAATATTAGATTCATCCCTTTCACTGCGATTGGTCAATATCCTGTACCGCTACATACTGAACGGATATGTTAAAATAAATAGATTCATAGAACTTCAGCTTAATAATGACAATGCAATAATTTATCTTCAAATCATGATCGTGACGTACTGGTTTCAGAAGAATAGGATTCATTCAATCGAGGAATAAATTTTTGGTTAAAATACTGTCATCGGCATAGCTGTGGATCGGATAGATCATGCGGAAAGGAGGTCGTAAGAGGAATAATATCGGAGGCAAGACCGATCCCTGTGGAACACCTGCGTTGACATTTTTTGATGCCGATGCGACAAGACAGTCTCATGATTGAAGGTTACTTTCCGCATGTTACTACTTCTCGAAATAAAGGTTGCCTGCTTCTTAAATCTTAGGGAAAAAAAACTTCCATCCAAAGAAATATGACCTAAAAACATATTTATGAGCGCCTCGGCTTAAGTTGGGTTTATAGTGAGTTAAGTCTACTAAAAACTGGAGAAACGCCACCGGTGACAATTTGATATACACTGGGTTAAAATCCCTTGAATATTTTCATATATTAAAAAGCAAAGCTTATGACGATGAGACTAGGTATAAGGTAGCCAGATGTTCACTACCAGAGACGAGAGACCCCCAAAAATCGGGTAGGTTGGACTTGGTAGGTTTTCCTTCGCATTCTAATAACTTTAAAAAGTAAATCAAGCAATGCTAAGTTGTGTGCTGTGTCTTTCAAAGCTATTTCATTCAACGGACTATCTGGGAAAAGTTATTATTTAGTACAATATGTAACTAATATGAGGAAGCACATTTTTTGTAAATCGTATAACTTCCCAAGGAGCATTTACCACCACCCCTCCAAAAAGTTGGTTATATTTTTTCTTCTTCTGTAAGGGTCAAGGTATCCACTTTTAACGTGTCAGGCGTAGTTTGAGTCACAAAAAATTGCATCTTTCAGATGTCAACGTTTTTATCCACTCCAGATATATATATTTTTTTTAATTTTGAGTTTGAAACTTCAACACGGTATCGCGGTTACTTTTGCACCTGTTTTTCAATCACCTTATATACTTTATAATGTAATCAGGTGTATTACATAGAGGATGCAAATTCTGGTTGGTATGAAGTTTGAGATGAGGATGATGAAATTTTACCGTATGGAATTGCCTGTGATACGTGCTTCTTCACTTAAAAACAGTTATTAAATATTCCTCCCACCAAAACAGTTTTTGTTTGTGCAGATATTGTCAATCACTCTGTATGATGCAGAAGGTGAAGAGAACACTGCTAATGCGGCAGATAACAATTAGACCCATATGTTCGTTCTATAATTTCTAAATTGTTAAATTGCGATAAAACATGGCGGGAGTTTATCGTCAGCAAAGAGAATGGAACTGCCAATAAAAAAGTTTTATGATAGCGCGAGTCAGTTTTATAACTCTTCGGGATTCACTGGATCTCAGACCTTCCGGAAACGAGATGAGTTACAGTTTTGTTTGAATATGACCAGTTGGTCGTTATATTCCCACCCGGGAAGCGACTTTATCTTTTTCCGGGTCGAAAGGGATATTTTCCTGCAATTTAAGTGAGCAATGTATCTTGCGAAGAAAGATGTGAGGTATTCCCAAGTTTCTAGAGCCATATAGGACTAAATATAACGGTGGATCTATATGAGACGTGAAGATCCACTTGTCGATAGTTCTAGTCTACTTTATCATAAAATATTAGCAAATATGCGCTTAAATTCTGACACACTGGTTTAGAAAATGTTGTGAGCGACCTTTGTTCGATGAAGTTACGAGTATGTAAAAATATTTCTGATGAACTGATTCCTACCAGTTTATATAATTGCGTATTTCTTAAGGGACTTCTACCTATAGTATTAGATCTTTCAGCCAAACATTTGATTCCTTATAAATTATGTACATTCACAAGTAGATTGAACGTTTTTGACATGTACAACGTTCAACAAACGGTTAAAAAGTATCCCATTATGTCAAATGATGCACAATAATTGATTTTCATATTATATCCCCCTTGATGAATCCCCCTACTCTACTCATATTTTGAACACGGGTCAAGTTGGCTGTGATTTGAAACTGATACATGTCATGTGATACTTCATTTTTTACTATACAGGATGGAGTCTGTATTTTCTCGGATAAGGTATTTTTAGAAAAGATCGAGATCAAGTTTTCAGTAACTCTCAGCAAGGAATTCAACGACGACCTTGAATTTAACCTTGACCTTCACCTTCAAGGTTAATTTACGGTCAACTTTTTTTTACAAATAGAAACCTTTAAGCTCGATGCAGCAATCAAAAGAACAGAAAATTCTACATTGAAACATAAAGTTCAAGGTCAGGATCACCACTAAAGGTCGAATGTGTGTTCCTAGGGAAACCTCTATAAATCTCTCAGCATTAGTGATGAAAGCTATCAAGGTCGGGTCTGTAATTTATTTTGATGAGTGACCTTGGATTTGACCTGGAACTTCACGTTTAAGGTCAATTTTATTTTCAAATTGAAACCCGCAGGACAGAAGTGTCAAATCCAAGATCACTCGTCCAAATTTACCAAGGAACTGACCTCGATGGTTATTTTCATCACTAATCTTGTAAGATTCAAAATGGTTTCCCTAGCAGCACACATTTGACCTTTAGTGGTCCCCATGGCCTTGGTGTTCAATTCGAATTCGAAAGTAACGTTTTCCTCTCTTTCAATTGCCGGCACCAAAAATAGGGATTTTCGTTAAAAAAAAAATAAAGTTGACTTTTAAGCATCTTCGAAGGTGAGGGTCAAGGACAAATTCAAGGTCAGCTTTCACTTCCTCGTTATAGTTTACTAGTGACGTGACCCTGATAATTATTTTCATCACTCATCCTATGGGCTTTATACAGGTTTTCATAGCTGCACACATTTGATCTTCGTTTGACCTTGAGGGGTCGCCCTGACCTTGTACTTGAATTATGCTTGAATGTAAAATTTTCCGCGGTTTCGATTGCCGGCCATCAAAAATAAGGGTTTCTATTTGAAAAAGTAAAGTTGAACGTGAATTGACCTTGCTGAAAGTTACTGAAAACCTGAACAAAATACACCTCGTTCGAGAAAATACAGAGCCGTTCCGGGACTTTTGTGTCGCGCTGTATAAACCTTCCAAAATGACTGGTGGACTGTCAGTGATTTTTTACATTAAAACATAACTCAACAAGACGCTATAATATGTTATGTCAATCAAAATTCAGTTTGAAAAAGTAAGTAGCTTTTTTGTTTATATGGAACGCTCCATATGTATTTGAATATTCGAATAGATCCTTTCAAGTGAAGATCGGTGATTGTTTATTTAATTACAAGCTATTCACCGTACAAAGACTTGTCAACTTTGGATATAAGGAGCTTCAAAATGAGGTATCGTTTATGAAGCGCCAGCGTCTTGAAATTCTCAACTACCACGTTTGAGATAAAAAACATTATTCATGAATAAGTACGGGAAGCTTCTTGAAATATGTGAATACATTTTTTTAAGTGTTGTAGTGAGAGTCATACAATTTGAAAGCCATGCCTACCATGAATGGAGTCTACGATCTAGAATACCGCCACGAGTCCTTCTAGATAAGGCTTTGAACATACATATATATGCAACACTTAGCAGAAAAACAGAACACGTCTGTTGTGCCCACTTTATCTCAATTGTTTTCGTTTCGATTGTTTCATGTCGCCGCCGCCGTCGATTGGCTCGATGCTCGGATGTTCCACCGCCTGCTTCGTTCCTGCTGACGTTGTCTACGTCGATGTTGTTTTGTTTCCACCGCCACCTCGATGCCGTGTGCAGGTATCAACTCGGCCGAAGAGAGACACGTAAGTGATAGTGTAGTTGTGGACGTTTTGTTTTTGCTGCCGTAGTCCGCGAGTTGCTACGGTCAATTGGGTTTATACGATTTCTTACGGTACTGAGGTAGTTGGAAACGAGAAGTAATTAAAAGTTATTGATCGTGGTTATTCGATTTATACTTGCCGTTATTACGAAAAATGTACCAGTTAGCAATGAGTTTTGGTTGTGAGGGATAAAACTGGCACAGCACTCAGAAAAGCTTCCTATTTGCTATCATCGGTAAAACCTACGGTTAACAAGAATATATACTAAGTGACATATAAATCCGAACACCCAGTTTAAATGGTTTTATTTTAATAAAAGTTGGTGAATGTATTTATCTTACTGTAAATAACAAGTGAAAAAATTTTCAGCCTCATCAGTTGGACATTCCGGTTTTTATACTGCTTTTTTTTAATTCACTAACGCTCTAAAAATGAATATTTCAGCCGCAGTAAACAATCAACGAGGATTTTGGTTCTTGACATCCTTTACGATCGGTTACGATGCCTAGAGTACGGAGACTTGTACGATTTCGTCAACTTAGTGAATTTGATAGGGGCCGTATAGTGGGACTTCGGGAAGCTGGACTTTCTTTTCGGGCAATTGAAGTTAGAGTGCAAAGAAGTGTAGACACTGTGGTTAGGTGTTGTCAGGCATGGCTTCGAGAAGGCCGTACGCAAAGAGCAAGGGGCACTGGACGCCGCCGTAGAACAACAGACCGTGAAGATCGCCGCCTAGGATTATTGGCCTTAAGGGACCGTTTCTCCACTACCAGGTCCATTGCAAATGAATGGTTTGCAGAACACGGAAGACCTATTGGCATGCGAAGTGTTTACCGACGAATGAGAAGTTTTGGCTTGTTTTCATACCGGCCACACTGGGTCCTCCCTTTAACTCGAGAACACCGACGTAATCGCCTTGAGTGGTGCAGACAACGGTCACTCTGGGATCAGGAATGGAACAGTATTGTCTTTAGTGACGAGTCTCGATTTTGTTTAGGCATGCACGATGGTCGTGCCAGGGTTAGAAGGCGACGTGGTGAAAGGAGGAATCCACAGTTTTTTGTTGAAAGACATGTTCATCACACTGTTGGAGTTATGGTTTGGGGTGCTATAGCTTATGGTTCCAGGTCACCTTTAATCTTCATCAGAGGTAACATGAACGCGCAGCGTTATATCCACGAAGTTCTAGAACCCCATCTTTTACCCTATATTGACACCCTGGCAGATCCAACTTTCCAACAAGATAATGCCCGACCACATGTTGCAAGAGTCACAGTAGACTTCTTTCAACATAATGATGTCACATTGTTACCATGGCCACCGAGATCTCCCGACTTATCCCCAATTGAGCACGTGTGGGATATGATGGGTAGGAGATTGCTCAATTTGCAACGTCCTCCTCAGACTCTAGAAGCACTTCGAGAGGAGTTGGTGGTTGCCTGGAATGAGATACCACAGGAGGACATTGACCACCTGATCAGAAGCATGCCTAGGCGCGTTGGAGAATGCACATCAGGGTGCATCCACACATTATTAAAGGTCAAAGGGCTTTAAAGCAGTGCAATCATTTTAAAATTTTTATCATCTACTTATTATGCTTCATTAAGTACTTATACAAAATTTTATTAAAATAAAACCATTTAAACTGGGTGTTCGGATTTATATGTCACTTAGTATAGTTGAAATCAGGGTTATGTTGCTGATATAGTATAGATACATATCGTTTATCTCTGCATACATTCTTCATGTCATCAACCCTGGACTTATAAAGCCAGAGCTCTCGTATATCTCTTAATATTAGCCTATCGTCTTATAAATAATTTTACATTATATACAGGGCGAGTTTTTAGTGTTAGCTCGGTCAACAACTTCGTTATTGTGCATATCAAGAAAAATTATGACAAAAATTGTGTATGCTCCTTATTTCTCTTTCAGTTAATATAACAGGTAGGTCTGCAGTTGAAACTGTATGTTCTGGCAATTGTTTTGTCGTAAACTCTTGACCATTTTTAAGTTGTCAACACTAAAAACACTGCTGATGCACTGATCCAAATCAGTTAATAAAATTGCGGATTTTTTAAGGAACATCTAGCTATAGTAGGTCACTGAGAAATATATACTAAGTGACATATAAATCCGAACACCCAGTTTAAATGGTTTTATTTTAATAAAATTTTGTATAAGTAAAATGATTGCACTGCTTTAAAGCCCTTTGACCTTTAATAATGTGTGGATGCACCCTGATGTGCTACGTATTCTCCAACGCGCCTAGGTATGCTTCTGATCAGGTGGTCAATGTCCTCCTGTGGTATCTCATTCCAGGCAACCACCAACTCCTCTCGAAGTGCTTCTAGAGTCTGAGGAGGACGTTGCAAATTGAGCAATCTCCTACCCATCATATCCCACACGTGCTCAATTGGGGATAAGTCGGGAGATCTTGGTGGCCATGGTAACAATGTGACATCATTATGATGAAAGAAGTCTATTGTGACTCTTGCAACCAGTGGTCGGCCATTATCTTGTTGGAAAGTTGGATCTGCCAGGGTGTCAAGATAGGGTAAAAGATGGGGTTCTAGAACTTCGTGGATATAACGCTGCGCGTTCATGTTACATCTGATGAAGATTAAAGGTGACTTGGAACCATAAGCTATAGCACCCCAAACCATAACTCCAACAGTGTGATGAACATGTCTTTCAACAAAAAACTGTGGATTCCTCCTTTCACCACGTCGCCTTCTAACCCTGGCACGACCATCGTGCATGCCTAAACAAAATCGAGACTCGTCACTAAAGACAATACTGTTCCATTCCTGATCCCAGAGTGACCGTTGTCTGCACCACTCAAGGCGATTACGTCGGTGTTCTCGAGTTAAAGGGAGGACCCAGTGTGGCCGGTATGAAAACAAGCCAAAACTTCTCATTCGTCGGTAAACACTTCGCATGCCAATAGGTCTTCCGTGTTCTGCAAACCATTCATTTGCAATGGACCTGGTAGTGTAGAAACGGTCCCTTAAGGCCAATAATCTTAGGCGGCGATCTTCAAGGTCTGTTGTTCTACGGCGGCGTCCAGTGCTCCTTGCTCTTTGCGTACGGCCTTCTCGAAGCCATGCCTGACAACACCTAGCCACAGTGTCTACACTTCTTGGCACTCTAACTGCAATTGCCCGAAAAGAAAGTCCAGCTTCCCGAAGTCCTACTATACGGCCCCTATCAAATTCACTAAGTTGACGAAATCGTACAGGTCTCCGTACTCTAGGCATCGTAACCGATCGTAAAGGATATCAAGAACCAAAATCCGCCAACGTTGATTCTTTACTGCGGTTGAAATATTCATTTTTAGAGCGTTAGTGAATTAAAAAAAAAGCAGTATAAAAACCGGAATGTCCAGCTGATAAGGCTGAAAAATTTTTCACTTGTTATTTACAGTAAGATAAATACATTCATCAACTTTTATTAAAATAAAACCATTTAAACTGGGTGTTCGGATATATATGTCACTTAGTATATGTAACCGATCACTTAGCCAAACATTTATAAAGTATGTAGATCACAAGCAGATTGAACATTCTAGTCACGTATCACTGACACTGATAATTTGACATACTGTAGGGTTTTATTTGTAACTTGTCAGGATATAGGACAAACCTTCGAAAAAAACACTCAACTTTACAACTCACCCCCTTAACTAGATTACTGTTTTTTCCCGATAGAAGAAGAAAGTGTCCAGATGTTTGTTGTTCATAAATATGCAGATACCGAATATCACGAGAAGGAAACCCTAAACTAGTTTGCAGAAGGCTGTGCGACGACAACCCTTGTTTAACGCCTTGAGCTTGGGCAATGAATATTTTTATCCCCAGAAACTCATTGAAATACCGTATGATCTCTTAGACCCTATCGAAGTCAGTAACCAACATCTTTAAATCAATGCACCTTTGATTGACAGTACAGTAGAGTTTTATGAGAACAGCTTGTACAGGCAAGATGTAACTCCAGTCACATTTAGAATGATGATCCCTGAAGAAATTTTGGACATAGTTACCTCTATCAGGTCATCTGCTACTGGCAGTGATAAATGGAACCTGAATATGCTTAGTTACTGCTTATTGTTAATTTGTTCCTTGAGACCGGGATTTTTCCTGAAACTTAGATGGAAGCTATTGTGACCCCTTCAGCCACAGTCGAGAGTCCAACTACTCACAGTTATTTACGGCCTGTTAGTTTGATGTGTTTTTCTTCTAAGGTATTAGAGAAAGCAGTGTACATCCAACTTGTGGAATATTAAGAGTAAAATGACTTGTTTCTTCCTCATCAATCAAGATTTCGTGCGGGCCAGAGCACTACTTCAGCAACTCCATCTAACTGACAACATCGTAGATGACATAGACAGACATTTTAATACCAGATTAGAGATGATTGATTTCTCAAAAGCGTTTGATACAGTTAATCACAATCCCGCTAAGATTTGTTGAAAGCTACCTGGCCTGTAGAAAACAGGTAGCTAAGACGGTTAGGAGCTTCTCTTCTACTACTGTAGTTTCATCCGGCGTTCCACAAGGGTCACCTCTGGGGCCTCTGCTATATGCAATTTATATTATTGGTTTGCAACCGTATGCTGTTGACACACAATTATCATGTCACTTTAAATATTCTCAGCTAAATGAAGTTTCGTTTAAAATTAATAATGATTCAATTAGTAATACAGGTTTTTTCAATGGCACTGTCTCAGGGTCAATCCTGAAAAGAGTTCAAGTATGCATTGAATTGTAGCTTTATTTTCAACAATAACAGTTTCAGTATTACTGGTATCTACAGGCCTAATCCCACAAATGTACAGGATTTTGTAAACAATTTGGATTCGTATTTGAGAAGTACTGCAAACTGTGACATTTCGTTGTTGGTGGGTGATATAAATATAGACTTATTGAGAGAACATGAATACAGCAATTTAAGATACGTGAATATGTTACAACAGAACGGGTACATATCTCAGATTAATACGCCTACTAGGGTAGATTCTAACTCATCTATGATTATCGACCACATATTTTTGAAGGCAAACAGATTTAAGGTCTCTGAAACAGCAATTGAGTGTAAACCAATACTTTTGGAAAATTGTATGACCAATCATTATCCTGTTTTGTTCAATTTTAGGTATTTGAAAGGAAGTAATTGTATCATTAATAAAAACAGCGATGAATTTAAGAAAATTGATGAGAAACAGTTGACAGATTATTTACAAGTGGTGACTTGGGACAGTGTTTTTTCAGAGAGTGATGTCCAAAAAGCAACTGATAACTTCTATAATGAATTATATAAAGGCATAGATCATTCAACGTATTATTTAAAAATAAATAGTAAGACCAGAAAACGCAAGCCGTGGATGACTGACGGTATTCTTACTTCGATCAAGAAGAGGGATGAGTTGAAAGAGAGTTTGACGAAAGATGATAATTTGATATTGAGACAGTCCTATATCTCCTACAGAAACAGAGTAACTAATCTTATTAAGATCTCTAAAAATCAATATTATACACAAAAACTCATTTTAGCTGGTAATAACTATAGGAAGAACTGGGATGTTATTAATGAGGTAACTAATGCTGGCAAAATAAAAAAAATGACGTAAAATCAATTAATCACAATAATCAGCAGCTGGACGCTCCCACTGATATAGCCTGTGTTTTTAATAAATATTTTGTTGATATAGGTGAGCAAATAACAAGTCAGATTGATCAAAACTCAATTCTTGATACATCAGATCCTCATGTCGTCAACATTGCTCACTCTATGTTTCTAACTCCAGTGGATAACATAGAGTTTCAACAAATAGTTTGTAATCTGAAAAATAATAGCACACCCGGAAAAGATGGCTTACACACTAAAACTATCAAGATGATCATGAAGTATATCAGTCACCCTATATCTCACATTATCAACCTCTGTTTCAAATCCTCAGTAATTCCTCGCTAATTTAAAGAAAGCATAGTGACACCAATATTTAAATCTGGAAGTAAAGACAATATGTTCAATTATTGACCTATTTCAGTTATCAATGTATTTGGAAGATTTTTGAGAAGTGTTTGAATAACAGACTTTGATCTTTTCTTAAGAAATATGACATAATATCGAACTGTCAATTTGGGTTCCGCAAAAATTGCAATACAGAGCAATCTCTACAAGAACTTACAGGACAAGTGCTTGAAAATTTTCAAGATGGAAATAAGACTGTTGCAGTTTTCCTAGATCTTCAAAAGGCTTTCGATTCAGTATCTCATACAATTTTATTAAAGAAACTAGAAAGTGTTGGAGTTCGTAGTGGAGTTCTGAACTGATTTGAGAACTATTTGGCTGATCGATTACAACAAGTTAAGGTAGGGTCAGATTTAAGCAACATTCAAAAGATCAAAATAGGTGTGCCTCAGGGGACGGTTTTGGGACCAACACTGTTCCTCATATACATAAATGAACTACTTTGATCCAATTTCAACTGTAAGATGATATCATATGCAGACGATACTGTTTTAGTTTGCACTGGTCATTCATGGGATGACGCAATACGGAATGCCGAGTTGTCATTAAATAAAGTCAAATGCTGGTTGGATAACAATTTACTTAAACTTAATATCTCTAAAACTAAGTATGTAACGTTTTCTCCAACCAAAGCAGGCATGCCATTACACCACCGAACATTAATTATAAATGATAGTGCTGACACTGTCGAAAGAGTTGAAGTTATTAGATACTTAGGAATCATTGTTGACAGTAATTTAAAATGGCAGAGTCATGCCGAGCTTTTGGCATCGAAATTAAGGAGAATTATTCATAAGTTTTTCATTCTTAGGAATATGTTAAGCAGAAAGAGTCTTCTCTCAATATATAACTCGTTTGTGGGGTCTCTACTAACTTACGGGATAAGTATTTGGGGAGCCGCATACACTAGTACTTTAAAAATACTACAAACCACGCAAAATTATATTGTCAGGACTATTTTTCGTATCCCATGTACGTCAAGTTGCAGATTTGTTTACACTGAAAATGATCTTTTGAATGTTAGAGGTTTATTATATATTTTTGCTGCTCTAAAATTTGTTCACTCCCGAAACAATGTTCCAACCAGCCACGCTTATGAAACAAGAACTAAAATAAATATAAGTTACACCTATACCAGAGTGAATAAATCTGTTTGCCAAAAATGCATAAAGTTTGATGGTATTAGGTTGTATAATAAATTACCCCTAGAATATAAAATCCTCTCGAACTATAGTTTCAAAAAAAGAATTAAGAAGTTTATCTTAAATAACTTTGACATGCTTGCACCGACGGTAGCTTGACTCAACTCAGTAATTTCGTTTCTATCTAATGTTTTTTTTTTTATTTCTTTTTTTTATATACATTTGCTCATAATATACCTTATAACCATTAGCCATGCATTGAATTTGTATATTGTATGACACACACAAGCTTATAGCTTAGGTGTCTATTATTTTGTAGTAAATTCTTTTGTAGTAAATTGTAGTACTCTTGTTTCTCTGCTTAACCTTTACGCAAAATGTTTATTGTTTAAACAACATAGTTTGACCTTACTCGAAATATCCCTCTATTATCATATTTCAGATATTCATATTTTATGTACTCTATATTTATACTTCTGAGTGTTTTTAGTATGCTTCTGTACTATTGTTATGAATTTTAGATTTGTTTATGCAGACACGTAATTTAGGATTTGTGACGACAATCCCTTTACGAAAGTACAGAATTTTCACAATTCATATACCGTTACTTGCTGGTTCTAGATCTGATGCTAGTATCTTTGCTCAGATTTCTGTTGCAATCTTGGTTATTCAGGGTAGCAAGAGCATACAAGCTCATGTATTTTTGAAGCTTTTTTTTATAAAATTGTACTGAAGGTTGTTCTTAATTTGTAAGTTATATTGGTTTTTGAATTTGAATTTGAATGCTTTTTTCCTAAACACATGTATAATAACACAAAGGATCCAATTGAATTGATTATAAGTAACGAGCGCATCGTCATAATAGAACATTATTATTATACTCGTTTCATAATATTATGACGTCAATGGTACATTTATAGACAACTCTTACTACCATTTTTCATACCGTTCTTTTAGTAACGACGCCGTCGAAAATGAAGAGGCTTTCACAGAGAGTTGTAAAAAAGCCTTTGATCAACGTTGCGTCGCGTTGCGAACAAGGCGTTAAAGAACGATTTAAAGCGGCTGAAAAGAAGTGAAAATGCTGCGCTGGTGACCGAAAGAGGGACGCCGTGAATAAATTAGCACGGAGCCAGGCGACCGACGCTGACTAATTAGGAGTTGAAAAACTGCGCGGCGGGCAAGTGAATAGCCAATGGAAGAATGTTCCACTTCGCAATCGAGTACATTGGCGGAACAAATTGGATTGTCGTAGAGGCAAACTATAATATTTATATTTTACAGGGTCAGAGTTACAGGCCAGAATTTATAGTCGTCAATTAAATGTTGAGTGGTACTTGAGGGCTGAGTGTCCCTAAAACTAGAAAGTGCTTGCTGGACTGGTGATTTACAATGTGTAACTTCAGACAACTGATGTGGAATATACAGGGTGTGAACGTTATGATAGTCATTATTGAAATGGGTGATAAAGGGAGTTAAAAGAAGCAGAAAGTTTCATATAACATGGGTGTCAAAACGGCATTTTTTAGAGAAAAGCGACGGAACGCAGTGTAAATAAAGATGGAGCTTGTTATTTTTGGCTCTTAGGTATTATTTCATTATATGATAATGTACTCGTAAAATGCTAACAATTTAAAAAACGGCCTTACCACTAACTGTCTCAGCACTTCACCTGGTGTGTGAAAGTTTATTGAACGTATTGAAGAAATCCACTTATAAATAGAGAACACAATTTTGATACATACATTGTTTTTCTTTTTAAAACCCACACTGCACTTTTTTTGTATTTAAAGAAGGTGTTCAAAATGTCGTCCTCCACTTTCCACACAAGCTTCATTACGGCGAGTAAGAAGAAACTGTTCTTCTTACTCGAAGTTGTCAATTTATTATTTCAGCCGCATTAAATTTTTTTTTAGCGAAGTTGTACTTCAGTTGTTATTGGACCAGCCCCATAAACCATCCCTTTAAGTTCTCCCCAATACCAGAAATTCATCGGATTGAGTTCAGGAGATCTTGCTGGCCATTTTCGAGGATCAGGAACATTTCGACCGATCCAGCGATTTGGATAATGTTCATTCAAATACTGAATGACGCCTCTAAAAGTGTGTGGTGGTACCCCGTCGTGAAGAAACCACAAATTCTGTCTCCGTTGTAATGGCATGTTATCTAAGGTCTGTTCCAAAAGTTCTGGTAGGTTATTGGCTAGAAAGCTAAGGTATCCTCCTCCTGACAACTTTGGGGGTAACTCGAAAGGGCCAATTACCTGATCGTCAAGAATACCCGCCCAAATATTTATTTTAAAACGTTGTTGGAAACGACCTTCACGAATGGTATGAGGATTTTCTTGGGCCCACATGTGAATATTATGGAAATTTAATATCCCGTCTCGCGTAAAAGTACATTCGTCCGTCGCTAGAATGTTTTTAAAGAAATCCGGATTTTCAATGGTTTTGTGCAAAAGCCACTGACAGAATGTCAGTCTGCAAGGATAGTCTTCTGGTAACAAGGCCTGTACTAGTTGTACATGGTAGGGATAAAGCAAATTTTCCCGTAGGATTCTATGGACTATGGTATGCGATAGTCCTACGCAGCGGCCTAATTCCCGACTGCTGATATCTGCATTGATTTCCACGATATTCAAAATTTGTTCCTCCTGCTCTACAGTAACCTGTCTTTCACGAGTGCGAATATTTGTGGGCTGAACACTTCCTGTATTTGTCTTTGATACACTTGCACAAATGTCCTTCTGTCTGGGTGTACCCGTTGGCGAATTCACCGTAAACTAACAGCATGTCAGCGAACTCTTGATTCGAGAACATTGTAAATAAACACGACGACGTACGCGAACAATAACTAACCACTGTTACCGTTTGCGATCGATTGCCGGTTCGATAATAGTGATGAGTGACCGACGCGCTGTTGTCATGTGTGTTTTAAATATTTAATTTAATGAAACTTACTTACTGACTATAAATTTTGGCTTAACTTAGAAAAACTTAATTCCATTCATTTGTTAATTACCCAATTTAAAAACATTTTAGATTAGATTATAAAAATTAGTAAGATTGTGGTTGATATAAAGCACTTAAAGTTGTAAACTATAAAGCCATTTAGACAAAAATCTATTGACTTTTGGACCATGGGTCATATGAACTTTTTGACTTGTTTTGACCTCCCCCCCCCCCCTCTTACCCATTACCTCAATAATGGCTAGCATAACGTTTACACCCTGTATATTATAGTTTATACCAACTAAAAAAACAAAAATGGTTTTCACCTACTTGAAAGAACCCGTAGGTACGGTTGATATTAGACATCGAGTGAATGTATCTATCACAAATTCAAAAAATCGAATATGGAAAGAAATAAGAGAAATCCGCGTACTCCCGCAATCTAAGCTCACCGCCGACGGACCAAGTTCGGCTGACTAACCTATCAGTACTGCAGGACACAAAACATGTACACGGCATGTGGGAAGGGACAACGTTGCTAGATGGACAGTCACTTGATCCATTTAGTTTCTGTGTTATGCATGTTTGTGAGTGAATTATTTCTCATATAATTTAAACTGCGCGTAACTTAATCCTTTATCAGCTGATCACGTCGTTGTGTAGGAAGTCTCCCTAATCCAAGCCAGTTTTCAAGAATAAAATGAGATCCTTTATATCGCATGACTACTTTTAGTAGTAAATTATAAATTACCTACGTACGTGCAAGATCAAATGTATAGATCGTATTGTTGGTGCTGATTTTTTCATACAATTTACCTCGTATCGGTGTCGACAAAAACGGTTAAATGTAGCCTGGTTGCCAGGCTTGTCTCTCCACCACCAGCACTACTACCAATAGGATTTTAGCTGTCTCAAAGGATTTTACTGCTGGAAATATGAATTTTCCATCTGCACAGCTATCATAAAACCCAAAACTTCAAATGTATGGATCGTATTATTGGTGCTGATTTATTCATTCAATCTACCTCGTATCGGTTGTCGACAAAAACGGTTAAATGTAGCCTGGTTGCCAGGCTTGTCTCTCCACCACCAGCACTACTACCAATAGGATTTTAGCTGTCTCAAAGGATTTTACTGCTGGAAATATGAATTTTCCATCTGCACAGCTATCATAAAACCCAAAACTTCAAATGTATGGATCGTATTATTGGTGCTGATTTATTCATTCAATCTACCTCGTATCGGTGTCGACAAAAACGGTTAAATGTAGCCTGGTTGCCAGGCTTGTCTCTCCACCACCAGCACTACTACCAATAGGATTTTAGCTGTCTCAAAGGATTTTACTGCTGGAAATATGAATGTTCCATCTGCACAGCTATCATAAACCCAAAACTTCAAATGTATAGATCGTATTATTGGTGCTGATTTATTCATTCAATCTACCTCGTATCGGTGTCGACAAAAACGGTTAAATGTAGCCTGGTTGCCAGGCTTGTCTCTCCACCACCAGCATTACTACCAATAGGATTTTAGCTGTCTCAAAGGATTTTACTGCTGGAAATATGAATTTTCCATCTGCACAGCTATCATAAAACCCAAAACTTCAAATGTATAGATCGTATTATTGGTGCTGATTTATTCATTCAATCTACCTCGTATCGGTGTCGACAAAAACGGTTAAATGTAGCCTGGTTGCCAGGCTTGTCTCTCCACCACCAGCACTACTACCAATAGGATTTTAGCTGTCTCAAAGGATTTTACTGCTGGAAATATGAATTTTCCATCTGCACAGCTATCATAAAACCCAAAACTTCAAATGTATAGATCGTATTATTGGTGCTGATTTATTCATTCAATCTACCTCGTATCGGTGTCGACAAAAACGGTTAAATGTAGCCTGGTTGCCAGGCTTGTCTCTCCACCACCAGCACTACTACCAATAGGATTTTAGCTGTCTCAAAGGATTTTACTGCTGGAAATATGAATTTTCCATCTGCACAGCTATCATAAAACCCAAAACTTCAAATGTATAGATCGTATTATTGGTGCTGATTTATTCATTCAATCTACCTCGTATCGGTGTCGACAAAAACGGTTAAATGTAGCCTGGTTGCCAGGCTTGTCTCTCCACCACCAGCATTACTACCAATAGGATTTTAGCTGTCTCAAAGGATTTTACTGCTGGAAATATGAATTTTCCATCTGCACAGCTATCATAAAACCCAAAACTTCAAATGTATAGATCGTATTATTGGTGCTGATTTATTCATTCAATCTACCTCGTATCGGTGTCGACAAAAACGGTTAAATGTAGCCTGGTTGCCAGGCTTGTCTCTCCACCACCAGCACTACTACCAGTAGGATTTTAGCTGTCTCAAAGGATTTTACTGCTGGAAATATGAATTTTCCATCTGCACAGCTATCATAAAACCCAAAACTTCAAATGTATAGATCGTATTATTGGTGCTGATTTATTCATTCAATCTACCTCGTATCGGTGTCGACAAAAACGGTTAAATGTAGCCTGGTTGCCAGGCTTGTCTCTCCACCACCAGCACTACTACCAATAGGATTTTAGCTGTCTCAAAGGATTTTACTGCTGGAAATATGAATTTTCCATCTGCACAGCTATCATAAAACCCAAAACTTCAAATGTATAGATCGTATTATTGGTGCTGATTTATTCATTCAATCTACCTCGTATCGGTGTCGACAAAAACGGTTAAATGTAGCCTGGTTGCCAGGCTTGTCTCTCCACCACCAGCACTACTACCAATAGGATTTTAGCTGTCTCAAAGGATTTTACTGCTGGAAATATGAATTTTCCATCTGCACAGCTATCATAAAACCCAAAACTTCAAATGTATAGATCGTATTATTGGTGCTGATTTATTCATTCAATCTACCTCGTATCGGTGTCGACAAAAACGGTTAAATGTAGCCTGGTTGCCAGGCTTGTCTCTCCACCACCAGCACTACTACCAATAGGATTTTAGCTGTCTCAAAGGATTTTACTGCTGGAAATATGAATTTTCCATCTGCACAGCTATCATAAAACCCAAAACTTCAAATGTATAGATCGTATTATTGGTGCTGATTTATTCATTCAATCTACCTCGTATCGGTGTCGACAAAAACGGTTAAATGTAGCCTGGTTGCCAGGCTTGTCTCTCCACCACCAGCACTACTACCAATAGGATTTTAGCTGTCTCAAAGGATTTTACTGCTGGAAATATGAATTTTCCATCTGCACAGCTATCATAAAACCCAAAACTTCAAATGTATGGATCGTATTATTGGTGCTGATTTATTCATTCAATCTACCTCGTATCGGTGTCGACAAAAACGGTTAAATGTAGCCTGGTTGCCAGGCTTGTCTCTCCACCACCAGCACTACTACCAATAGGATTTTAGCTGTCTCAAAGGATTTTACTGCTGGAAATATGAATTTTCCATCTGCACAGCTATCATAAAACCCAAAACTTAATTATCCGTCCCGCAGAGGTGTATCATCGTATAGTAAGTGTTGAGATAACACTGAGAATGTTCGTTCACCTCGCCGACCGGTTGGCGTTGTAACCGCAGCTCGCAACACGAGTTTCCATGTCCGACCACAGCCAGCGACGAATGCCGCAAACGCCGGTGGTTGCCGGACACCGCATCGCTGCATCTGTTTAATTGTTTTTTTGGTTGCAAACATGGTAACCGGGAAAGCGGACCATATAAGGTCAAGTTGTAGTGGTGGTAGAGCTTTATTAGTCATGTGGATTCATCTGTGTGTATATGACAAGTCAGTTTATAAATTACACAGTACATGGCGCGACAGCATAACTTACTTTTATCAAATAAAATCAGAACATTTTTATTTGTTTTTTTATAGTTTAGGCGCAAGCCTGAAGTTGTATTTTACATAGTTCATATCAGATAGGTGACGTTGCCAAAACTTGGTAAATTGACTTCTAGCGTTAGTCATGGTTATGGTGGCAATTTCTTTCTGGATGTTGGTATTTAAATCTTGTAGGGTCCTTGTATGGATCACAGAAACAAGGGATTCAAAAACTCTGTAATAATAATAATTGTAATAATAATAACAATATTTAGTCGCCACAAAACAAAAAATGTATGTAATTGTAATTTTGTAGTTTTAGTTTTCTATATAATTATGTATAGTCATTCGCTGCACAGTACAAACACAGCCTTTTAATTTTTGTCTAATTTTTTGTTGAAATTTAAGTGTTTTTATTTTGTTTGGTGCTACATTATATGGTTTAGCTGCTAAGAATTTAAATGATTTTTTGAATAATGTTTTGTGTCGTCTTTGAATATTAGATGAGCCTATTCAAAATCGTGTGTTATGCTCGTGCTTATGGGATTTTTTTTCATTGCAATGGTTATGGTATAACGTGGTGGATGTAAGAAATAAAGTAGTCTGGTATCAAGTATCCGTGTTTCCTGATATAAAATGTTCGACGGATATAATCTTGGCTTATGGAAAATGGCTTTCAAAACAGTTTTTTTTGCCTATATCTAGGTCAGAAATATATGTCTTGAACGCGGCACCCCGGCTGTGGTGTCGTATATTATATGGATTTTAACTAAGGCTTGGCACAGGATTCGCAGATAACTTTCTGTAAGAGTTTTGGCAAGTATTTTGAGTTTATAGGCCACGTTTCTGATTTGTGAGTCTATAAATATTCCAAGATATTTTAAAGTGTTAACTCTATCGATTTTTGTTTTGGCCATGATATTTGTTCGAAGCTAGGTAAAAATTTTGAACAAAATGTAACTGCAATAAATTTTGTTTTTTGAAGTTGGCAGTTAAAATTTTACTATCAAACCAGTCAATGATCCTCATAAAATCCTTTTCAGTCATCAGCTTTATATAATACGTGTGCAAAACATAATAATCTTTCCAGTACTGTTAATTTTGAATAAGCCATTTAAGTAGAGATTAAATAATAGTGGGCTTAGTTATGTTCCTTGAGGCACACCTGACGTACTTTTTTTACTGAAAGTGCTAGAGACTTTGACAGTCTATGCCTGACTTGAATGGTAATTTATTTAAAAGGATTTGTGATGTTATCCTGATCCCAATCTTTCCATAACTTTCAGAAGCTCTGCATAGTTTACCGTATCAAAGGCATTTTTTAGATCAACAAAGATACAAATAGTAGGTATTTTTCTGTCGACATTAGAGTAAATTTTATCCGTTGCAGCCAAAATTGCGTGTGTAGTCGATTTTCCTATCCTGAATCCATATAATTTTGTTTTTGTCAAAGAATTGTAGTATCCTCTTTTGTAATAATTTTTCGAAAATTTTGCCTATATCGATAGTACTGATATGGGTCTATAATTTAATATTCCCATTCTGTCACCGCTTTTATAAACAGGAGTGATAACTTTTGTTTTAAATGCATCAGGACAAATGGGAAACACCAATTAATGACGTAAGAATGTGGTTCGACTTAGTAGTAGGCTATTATGTTAAAATGCTCAGCCTTGATACGTCAATAAAAGAAATTACAAAACGCCAAATCCATCCAGCCGTGCAAAAAGAAATTCTGTAGCATGTTTTTATACTGCAACTTCATCATCCTCAACGAACCATGGACTAATAATTCCAGCTGAGGAAATTGCACACCACACTGTGACTTTAGGTGAATGCAGAGCCCTTCGATGTTATTCTCGAAGATTGCTGTCAGCCCTGTAGCACTTTTGAAAGTTCCTGCACAGTTACAGTTGCTATCTAGTAAGGATGGAAACCCCGTGGTGATTCCAACAATGTTTTCAGGTGATCTAATGTGCCGAGAGACTGCAGTTGTTCGTTTTATCGGACTTGCAGTCTGTTTGATTTCCGGTCCGGGACAGTGGCCAACGGGGCGAAATTAAAGCGATTCCGACAGGGTTGTGATCTCAGAACATTCGCTTGAAAAGTAGCCTTAACGACAAAAGCTTGCTTCTTACTATTCCAACGCATGATGGCGACTGAACTGTGCCTGGACAAAACTTGATAGTACCGCCTCATTACCTACAATAAAAAATCATTAAAGTTCGACACGTTAAAAATTCCATCGAAACGCCATTATACCAGAGCATTTAATATTAACTAGAGACTAATTAAGCTGCCCATGGGCTCCCTTGTGTGTAGCAGAGGAGCTTTCAGACCAAAAACTATCCAGAAAAGCTTGTGGGCTAGAAAAAATTAACAAATGATGGAGCTCTTAGAATATGCTACTCTGGATTGCTATACATTGGCTCATTGGTGCGCATTTTGGGATACAAAACGCGTTTTACGCGACCTTATCGTTTGAAGCTATCCTGTGACAAAAATTTTGGCTTTTACCTTATTGTCATATACCGTATAGATTCTCTATCAATGGTTATCTCCAGCATTGCCAAACAATGAGCAAATCTGAGTAACTCTTCTCTCCGCTTTGGTAGTGATTTGGTAGCAAGTGTATCAACGGCAGGTTCTCGGTATCTGCACGTGCGTCTGTGTATGTTGGCGTCTGCGGCTTCCCGAACGCAGTACGGCTTGTTGGCTCAAGATTAGTTTGTTTTAGCATGCACATACATGTATGCAATACGTATATACTCCGGCTCTATCTCTTTGCTCCAACAGAACCGTACTTGGCGTTTTAGCGAGGTCTTTGATTATTGTATGTTGTTTTGGCAAGGTTAAAAAGTTTAATAGTAGGACCTAGCAGAACCATTGACATATACAAGGTGACTTTGAAGTTGAGTCATTAATTTTCAGATAATGATTGTAGAAGGAAGATAAACCAAAATATGTGTAAAAATAAAAAAAAATAAAAAAAATGTTTACCTTGTTTTATAAAGTATCCTCCCGACAAGTATTTCAGTGCGGACCTGTATTTAATCTTGAGGTCCCCTGTGAGGTCTTAAGTCACCTGATTCACGAGCCCGTTGTACTACATTAACAAAGGCACGAGGGGTTGGTTGCACTAGATTGGGAAACCGATCCGCATAAACATGTGCCATTTTTTTATTTCATTTGAGCCACGCAACAGACACTATTCACACGCGTACCGTCTGACACTATAACTGTATGTATAACTGAACTGAATAAAATAATTGTAAAAACATCGTTCCAAATTCTTTCGCTTTTTGTTTCCGATGCGATGAACCGATAAGGCGGATTATATCCGTTGTTGCCAAACACGAGCACATGATATTATTATTGAGACAGGGCGGTACTCAAACTTCCAAGGGCTATAACTTTGTTACTTTAATTTTACCAGAAAAATGGTAAAGGAAAAAAACATGTATGTATGTAGGGGGGGGGAGGGGGGGTGGTTGGCTTTGGACAAAATTCCATTAGCCACAGTTTTTTCGGGAAACTCTATATCAGACGCAATATTAGATGTTCTTAATCAAATACACAGAATCTTGATAATAAAATTCCTTGTCTTGGTATTTTTGTGAATCTAAGAAAAGCTTTAGTAACAGTAAAACATTAAATTATTGTTAGACACATTGAAGAGGCTTTCGGGGAAAAATGTACTCATTACTAGTAATTTACTTATCCAACAGACATCAGTCCGTTAAAGTATCAAAATTATTCAGTAACAAAATATTTATCGAATGTGGTAACCCACAGGGAACCGTTTTGAGTCCACTGTTTTTAATATCTATATATTTAAATGATATATTTCAATTTAGGTGATGATTGGTTTCATTTTATAAGTATAGTTGAAAATGGTTTTGTCAGAATTATCAGAACAACAGAAAATAGCAATAATTAGCCTGAAACACATTTTCTTCCTATTTGAGACATCTACCAAAGTACATAAACATCTCCTTTATCGTAAATAATCAGAAATTAGTAATTAACAGAGCATCAGATATAAAGAACCTTGAAATATTCCTGGATCCACACATGCTAAAAGAAAACTATCTCTATACCTTATACCACACCTTGATCGAGCCACATTTGACCTACGATATATTGGCATGGGGAGCTACATGCTCAACTCATATTTATGATTTTTATATCTTCCAAAAAATGATTTTAAAAACCATGTTTAACAAACCAAAATTATATCCAACTGATATGTTATACAAGATATACACGTATATGACTTAAAATAGATTTATCTCTTATATGCTCTAACGAACTATCACAAATTTGTTAATAGTGCCCAAAAAATTAAATACAATCACCACACAATGCAAGAGGAATAGTTGTACCTAGATCAAATAATTCTATAACACAACGATCATACCTTTATTTAGGTTCAAAATTTCCCTGACGATATAAAGGGTCTACGCTTTGGGAATAACTACAAGAAACAGCTAAAAGAATGATTTTTCTCTGGCAAGACCAGACGTACACAAATTAATAATAAATGTGAACATCAAATAATTTGTTGATTAGTTGTCTCTCTATTCATATTTCAATGATATGTACAATTGCAACATTAATGGTCAATCTACAAGGCAATGCCTCCATGGAGGAGTAAATAAATATTATTATTATTATGAGATTCCCAAGTTCTTAAACATTGATAATTCTGACAAAGGTAGGTGCACTCTGAAAGATGAGATTCGAGTAGATTTTGAGATCTTTGTTTGTGTCTATGCGTTAAAATAATTGAATCGGTCTTGTCAGAAACCACTTTAGTTCTTATGTTTCCATCATTCTTTTTTTCACCGAAAACGTTTCATTAAAGGTGTCGTATCTGGGTATTACACTTCATACGACGCTACATCCTTCACCATTAAATAATACACCTCATACATCTTCAGGGCAAAAACAACTTAATCTGGTACTTTTGGGCTTTTGGCATGCACTGCTTGACGCCGGAACTTGAATGGATCATTTCAAAAACAGTACTAGTATCTTTGATTTGTTGTAGTTTCATATTTATGTGCTATGTGCACCAAAATGCCAATTTTAAATTTACTAACTACAAAAATAAGTTCAAAATCGCTTTTTTTTTAGTTGAAATGATGAAATTATACATCTTGTTGTTTGGTAGTTAAAATTCTACTACAGCCGGTCTTGCTTGAACTATATACTTTAAAGAAATTAAAACATGCAAAATTAAAACATGTGACATACATAATAAATCGATTTTTCGGTCGAATTTTCAGTAGTAAGCAATAAAAAATAATATGGTATTTGGTTGAGGTATGTACCATTTACTCTATTTTCTGCTAAAACAACATGAGTCCAGAATAGTTTTTTGGGAATTTCACATCATCATTATTAATAAACTGTAAAAGTTATTCAAAATTTCAATTTGTCAAAATTCAAATACTATATTGAGCCCGAAAAGCTACTGCAAATCAATGACACATTTTTTATTGTCTCCTGAAGAATTCAAATGGCGTGAAAAGGTTTTTGATTATAAACAAGAGCACTTTTTGATTCCAACATGATGCTTTTGTACAGAGAAAACAGAACAACTTTCATCTGTTTTGCCATTTCTTATCAATTTAAAAATAACGGAAGATGTAATTTATCCACCAATGAAAATTCAAGAGATAATAGGTCGATTCTCTAGCTGTTATATTTAATAGGATATTTTAACTGCTTTTGAAAACTATCACAATGCATGGCAATCTAGTTTTACATATATATTGCATAATACGTACATGTAGAAATGTACCGATTTTTTTTTAATTTTGCAAAATAGTGATATAAAACGTATTACAACAGGTTCATCTTTTGTTACATCAAAAACAATTTATTACCAATTTATGATCTAGAAATGGACACCAAATATAAACAAACAGCACATCCTGCATTGCCGGGACTTAAAACTTTAATATTTGTAAATGTATCCGCATTTACCTATTATTGATCGTCTAGATTATATCAGGAGTCAAACATACTTATTTGAGAAAATATTTGCAAAACTTGCTGTTATATCTCATTTTTATTTCATCTGCCAATTACTTTTGGAGTGTTCTGCAGTGTCGCCTAAAAGAAAACAAAACGTAATCGGTAAACAGTGTCGTTGAATTCAGACCTGAATGTTTGGAAACGAGCAATGTTAAAAAAACTTGAATTTTATCCAAAAAACAAACATTTTCACAAATTCTGACTGAATTTATATAATTTCTTAATATTCAATAAGCTGTCATGTCATACTTTAACAATATTTTATTTATTGGTTATTGGTTGCTAAAATTTTTCGAATGGATCTTAAACCTTATTCGCTATATTTGACGGACTATGTAGGTGGAAAATAAAGGCTTGTTAGTTTGAAAGTTTTGGTGAAATCCACCCTTAAAAACAATCATCACACGTCATTTCTCTAAATTATAAACATAAACTATCCAGGTCCTTTTACGACATAATTTTGACATCATACAGGTTGATTTATGTAATATTTGCATTCTACTACTATTTAGTATTGTACTGTAATTTACACATTTGATTGTATTTATACAGGGTGACTTCGAAGTTGGGTCATTTATTTTAACAGTGAGTAGATCTGATCAAAAGAAATGTTTTTTCCTTTACCATTTTTCTGTTAAAATTAAAGTAACAAAGTTATAGCCCTTTGGAAGTTTGAGTACCGCCCTGTCTCAATAATATCATTTACTCGTGTTTGGCAACAACGGATATAATCCACCTTATCGGTTCATCGCATCGGAAACAAAAAAGCGAAAGAATTTGGAACGATGTTTTTTATTCAGTTCAGTTATACATACAGTCAGTGTCAGTCGCGTGTGAATAGTGTCTGTTGCGTGGCTCAAACGAAATAAACAATGGCACATGTTTATGCGGATCGGTTTCCCAATCGAGTGCAACCAACCCCTCGTGCCTTTGTTAATGTAGTACAACGGGCTCGTGAATCAGGTGACTTCAGACCTCACAGGGGACCTCACGATCAAATACAGGTCCGCACTGAAATACTTGTCGGGAGGATACTTTATAAAACAAGGTAAACATTTTTTTTTATTTTTTTTTTATTTTTACACACATATTTTGGTTTATCTTCCTTCTACAATCATTATCTAAAAATTAATGACTCAACTTCAAAGTCACCCTGTATATTTTTATGTTATTTTTTTTTTGTTAAGGGTGAAGTGGCCTTAGAGCTATAAGCTGAACTTCGCCATAAATGAAAACGATTTGTTATTATTATTATATCCAAAAGACTTCCCAATTTGAAACTATGTACGAGTTACCAACCATTAATATGACAGCATCACAAACATATGTCATCGTTTGCGTCATTGTCAGTATCTCTGGTAAACCGGAACGCAGGACATGTCTAAATAATCATAGAAGTTATTCATATTGCACCTCGGTAAATTGAGTTCGTCTGTTATGCTTAACAAAATCAGACGTATGACGGTGTAACAGATCTAGTTTGTACAGTCTGGTAAGAGATACGGGCCTGTCTGATCGTGTGTATATGAGGTCGAATCGCGATTTACTATGCAATACACACGGCGCGAAACGTATATTAGATTTGGATAGAGGCAGCCTGATGAAACACTTATCAAAGCTTGTAAACATTTGTAACAGAAATCGATATATCTACGGAGCGGATATATGGAGAAGCAATTTCTAGTATCTACACCTGCATATTTTATAGTCAACATTCGCCTAAGCTCTAGAGAATCTGTATATATTATACGCCTTCTTCACAGAATTATATAAGTACGGGGTTGTCCAAAACGGACGCAGGAAAGTAAACGCATATTAAAACAAGAAAGATTGATATTCAAATCAAGTTGGGTACTTTATTTTGAAGGTTCATTCATACCATTTATGTATGAAAAATAATGTCGCTCAAATGTTCACCACGACTGGATTTACAGACGTCCACGCGATGGTCGTAATTTTCAATGACATTTTGCAACATGGTCGGTTCTATGGCATTTATCTCGGCAATGATGTTGTTTTTGAGTTCTTGGAGGGTGGCTGGTTGACGTAGACGTTGCTTTTCAAATATCCCCATAAAAAGAAGTCCAAGGGAGTCAAATCGCATGATCTTGGTGGCCATGGCACATTTCCTCTGCGCGAAATCACGCGATCACCGAAGAAGGACTGCAATCGATGGATATTGACGTTGGTTGTGTGGCATGTTGCACCGTCTTGTTGGAAATAAACATAGTCCATATCCATTCCTTCAAGTTGCGGCAAAAAATAGTCCTCTATCATCACGTGATATCGCTCAGAATTGACGGTAACGGCGTCCCCGGCCGCATTTTCGAAAAAGTAAGGTCCGATGATGCTTTTGACCACAATGCACACCACACAGTCACTTTTTGAGGATGCATCGGCTGCTCTTGATACTCACGGGGAGTTTCGTTCGCCCAGATGCGGCAGTTTTGCTTGTTTACCGTCTCATTCAAAGTGAAATGCGCTTCGTCGCCGAACATGATTTTTGATGAAAAATTGGCATCAATTTGGCGGCGTTCAAGGAGCCAATCTGAGAACGTTCGGCGCGAAAAATGGTCGGCCCGACGCAGCTCTTGCGTCAATTGGATCTTGTAGGCGTGTACATTCAAATCCTTGTGGAGAATGCGGAGCAAACTGCTTCTCGAAATGCCCAATTCTTGGGATCGACGCGTTGTTGGATTGTTTCGGATCGTCTCTCACACTCTCCTTCACAACAGCAATATTTTCCGGTGTGCGAACGCTCCTTGGCCGGCCAGGCCTGGCAGATTTGCCACAGAACCTGTTACCTCGAATTTACGCACCAGACGACCGATGGTTGTATCGTTTGGGCGGTTGTTGCGACCGAAATGTTCACGAAGCGCGCGAAACATGTTTTTTTATTTTTGCACCATTTTTGTAGTGCTCTTGAATAACTTTAATGCGGTCTTCAATCGAATACGACTCTATAACGATCAATGGTAAACATTCAACTAACAAAATGACATGTCGGTGACAGAAAACAAAGATGGCGTCTATGTCAAATTGACGTTTACTTTCCTGCGTCCCTATTAGACAACCCTTTATTTAGATATAACCTAGCCATTGGAGGGGATTTAAATTTTGCACGCCAGTGTAGTATTGATACACTTTAGCCTGTGGAGAAATTACCAAACAGGATCCAAGAATGTCTACTTTTTAGGTCTGCTAGCTGGTAGCCAATTTGGACGCTTTTTCATTTCTACGTTGCTGGAAATGTAGAGCAAGCTATCCTTATTATTGCCTCAAGACTGTCACCCACGAAATTTGTCATCAAAGATATCTGGAACATCACTGGCGACTGAACACCCCCCCGATTTTGGAGGTGGTGTTTGTCCAATTACACAGTGGTCGTGAACGCCAGGAATAACGAACAAATTTACACAGAGAGATACACGTCCGTGTCGGCCCACACGGCTCGCCGGCATGGCACACCGAGACCGAATGTAATAATAGGCGGCCAGAGAGCGGGCACCAGCCACCAGGCACGGGCGCGAAATTGATTAGGCTTTTGTAGTGGATAGGCATGGCGACGCCGGGCGGCGGCGTTGCGGCACTTCCTGACGCCCAGCCGCAATTTATGGACCAGTAAATTAGAAGAGACACTCTCACCAGCCGACATGTGTTGGTTGCAACCGCAAAATCACCGCACAATTAGTACTTTTGATGCCTTGCTTGTTCGTTGATTATACTCCCTGTGCTCGTATCCATATAAAGGGTTTTGGTCACCATACTAGACAGGGCGTCCGCAGAGTAGGGAGTTTTCTTTACACGACGCATATACCTTGAAAAAATAAGATGTTTTTCCTAATAGCATATACACCAAAGTATTAAGATAATCGAGATATTAGGCTCTGCGAAATCAATCAAACCTAATGCAAACCAAAACTGCTCTTGTATCAAATTCAATTTTTTTTTATCAAGTCCGAATACTATATATAAGTGTAGAGAGGAACAACTCATATAACACAGAATATTTCAAAAAGTACAGACGAAATAAAAAACAAACTAAAAGAACAACAAACAAACTGAATACAGAATGTTTTTGCTGTAGAAGGTGTTAGATAAGAGCATCCTCTTAGTGTGCTTTTTGAAATATACTTTGAAGATGAGTCATTAATTTTCAGATAATGATTGTAG